>CM055741.1:14085877-14150877 GCA_029465975.1 Dallia pectoralis | reverse complement strand
AATGATTTCTAATGCCGCCCCCTTATTTTACATGCAGTCCAGATAACATGTTATATTACGTACACGGCCACACGGGAAGCAGTTATGATCTCCGGGCCTTCACACAAGTCGGGTTTGAGAGGCCAAGTATGCACTGTCTGGCCTCTCCTCTACCTCTAAACAAGCACTCAGCAGTGTTACCATGACAGGCATGATGACGGAGGCCAGGTGAACGCTAGGGTCAAGCCTGTCTCATGGAGGTTATAGAGGCCAAGGACATGTGGACACGTCACATACACCCCGGGACCGTATTCATGCATTTACATGGGCCCAGGTTGGTTAGCATTTGAGAGAAGCTGAGCGAATACAAAGAAAGGAAACCTTGTTTTTTAAACAGAATTGAACGTGTGTGTATATATAGCCATCAGGCTTGACATGGGCTCTTCTTATTGAAGAGAGAGGAAGTTGAAGAAACGAACCCCATCTATTCATAGATTCATGTGCCTGGCATCAACCTGGGACATTCCCATTGAACAGAGGAAGCGACGGAGCCAAGTCGAAGAAATTAACCCCCGTTTAATAGAAGCGATGGTGAGGCGTGATCTCATAGACTCATACTTCTGATGAATACATAAAGATATAAAAGAATCGCCGGGGCCCGGGCCAGCGGATCCTTAACGTTGGGGCATTATTGCTGGCCGCTGTCAGGCCTTTGTTGTTCCACCAGACGAAGGGAATATGAAAGCAATCTGTCCTGTAGCGAGGCTGGCTCCAGAAGCCGGGCCCTGATAAGGGGACCCCCTGGCCTCCCGCTAGTGTTTGGTCCAGCGGGCTAAGCTCAGCCCGTTCCCTAATCCCCTGAAGAAAAACTGCTTTGATTATTTGCTGACCAATAAACCCAAACTGGGTTAGAGGGTTTGGGAATCGGACAGTTCTAGGTCGTAAAAAGAAAGGAAGTCTTGATTAGCACGTTCAATCGGGAGGTTTTATCGCGTTTTGCGATCCGGCGCTCGTGGCGGCTAATGTGGTAGAATCTGGGTTTTCAGGTGTCCGTCTGTTGCTCTTTTCATGGTTTCATTCTTTTCTCTTGCTCTCCGTCTCTTTCCTTTTTATCAACGTAAAACAACTACTTCAGAATGGATCCCCTTTGAAAAGGGCTAATCTTTGATTGCGAAGATGTTCAATTCTCAAACAAAGGGCTGCAAATGTCACTCAGGTTTAGTGGAGGAATTACATAAACCTACAGGTTCACTCCCAAACGGAGAGAGACTGCACACACCGGTTTTCCTGAATCTCATACCTACTAATTACAGGCACAATGCAAATTAACACATAGGTTTGGGTGAGATATCGGTGTGCCATTAAATCTATGCAAAAATATACATAGACCAAGCTGAGGGGAGAGAGAAAGTAAGAGAGAGAGAGAGAGAAAAGAAAGAGTGAGAGACAGGAAAAATAATACATAAGTGGGGTAGAGCAAGAAGAAGAAATATCTATATTTTTGGCAGCGTTCTAGCTGTATATTTAGACAGTCGGGAGTGCGTCGCGGATTTATTAGTCTATCACCTTCCCCGTTCACTTCGGGAACATTAAAGTCCCCGTCCCGCATCTCGCTCCTAATTAAAGTGTTTGTTGTCACACTCAGATCCGACGGTGTGAAATCAAGTTAGCAGTTTATGTAAGAGCCGTGGAGAAATATCAAACACTTTTTTCATCGGAAAGACAGGGACTTCAATCAGTCCTGAGCTCCATGTATGTGTACCCATTGTTGAGTTTGCTATCTGCATGCTAAGCCAATTTTCTACTTAAGTCTCCCGGCTTTTAAAAAATGTTATTTAGTTTCCCTATGTGGTCTTAATTCTTACCCCTCACTGATAAGCAGCACAGCCATGGCAGACAGCTAAAATATAGGCCCAATTATAGAGGAATTTAAATTCCAAATCATTCTTGGGTGGAAGAAGTAATAATGTTAATAAAAAAAGTACAGGGAAGTGAATTTTGGGCTCCGATGGCCCTTACCAAAGAACCAAAACGTACTCACATGGGAATAGAACCGTGATGGGTTTAATACTCAAACTCAAAACTAGGAGACAAAGAACAAGAAAAAGGAGAAAATTAAATGCATCAATTTAGTCACAAGCAAATGTGGGGATTTGGATAAACCTGAGGACGGTTCGGTCAATCCACACATATTCACAACGCCAACAATATTGCAGTTGAGTGAAACAACCAGGCGCGCGCGTAGGTAGTTACGAGCAAAAACATTTGGGTTGATTTACAAATGAGGTTAATATAAGGTTATTGATATCCCTATAGTGGCATCAAGATTACTGTCCAACTGGGTCTAGTGGCCTGAACGTATGATAGCCCGTTGACGCATCCTGTGACGCTGAATAGGCGGCACCACCGCGGTGCAATACCCAGGAAGCAGACCAGGACAGATGCAACTGCCAAACCACAGCCCTGGGCTTCCAGTCAGGGGACCGAGAGGATAGGGGAGGTCTGGCAAAGGTCTGGCCCTCTGTGGTTCCCTGTCAGCACCCAGCCACCTGGCCCAGTACCCACACCACCACCACCCCTTTCAAGCCCCCCTTAAGGGGCTACAGGATCTGGTCCAGGGGATAACAGAACCAGGAGGAGAAGGGGAATCCAGTACCTTATCCAGTTTGGCAACTGACTTAATACCATTTTTGGCAGCGCTGCGACTGGCTGGCTGCTTTGCCCAGCCCACATTGCCATAAGCGGCCAAGAGGAATCCGAGAAATGCCCGACTTTGGCAGGAGTATGCTCATTTTGTGGGGAATAGAATTCTAATATAGGCAATATTTGTGAAAGTTCTCTGTTTTATACATCCAATACTTTTAAACTAAAGTTCTCTGTTTCATACATCCAATACTTTTAAACTAATGTTCTCTGTTTCATACATCCAATACTTTTAAACTAAAGTTCTCTGTTTCATACATCCAATACTTTTAAACTAAAGTTCTCTGTTTCATACATCCAATACTTTTAAACTAAAGTTCTCTGTTTCATACATCCAATACTTTTAAACTAAAGTTCTCTGTTTCATACATCCAATACTTTTAGGCTAAAGTTCTCTGTTTCATACATCCAATACTTTTAGGCTAAAGTTCTCTGTTTCATACATCCAATACTTTTAAACTAAAGTTCTCTGTTTCATACATCCAATACTTTTAGGCTAAAGTTCTCTGTTTCATACATCCAATACTTTTAAACTAAAGTTCTCTGTTTCATACATCCAATACTTTTAGGCTAAAGTTCTCTGTTTCATACATCCAATACTTTTAGGTAGCTCTGAGGTCATCGCTTTGAGGCTATAGAAATGAAACAGTGTACAGCTTCTAGGACCGTCATGGCGCCCACAGTGGCGCACATCTTGTCTGATATCCCCCACATCTCTAACACGCCAGCCTAACACACCGACCAGTACATCACAGAATCTCCCAAAGATAGCAACAGTTCCGGCCCACTCCCCTTCTAAGGACCACTGCGGGGCAGTCCAAATTGAAAAGGTGGGGCTATGGGCCTTGGACCATGAAAGAAGAGAGAAAAGGAGGGTAGAGAATGAGGGAACAGAACAGAGAGAGACACAGGACAGGGAGGAGGGAGGCCTTAAAAGGACCCCATCCTGATCACTTAAGAGACATGAGAGGACCGGGAGTGCGACCGGGACAGAGGGAGAGGGAAAGAACAGAGAGTGACAAATTATTACCACTCCCGCGGTCACTTTTAAGAAAACAAAGGGGGGTGGCGACAGGGGCGAGGGGGGAGCCAAGGGGGTGGCACTGACGTTTCAATCAGAGGACCACCACCCGCCCCTCGTTTAATTAGCCACTGAGGGTAAATTAACTGACCCGAAGGAGGACAGAAGAGAGCGGTAAGGTGGCGGGGTCGAACCCAGTCTTTCTCTTTCAGATCTCACCCCCCCACCCCCCCTGCCGCCACCGGTCCCGCCCCTGCAATTGCGTCACAGGGTCAGGTTGTGTACAGCCAAGGACTCGGGCCTACCCGCCTGGGTACCAAGCAATGGCCATTCCCGGTCCAGTTCTATTGTTTTTCCGAAAACAACGGGACAAAGAGGAGCTGTTCTTTTCTGTTCAAGTCAAGAGAAAGTGTGTTTGCGGGGTACGAGGGGGTTGGGGGGTTTGGTTCAGCGTTGGGAGGGATGGTTCGCTTGTTCGTTTGAGGTGTTTTTAAATAACGACGATGACATTCCGTAGTCCTAATGCCTTTTTGATGATGACATGCGGATAATGTTCAATTAGCGGCTCGGCCGTTGAAGAGCTACTGGCGGGATGCGGAATGTAATTACAGATGTTTTTTATGCTTAATGGAGATTTGTACCTAAGGGCATATTTGAACCACCTTCAGATTGGAGCCGTAGTGTACCAAGGGTGTATTGCTGGGTTAAGGGCAATTGTCGTTGGTTGGGAGGGTGTGTGTGTGTGTGTGTGTGTGTGTGTGTGTGTGTGTGTGTGTGTGTGTGTGTGTGTGTGTGTGTGTGTGTTCTAGTGTGTGTTTGTGCGTGTCTATCTCTCCGCGCATTAGCGTCTCCCGGTGTGTAGTCCATATGTCAGTGCACTTTTTAAAATTGATTCTATTTGTCCGAGATCTCATCTAGATTGGGCGCCCAGACTTAATTCTTTGTTTTATAATTTCCTTTTAATCGGCCTTCCCTCTATAAACTAATGATAAGAGCAGATTTCTCCCTAGGCTAAAGCCCTCATTGTGAGCCTTTAAAGCTCTTAAATAAATACGATTAGTGCATATCCTATGTTACATTTGTGAATAAGAGCAGTCATATCTGATCCTCTCATGAACGACATTTTCGCTTGTTATCCGTTATCCATCCCAAACGGTCAGAATCTCGATCAAAACATTATTTTTTAATTTCTCTTCTCGTTAACTGCCCCCCCCCTTGTGTTTTGTTCGCTCTCATGTCAACATATTGCCAATGACGTCAACTCAGAAGAAGGAGGGTTTTGAATGATTGGCTTTTAACTGCTTGAGGGTCAAGGGTCACCATAAAAGACCATATTTAACTTGTAACTTTCAGTTACAAAATGTTGCCCTATATACAGTATGGGTATGATGTATGTAGAAAATGAATCGTTTCACATGTCAGCAATCAGGTGTATAAGATATACAACTTCCATAACCAATCTTACATAACGTTGGTGTGAATCGCATCCTAATCTTGTTGTATGACACCAGGTAAAAAGATTTGAACAGTGGACTACCAAAAACTATTTGTTTTTAAGGTGAAGCATTGTTTTAAACCAATGAGTTACATTGGTGATACAAAGTAGCAAGCTTAAGAAAACAGGCTGAAATGTAATCTCAGCTGACAAACAACAGTGAGCAACTGCTAATGCCAATTGAGTAGTCAATGTTTTAAAAGTGAATCACATCTCTCCAGTGACATCGAAAGAATGTGTACCCATTGTAACATTTGGCAGCTAGTTGAAGCCCTAATTCCAACCCTGGTTGACTGCTAATTGGTATTGGCTGTCATGTATGCACAATTCTGTGCTGTAAGAGTGTTTGCCAAATGACAAATCAATAAAATAAAGGAGAAAAGCACAACGGTAGCAACACGTCTCTTGGACACATTGGTTGGGGCATTTGGGGACCTGGCCAGCCTGTAAAACAGCAGTGTTTGTTTATGCTTGGCCAACCTTAATCCCAGGTTTCTAGTGTTGCGTTGGCCTGTCAATCAAAAGGTGACAGCACCACCGAAGGGCTCTTCAGAAGTGCAGACGCACACATGACGCAGGCATGTGGAGACATGTCACAACAGCCAACAACAAAGCCAACTACAAACAAATAGAGATTTGTCTTTATGCCGGGCCTCAATTAGTGGAGTGCCTTCAAAGTCATGTTGGGCCATTAGGACAGAGAAGAAGGACGATCGAAAAATGCCCAAAGGGAGAAACGTATATGAAATACATACATATCAATATATGTTACATGCACATTTTAATAATTTTGCATCTCTTCAGTAATCTAGCACTCTTATCCAGGGACTTAAAGTTAGCGCATTCATTGTAAAAAAGCCATGTCAGGATTCACTAAAACAGCTTTTTTCTGTACATACGTGTAGGAGATCCAAACAAGCAAAGGCCCATTTTATATTTGACATAAAACTGACTTCCATCACAGCTCAGCAAATATCGAGCTCTCACGTCTGGCAGTCGAAGACTAAAACTAATGGGGGGTTGCCTGGAAGCACAGCAACTTTTTTCTTCCTTATTCCTAAGTGTTAATCCTTGGGAAACTTCCACCCATATGGGTTTGTTTGAACCGAGCCACTGGCCATCCAACTAAGTACGGCCCCCAGTCATCTGAATCATTAGATTAGGCTTAGGCATGGCCCCGACAAAGAGATCCCCCAATTGCCGTTTGTTTCAAGTAGAGGCACTGCTTTAGCGCGCAGATACTGTGCTGAAAAAGGTACTTGGAAGCAGTGCTTCTGTGTCAAGATACCCTTCGAGATAACACATTTCCTTGTGTTATCTTATTTTTGAGGTGAACAAAATTATTTGAAATGCTGCATATTATAACTGACAATAGTATGAATGAAGGATCGTTGTCTAAACATCATGGATTCACCGTATTACTTTATTTAAGTGCATACTGAATAGATTTTCATATCAATGAGGTCACTATAAAGTTACCCAAACCACACATGGGAAAGAAAGTATTTAACTACTTTCAAAAATATCCATTGCAGAATTGTTTCAATCAGGGACTGTGCTGAACTCCTTTTTGGTAGAATAACGAGTGGGGGAATATTCATGACGGAACGCCCCAGATTTGTTTTTTAAGTAGACGAGGAAGGAGCCATTTTGTATGAAGAGTCCCGTCCCGGACATGTCAGGGGCAGTTGACAGTCTGCACTTGGGATTAGCAAGGCAGCGGCGGAAGGCGATCCGTAATCCCCAACTGTATCGTAATCTATTTACCCGCCATGCTAAGGGGATTTCTATATACAAGAAAGCTATATGCTGGATGTGACAATGTCCTCAATATCTGAAGACATTATTGGTCTTGTTCTCCCCTCTGTGGTTCTTGCACTAGTGCTATTGCTGTGTTGTTGGGACACGGGCCTCCATTTTGTGTGTTTTTATGAGATGAAAATACATGTATTAGGGCTGATCTTTGAGGTGTTTGTAAGTTTATCGTTATGGCAAACATCTGACAGGACGGTTGAGAGAAAGCAGGCAAATGCCTAAAAAAACGTATCAAAAGATGCGTTCTCGCGAGATTCGCACGCCTGAATCTTAGCACGCCAATTTGAGTCACAACCATTTGAGCCTTGTCCTACCTAGCTACTTAGAGTTAGCTTAATTAACACAACACGCTTACGATATTCCGCAATCCAGGAATCTGCGAGTCATTTAATTTAATTACAAATGCATTTATTTGCATATATTTACATTTTCGGAATCAGAAGGCCTGTGTTGATCGTCCTGTGCTGCGCCTCTATAGACAGTTGGTAAGGGATTCAATCTTCATCAGACCTCGAGTCGAGGACCGGCCAGTATATCCAGCCATTTATCTGCGGATCTCCCTTCCCTCACAACCGAACAACATCCCTGTCACAGCTAGGTCACTGCCAGCTTCTAGTGCCATTGAGGAAGTTGCTTGGTTCGCCATAGGCTGCCACAAGTTCAGTGAATTATTTATGCAGAGATTGAGTTAGTCCGATATGGATGGAGTTTCACATGGTTGTATTAAATAGAGGACACTGAGTCTACAGTAATTGTGCCTACCTACCTATTGGTTACCAAGTAGGGAGACCCGGGGCCATAAGGAGACCCTTTATAAAACAATGTTAATTACATCCACCCAAGCTCAAAACCACACTCTGTAATTAATTGTTTTTGGTTCTGTAATTGGAGACTTCAAGCCATTGATCAAATGTATTTTATAATGGCTTGTTTACAACGACAGTTGTCACAAAGCGCTTAGATTAACACACAGACTTAATATGTACTAAACGTTGTAGATCTGTTTTTGATATAGCGAGGGTCCAAATATTCGGAGAAAGTGACTTCAGATCCAAACAAGCAAAGGTTACAATCTATCTCAGTCAGAACAACCTGAGTGGAGATTTTGAAGGACAAAGCCTTCTGTCAAATAAGACAGCGCAGCACAATTTCCTTTCCTTGTTTTCAAAATATTTCAAAACAGTAAAATAAGATGCCTCGTTTCCTCGAACATGTCCCAGAGATTAGTACCACTTCCTTGCTGAATGCAAATGTTGTAAATCCAGGCGTGTTTGCACGGGAGGAGGCAGTGTGTGTGTATGTGTGGGTGTCTGTGTGTGGGGTGGTAGATTGGTGGCAGCGTATTGGCATTGCCCAGCAGGACATAGCCAGACAAGCAGACATTGTGCCGGCTACTCCTGCAGGCCACTATGTTTGTCCAAACCTGTTTGTCCAGCTGTTCCACTGTGGCGTGGAACATCGCAAGAGCTCGGATTTCTGTTAATTAAAATCGTGATTTGTCCCCTTTTTGTGTCTTGGATCAACACAATTATACATTGCTGTCAACATGCAAAAATAAACGCTCAGCATGCCAGGATACATGTTTGCTAACCTGACTTGGTTTTGATTGAACCTCTGTGAAGTTTAGTTATTGAGCCGGTGGCCAAGGAGAAGACATCTATAAGCTGGAGGGGTCATTTTTGGTGTTTCCTTCTTTGTGTTGCATATACAAAAGAATATTGTTTTCTAAGTAACTATGGGTATAGTACTCATTGCATATTTATGCATTTAGTATACACATGAAAGTTTTGAACCACACATTCACGCATGCTAAAAACAATGACACATTCAATCTCTAGGTCCAATCTGAACAAACATAATTTGGTGTGTTTACATGAAATGCATGTGTGAATGCATAGAGATTGGTGAGTTATTGTGGGTCATTATTACATTTATGGTGTGAAATGCGTGTGAATGCATCTGGAGATTGGTGAGTTATTGTGGGTCATACATTTATGGTGTGAAATGCACCGCAATTCTTCTCTTTAAAACTAACAAATATAAAAACTAAATGTTTTGAATGCGCTACATAATGATCACATCACTCATCTAATTTCCAGTGAATTCTTATACAGTATAGCGCAGGGGAGGGCAGCTATTTCAATTTCAGGGGCCACATGAGCACTTTGAAATTATATGAAGGGCCACATTTGTTATGTAATTTGTTCATTCTAAAAGATTTGTGGGCCAGTAAAGGGCAATAATTAAAATGTATACACATAACATATATACAGGAGGTGTGTTATATCTAAATAACTTTAATTCAGATTCAGATACATTACAATTGGACTGCCCAGTTATTTTGTACTTCCTCGCCTGATTGAATTGCCTTGAGGGCCGGATTCGGCCCCCGGGCCATAGTTTGCCCACCCCTGTTATAGCATATGGCACAATTACCATGTCACGCCTAAGCTTTTTATGTTACCAGTTCTAAAATCCAACATAAATTACATGATCATAAATAGCCAATGCCTATTATAAAATAGCATGACCTGATTCTGAAGCCAACCGTTATATTTATTTACAAATGAAAAAAATAAGAGTCTACATGCTTGCAAAAACATGTGTATGCTTTTTTTGTTATTTTGGTTATTTTAACAATTATATAAAAGGTTATACATCTCTCAACTGGATCATGTCATAATTAATACTCTGCATGCAAATCCAAAAAATAAGATGTACGCCAATAATAAAAGACATTTCTACAGTGCCAGAATCTCTGATAAAACCAGACATATCACATGATTGTGCAGAACACATTGCACTGAGTTTAATGGCTCTGAAGTAGCACAAGTTTGGATGGACGTCAAAGTATTTTAATTGCAAAGAATATAGGCAGATAATCATTCAGATACAAACGTCGTTTGCCACGGAAAAACCAATCATGTTCTTTTTTTAGAATTTTTATTATAAAGACACGAATGTACATTTAAAATTTCATTGGAATACTGACATTGCGTGTCTAATTCACATTTTCCATTTAGGAACAGTAACAAAACCATGGACCCTTTAAACAAGTGCTGCAATTTAACCAAAATACAACACTAATGTCCAGATTATGGACAATATTATAGTTGGAATTAACAGGGCTAGAGGGCTATACCAAATACATATGAATCAAATATAATATTGTTTTCCTTCAAACAAATTCCATAATGAGTGTTTGTCCTCAGTTGGTTGTAATTGGGAATATCAAATAAAAATCCATAACACAGATCTGGTTCCATCCTGGAATTTTTACCCAAAACTATCTTAGCTTGTTGGAGTCCATATGTAGAAAAATACTCCTTGATACCCCAAAGAATAGGGTGGTTTGATCCAATACAAGCTTGTTCTAAGCAGGTTCATAAAATGGTCAAAGAAGAAGCCCCTGGACAGGTTTTTTAATCTGTGCATTAATATAATTTTCCAAACATTCACTTTGAAAAGTTTGATAATTGTCTTTACTGTTAGTTTATTTCTCAAACGCTTTGGAGAAAAAACAACTTTAACAGAACACAAAAAATAAAAAATAAACGTCTTTGAATAGGGGTTGGGCGGAGTCACAAGACTTGGAACCGCCAAGAGGATGCCTGGTCTTTGTAGTCCAAGCAGTCGGCCGTGTTGAAGTTGAGTTTCCACGAAGAGGCCGTTTGTTCTTTGTAATCCAGACAGTCTGAGGAGTTGAAGGCCAGGCCGGCCCCACTGTAGGCCTGGTGGGGGTGAGGGTGGTGGTGGTGGTGGTGCCCTGACGTCTGACCTAAGTGATGGTGCGGGTGGCCGGACATGGAGGAGCCCGTCATGGGGCCGAGCTGGTGGGGGTGGTGGGGGTGGTGGTGAGAGTGCATGGGGGCCAGGTACGAGCTGCATTCCACCCCACCGAAGTAGGATCCCGCCGCTGCCGGGGCAGGGTAGCCCTGTCCGTAGGCTGACGCCGTCTGGCTGTAGGACACTGGGTAGGAGGGCGTGCCTCCGGTGCCTGACACCGACCTCTGCATGCAGGAGGCGCTGGCGGTGGGAGCAGGATCCGAGACCGCTGATGGTGCAGGGGACGGGGAGATTGGTGCCGGGCTCCAGATGGACGACACCGGGGCTGTGACCGAGGTAGAGGTGCTGCTCAGGCCTGGGCCTCCATGCCCGGAGAGGTGGGAGACACAGGACGAGGCGGACGAAGAGGAGGAAGAGGAACCGGTGCTGGACACTGCCGGAGGGGTGAACTGGCCGCTGCTCTCCGAGCCTGTGCTTTCCCTGGTCGGAGAAGCTTTCTTTTTGGCGGGACGGACTTTAGCGCTGTTTCCACTCTGGGCCTGCTGGCGGCACTTGGCTCTCCGGTTCTTAAACCACACCTGCAGAATGAGGTTAAAGGTCACCTTAAAATGCATGTCGTAGATCAAAATCTGTCCAATCTAGCTTAAAAAACATTGATCAATATACAACCAACTCACAATTCAATGTTCAGCCTGAGAATATTTTAAACTTCCGGTGTGTATTTATAAGCTGAATACCACCAACTTACTACTAATTCAAAGGACCTGAAGAACGATTTTATTTATTGTTCTGTTTGTATAACAGAATTTCTTTAGGTTTTATTTAGGTATTGCAAATAATCGGAAATGACATGGAGCTGTTATGCTATTCCTCTTGAATTCCCAGGCCACCTCTCCACAAGCTTGGCTACCTACCCTGCATACTTTGTACATTTCTCAGCTAAATCGGTGAAACTCTAGAAGAAGCTGCCATAATTGCAGTAAGCCAATGAAAGGGGTACAAAAGCTGGTTACATAAAGGCTATCATGTGGTTTCAAAAGGGAGCTCATAAGTTCTAAAGATGGCTTTGTGTGAGAGTTGAAAATAAATGATATATTAAAAAACTGAGTACATACTACTTGAATTACTATAAACGTTTTTGTTCGGATAAATTGGTTTTGCATTGGATTATTTTATTTAACATTGTATTTGTTTATTCAGCTTGGCTGCATTAGGCTACATATTACACAAATTGATAAAAACGTGTTCAAACATATTCAAATCCCAATAAAATGTGTACACAAAATGGGCCTTGTTCTGGTTCAGATTTGCAATACACAAGAAACGTTAAAGCAAACAGGCAAACAAGTAAATGCAATTGTTCAAAACCTGTACAAACCTGAACTCTGGACTCTGGCAAATTGATTTTGAGCGCGACCTCTTCCCGCATGAATATGTCTGGGTAGCGCGTCTTGCCAAAGAGGGACTCCAGGATGTCCAGCTGAGTGCGCGTGAAGGTTGTCCTCTCCCTCCGCTGTTTCCTCGGATGCGCTGAAATGGAATAGAAACCTGTCAATGGAAACTCTTCGAAGCCATTTCGATCTGATAACAAAACGACATAAAGAAAACATTGTTTATCAAATCAAATGAGTTTAAGTATAAGGAGAACGACTAGTATAGCTTTTATTCCGTTTTTTCAAACATTTCCTAAATATTTGTATTGCTTCAATATCAATCAGGTTTTCATTTATGTTATAGGTAAAATAAGCTAATTAGCCATTTACACGTGTATATATATGTCTATGTAGTCTATATATTACTTAAGGGTCAATGATTTTGAAATCACTCAGTCAAAACTAAAACTGCAACGTCTTTCCTAATGAGAAAAAGAGCATAACTGTTCAATAAAATGCCCAGGTGTGAAATGTGTTGTGTATGGTGCATACCGGGATACCCCACGGATGGGTGCAGCAGATCCATTGCCGTACCGCTGAGCCCCATTCCGTTCATTCCGTACGGGGCCTGTTTGAGGTATGACATCATGCTAGAAACGGACACGGGGAAACCAACGTCCGTGCGAAATAGGTCGATTCCCCCGATATTGCAGTCCCTTGATGAAATCCTGCAGAAGAAAACATTGCGTTATAAAAAGTAATTGCGTTATCAATTGATTACGCTTAAATGTACTTTAAAGGCCTTGAAAAGGGCCAGTCAGCAGACAACATGAAAAAACGTAGTCTGCTTTTGCTTATATCTGCGGATATTTTATAGATAAACTAGTATGGTGAGAGGGGTAAAAAGTAAGTACATTTGCACATGTCAATATAATAGTGAATTTCTATTTTATATTTCAAAAGGTTGTTATATTTCAACAGTCTAAAACGCACAAACACGAATACATATGTCATTCCCTCTGTGAAAATCCAAAGATTAACTGTTTGCAAATGAATAAAACAAAGTATTACTGGACGCGTTCACGTTGGGAAACGCTATCTAATTATAAATTCTAGTTGCGGTGATCCATCACTACAGTAAAGAAATAATTACGGATGAAATCTGTCGCCAGTCGTGTATTAATTCCATTTGACGCATGACTTATGGGCAACCGCTGGAGCTTGTTTTCATCATTGCATGTACTGTTTTAAACATTCACCATTACGTATGCAGCAAAAGATAACAGACTTTGATCGTTATAATTAAAAGTTAATAGATGAGCACACAAATATAGACCAATCAAATAAAAAAACATGCATACATTTAATGAACGCACACATGATCAGTCAACAGCAGCATTTATTCTAGTGTAGGCCATTTTATGACATTTCTGGAATATCAAGACAGAAAATTTCTTGGTCTCGTCTATAGGCCTACTAAAAAATATAATCTTCTTAGTTTGTTTGCTATACTGGTAAAATTATTTATGACATATTTTACAAACAATAATTGGCTTTATAATATTTTTTATTTTAGACACAGTTTTCAGGCTGTTTTCTGCTGAACTAACCAGTTGAATCGAATGTAATCGAATCTAACTCACTATAAAAACATTAGCAACGATACGATAACACATTTGAATAAATATTTTATTTTCGAAAATATAAAAAAAGACTTATTCGAATATTGCACTTTGTTATTATGTTTTATCTCACTAACATTACACTGTCCATCTAAAAAAGTAAATGAATCCAAACAAGTTAAAGAAAATATCTAAATTACGACTTCAAAACCAATAGCACAAAGCATTATAGATCACTATTATGGTAATTCTATGGGATGATTTTTGTCAAAGATTCAAACAAATAGGTTTTACGTCATTGTCGAAAAACAATGTATTTGGACACAATAAAGACCTACTTGGGCCCATGCTGCGGACACGGACCAACAGATGGATTTTTTACAGAGGCGTTAATACTTTACCGTATTTCCATAACTACAGAAAGGATGTAAATGGAGTAAAGTCTTTGCAAATGAACTCTATTAGGATTCAGATGAGAGCTCCGGGGAGACCATTAGGAAAAGTTATTGGAACCAAATGAAATTAACACACTGAAGACATGCATGTTGCATTTGATTGTGTTCCCCATTCCGATAAGAAGGAAACAACCAAACGAAAAGAAACCCCCCAATTTAGGATATTAATAGACAATAAAAACTAAAACAGAAACTAGGAATTGAGTCTAGCCTATACTTTCAGATGTATTTTGATAGATTCTAAACTTCCATTAAGTACTGTGAGTGCATAGGTGCATTTTCAAACGCGCACGTAGGCCAATACTAATGTATAGAATGTAAACATACAGGTCACAGTAAAACAGAAACTTATAGTTGGCTATGAGAAATTAATTTGATTAGAAATGCATCGTTTTCAAATAATACCAATAGCTACTCAACATGAGTGCGAACAGAATGACGAATGCGAGGAAACGAGGAAATAAGTGGCTTAAAGAGTAATATATTGCAATGAAAAACTCAGTTGCCTCTTACCTTGCGTTTAAGATCCCGTCTTATTTCCTTTATCTGTATTCAAGCCAAGAAGGTCCCGTTCATTAAAATTATCCACATGGAAAAAATGTTCTTGAAATCGAAATGATGATAAGTTGCCTATATAAACAAATAGTGCGGACATATGCTAACTGCAAAAAAAGTATAAATCAATGCACCGATTTTCCAATACAAACCCAGTGGTGTTTAGGGGAAATAATCTCGATTAAAAAAATTTAAAAACAAATTAATTGCATTATGTTCTGCGTCTGGCACTGTGTTCAGGTGATTGCCAATGTTGACGGATGGAGATTGATCACCTTCTCCCTACACAGCCCTTCTATGAACATAAGATACAAGTAGAACCGCCCACAGCGACCAATCACAGCGCTTAATCACAGCGCCCAATCACAGCGCCCAATCACAGCGCCCAATCACAGTGCCCAATCACAGCGCTCTAACACCCAATGGGCGAAAGTGGTATCCAGTCAATGGCAAGGGTTGCAAGTAAACCCCTCCTCTTCAAATGCTAAAATTAATCCATACCACGTGAGCCCACAATTGAAAAAAAGTAATAGTTAATAAAAATCGAATAAAATTGTACAAATGTTCAACTTTAGAGGTAGCTACATTGAAATTAAATTAGCATAATAGCCGTTTTGTATTTGTCGAAAAAAATATTCAAGCAAACCTAGATTGAGTTAGATAAAGGGTTTTCTTATCTCCTAAACAACGCGAGAATAAATAATTTCCCCAAAGTTTCATGCACATATAGCAAGATGGTAAACATGCATACAACTAGCTAGCAAATGTGTAAACCATATACAATTAACAGGCTATAAAATATATAACATAACATGATGATAACATGTAATATAGCCTAGGAAAGTCATTTTATTGTAGCGTGTGTGAATGATTAATTAGTAAAAGTGCCCATAATTTTGGGACCTGTGTGTCTTTTCAACGTGCATTTGGTTATATAGGCTAATTGTTTGACAATACACCGTCGTTTATATACAAATTGGAGATTTTTTTAATAACAGTGGAATACTTTTCAAAAGTGGCAAAGAGCCTCTGATTTAACCGTGTAATATATTTTCATGAATATTAATGAAAGAGATAATCCTCACTTGGATTTCCATTTCAGAATAATAGTGCAGTTCAGTTAAACGAAGCTCTCACTCTCCTCTCAAAGAAAGTTTGAAATGAATTAAAATGGAGGTGAAATAGACCATGTGCTATTACAAAAACGACAATTTTAATATATATGTGTGCAATAAGTATGGAAAAATGGTTATATATTCAGGATTATGCTGAAGCCTTCAAAATGCGTCGGTTGGTATTGGACCGGCCTCAGCAGCTGTTATGTTGATCTAAAAGCCAACTAACTGTAGCAATAATGTATCCTGAGCTAATAATGAATGTCAATAACATGGGTTTACTAAATGTGATATTAAACGAAGGCCTTTATACGTCCATGGATCTTTTGAACAGCCAAATCGAAACACAGCAGTGGCATACCAAAATGTAGAAGTGAATCAAGGGCGTTTCAAATGACAAGAGGTTTGCACTTCACATTAATTCACAATTATGTGCCATTTTATATGGTAGGCGATGTTCATATCGAAACATGGTAAATATGAGATACATTCCAATAGTGAACTTAATTTCAGTTGTCATGTTTTGTCAGGACCAGACAGGCCAAATGCGTTTTCCAGTAGAATTGGTATAATACAAAAAGGATATATTTCCTGGGTAATCACAAACATTAACTGAAACTTTTGTCCTATACACAACGTAGACTATTCTGTAAAAACCAAAGTGATCGATTGCACACAAGTATCAAGATATCAAATAGCAAGGTCCCATTGTTACAAGAGTATTGGACCTAATCCCAAATTGCAGTAGAATTTTCTTAATGCTATAAGCCCGTAAAGCCATGGGATCAGGGCCACTGAAGGTGTGGGGGTGTAATGTTTGTCTATTTAGCTGGCAGGATTGGAGAAGGTCGGGTATGTTGTCGGTGCTTATTAAAACGATGATGCATAAAATCCTCAAGTTGTGAGAAAGCATGATCACACGGAGCTGGTATTCTCTTTTTCGGTATTTGAGCACCGGGCTTTGCCAATTTCACCTGCATAGGTTGTATGGAGACTAACTTCTGCAATACACAGGGGGCTGTTCTGTTCCCACAGAAATACTCCCATGCACCACGCAACAGCTATAGGCCTACATCTCTGCGCAAGAAGACCATCAGCTAACTTTGAAGTTGAAATTAAACCCAGCTACTTTCTATGTGTTTTATCGTCGGTGTAAAATGATGGAGTGATCTTTTTCTCCCCCGTCTTTTTTGGATACACGGGTAAAATGAAGCATTACGCAATGGTGGAAATACAAACAGGTAAGGCGAGCACCTGCACTGAAGAACTTGGAGACATGTAGGCAATAATTCACTTGCAAACTGATCGAATAGGTTTAAAGAATCAATGTTGTGATTTAAGAGCTCCTTTCAAATGATAGAGAACATGGTTTTCTGGAGAGAAAAAATATAAATTCACAATGAAACAGTCAGGCTGGTAACATATTTAGGCTATATATTCAAAATAATGTGAACATTGTTTCTCCGACCGTTATCTAGCATAATATACAAATAAAATTAAACTAGTCTTCATATTACCACAAAAATAATCAATAGCCTAGATTAGGCTACCTTACTATAAACCCAAATGTCTGTTTTAAATGATGTTTAGAGCTGTACCGTTTCTACGACGGGAATGAGATTGACTGAGATCTGAGAAGTAAAATCCTAATAAAAATCATAATAATGCTGACATGCATGCCTTTCCTTCAACACATTCTTATAGATTAAGTTGCGTTGTGAAAGTCGATATACGTTTTTTAATAAATCACGACATTCTTATGTCAGCTCTAATTAGTAGAAATAAATACAGGGTAAATGAAGAGACATACATGGTTGGACGCAATACAATAAATATCAATAAAAACATGTTCAACTTCAAATAAATTATGCAACCAAAAAAATGACAGTAGGCTTATGTCTTGTTATACCACAAGGAGGAAAACAGTCAAATGTGTTTCAATAATACACAAACAACAAACAAAATCATTTTTGTCGGTGCTGGATATGCGGACCTAATCGAAACACTTAATACGCGTTCTTGTTAGGCTCATCGATAGTATTGATGACCTAAGGCTTTCTAAATGCATTGTATTTATGGGCACACATGTCTGACAGGCCTATTAATAGTTATGCGGCAAGTGCTAGTCACGTGACCGGCAGTTTGAGTGGGATGTGTTGTGATAGTCTACTGTCAGACACGGTACTGTGCTGTACACACCTGGGACTGGGGCATATGGTACTGTCTTCAATAGAGCATGTCTTCCAGGCTGAAATATCACCCGCTCCTCACAATAGAGGCACGAGCATCAAGCTCTCCTATATATGGGCAGGCCAGCCTTCAACAGGGCACTGGGAGGTCAGACCGGTTGACAGGTAAGTTAACTATCTAACTAAGCTAGGTGTTCACATGGCGCCAATTATAACACTATTGGTCGATCATGCAGTATGCTGGTCATTGGCTAATATTGAGAAATTGATGGCATTTGAGGATTTACAATCTGACAGTTATAAATGAAAACGTATAATCCCATTAAAATAATCCATGAGACCAAATTCAAATAGTCGTCAGTTACAAGTAACCTAAATATTTATTTAACGAATGATATATTAAAGTGGCAAAATGTATAATCATGCCTCTAACATTTACACGACAAAGTTGTTCACCAATGACACAACTTTTCCCTCTGCATTCCATATTTAACAATATCGAAATATTACCTAGTTCAGGAAAAACTGGAAGTTTCCAAAGCTAGTATGAGGGGACTAATGGCAAAGGCAAACTGATATATGTAACAAGAAAGTCTGAATAAAAAAACGATCTCAGGCAATACGAAAATACATTTTAAAACATGAACTAAAAAGTTTCTCAGTAGATGTCTGCTACAAATGTATGCTAATACTACAGTAAAAGGTGTTCAAACGGGCTGTGTAAGGCTGAGCACCATGCAGTTTCACGCAAGGCCTGGCTAATTACTTTCTTTTTCACACAGGCACTAAATTGTGAAGTCAAAGGTAGTCACTAAAGCCTTGGTGCCAGACTTCTGAAGTCATTCACATATTACCTGTAGCTTGGGCAAGACAGCATGACACTAGTTAAAAACTAATAGAACCCAGGCTGGCATGCAAAAAGATACAGTATACACAGTCGTTTTTAATGTTATCCTTAAGGTATGGACAAACTGGTGGATAGAAGGAACAATCACATCTGCTGAATATTTTCACTATAAAAATGGCTAAATATATTTTTAAATGAAAGCACTCATGTCAAATGAGACATTTAAACATAATGTGCAAAATCAAATACAGGCCCAAACATTTCTATTAAAACATACAAACAATGTAGAGGGATTTGTTTTTATGTAGATTAAATCACCACAAGCTTGTATTTTTATTGATTATTTATGAAGCACAACTTTCGTTATCGTTAATATTACAATAACATTATGCAAGACATCTTTTAAATAGACTTTCTGTGTCAATTTCTATGTTACTGTCAAGAAAGGCTGTAATTATAACCGCCAAAACAAGATAAATAATGTTTTTAACTTATTTTGGAAAACAGCTGTTGGAGACAAATGTCATTACGTTGTCACCTGGCATCAGATAGATTTGTTTTCCAAGCTGTAATACACTTTGAACAGGTTGAATAGGTTTTGTTTTGCAACATAACAAACATTTTGGCCTGTTGGTGTTTACATTTTTGCCCATGAAAAATACGTACTGTGACACTAGATTTTTCACAGTTTTTTTTAACACAAATATGCTTAGTATACAAGGCTCATATAAAACTATTAGACTACAATGCAAATTAGATGATTGGAAAGCTCACATTACTAAACAGGAACAACCCCAAAAGTCCTTACTCATTATATTTCATAAACATTGAAGTTAAATGAGCGGTTGATACCCTAAATGATCTGACCAGTAACCCAAACGTTTGTGAGTTCCAAAAACCTGTTGCACTGCCCCTGAGCAAGGCATTTAATCCTAAACACTCCTATAATATGCTACGAATAAGAGAACCGCAAACAAAAATGTAAATGAAAAAAAAATGCTTGTGTGCTTGCTAGTATAGACATTTAGAGAACGGGGACAGAGAGCAGGAGAGAGAGAGAGCAAAGAGATGGGCAGAAACAGAAAGAGAGAGAGAGAAAGAGGGCAAAATGAGCGATGCAGAGAGCAGAGGGGTGCATGTAGCTGTCCATCACAGGGCCGGGCCTTCCCGCCCCTCTCATTAGGAAGGTAAACAATGAGGAGGAATGATGAGAGACACGGCAGAACAAATGAGGAGCAGAAGGGAGAAATCAGACACCGGCTTAAAGATCTCACGGGCACAGTCACCCAACCAACCCCAAACCCCATACAACACCACCCCCATTGCAGCCCAGCAAACCCCCCAAGAAAGAGGGATGGGGCTGAGCAAAGAGTAAGGCAACTTCCAATCCTTTTAGGATTATGCTCTCCTCTCTCCCCCCTCGTTCCTTCACTCCGTTCCTCCCCTCTTTCACTCTACTGCCCCCGGGCAATCACGTTAAAACTTGCATGGCCAGTGCTCATTCAGATATCCCTAACAATGCGCACCAGTGGTAACCATGTGAGCGTTGGCAAGCCACACAAGAATGCACAGGTTCAGTTCTCTGTGACCCTCCCAGTGCACGAAAAGGGGGGTTGTTGTACCCAAGGCGACGCAGCATTTCTCAGAAGGTTTATGGATAAGGCCTCTGGGCGCTTATCATATTTAAAATATGGGTTTAAGTCATTTCAGTTCTTCTACTTAAATACATTTTTAGGGCTAAATGGAATGTAAATTGAATGATACACTTCAATGAGAGATTCCATGAGTAGAAGTGAGGTGTTTACCATGGTAACAGAATTGCCTGTTCAGTTTGATGCTCTGTTAAGAAGACCATCGTGTTATATTCTATTCTAGTCATTCTGTAAGACACTGTGGTTTGTGAATGGCCCAGTTTTCAAGATCAAGTGGATTTGCCCCTTCATTGCACAATAAACCGCTGAAAAGGATTCGCTTAAAGCCACAAGGTTATCTGGTATACAAAGAAAATGCGAGAGTGAGAAATATTTAATCTCAAAAGAAAAAATGCCCTTAACTCTTTCATTCCTTTAAGAAATGCATGTTGAATATCCACTGACGAATAAATTGATACATTTGCATTAGCCATAGATGTTGGGATGTAAGTATTCATGAGTGACCTGAAATTGTGCAAAGGAGAAAGAAGCCGAACGACATGATCAAGTCGAAATATTGAAAACAGCTACGGAAGTACAGTTGATGCACAACACAATCTCCCTACTTACAACATATACTAGGACTATACCTTTTCTCAACCAAGAGTACAAGAGGGGAGGGAATTGCCAGTCCGGCCTTATCTCCAGTTCCAGTCAACTAGAGGCCCTGAAAGAGTGTGCACCATCATCAGAGCTGGCCATTTGATAGGATTCTGGCACTGCACCTAATCAATCTGTGGCATAGAGCCGCCAGAAGACCTGTAACAAAGCTCAAAGAGCCCCACAAATGGCCCAGTCCAGAGGATAAGCCCCTGCACAGGATTACATATTGATTTTGAATGTAAAAAAAAAAACAGAGAGAAAAAAATAAAAAATAAAAAGCTTATCATATAAAACCCATGACGGACTACAAAAGTAAGCAGTAGTCTATGCATGAATTCACCCTGTAAAAGCAGGAACGTCAACTTTCAAAAGCAGGGACCGAGAGCAAGAACTGAAAATCCAAAATGAACAGAGAAATCAATGGCACGGGATGGGGTGTGGAGACAGTGGATTGTAGAATCCCCACAACTGTTCTGAAGAGTTTTGTTAATGTTTCTAAGAATGTAAATAGCATATTAGTGCCGTTATTTAGCGAACTCTTGACACCTCAGTGTTTGTTTGTTGTCACCTGCAGCACCACTCTGAATCTTCGTCGCCCTTCAAGTACACTAACGCTGGTCAGACAGACAGCTGTCCATCGGTCCAATAAAGGGGGCCTCCATCTTTCACATAACACAGGTATGCTTTGTTTTTCTATCCTTGTGGGGTCCAAACACCTTTACAGTTACCCTTTAACTTAACCTCAATAACCTTCATGCCTATCGTACACTAACCCCTAATGCCTAAACAGAAAGCTAAACACAACGTCTTGCCCTAATTGTAACCATAAATGCAATAAACGACCCCAAAACTATCACTTAAGACAACTAACTAGCCTTTTTTTAAATGATAGGGAGTCCCTATTAATCACATTGACTTGGTTCAACCACATTGGGGAATTTCTTGGGAGGGTTTTGTTCACACTTAACACACACTCAGGCACACACCTCCCTTGCCTTGGAGAAAACGAGGTTCCCACAAGGCCACAACGAGTAGCCAATCCTGCCTAGAAATAGAAGTCATATCTCCTTCATTTTCCAATATTCCTCATCTGGGGACCAAGAGAAGAATAGAGGGGGGGCACTGACAGAATAACTATTCAGAAGATAGATATGAACCTTGTGTCCTTGATAGGAGCACAGAACACAATACAGCTGTCGCCCATCAATAATCCTCACTTAATAATCAAGAGATGAATCTGATATCACGTGTGCAGATGACTGGCGGCTGAATAATAAACAAATACGACTGCAGGAAAGAAGGAAACAAAAACCTGAGTGCAGAGTCCCCTAAACCAAGTCCCCCTATCTTAAACTAATTACAATTGATTTCTTATGGATCGGCACCTTATCAGGTACGACAGGGAATTACCATGGCCAGCCAACGGGTTGTGGAAAGGCAAAATCAATATTCGGTGAGTGACTGTACCCAGACTGACAGTATTGCTGAGAGCGTAAACACTGTCGCTGGGTTTAAAAGACACACAGGAGGCGTTGATTCAACATAACAGGGTTAGACCAATAATCTCAGACGTTCTGATAATAGATATACCCAAGGTACTTTCCTACAAAATAATAAATGGATATGGAGTCTAAAAGCTACACATTATGCACAATGATTCAAATCAAAACCAGATTGAATCTTTGTTAGCAGTGTGTTTATGTTCAATTGCAGGATTTAATGAGTTCAAAGTCTGCTGTGCAGAATTATAGTATAATAATTGACAAAATCTAGAGAAATAATACTAATTACAAAGTACAAAAAAGTACTAAAATATTGACTCTCCACCTCAGTGTTGAACAGGCTTATAGTTTCAGCCACTCTACCACAACCTCATTTCTCCTTGGGCAACTTGAGGAAAGTTCATCAATATGTTAATGACTTAATCTTTAAACACTTAAAGAAACCATTAATAAACATTGATTTGAACACTTACCACCACCAGTGACTCACATTAATCCACTCCAAATTGCTGATACACAAACTGCAACACAGGGCAATTTGGAGGAGAGATTACCAATAGTAATAAACCGGGAGTGAAATTGATCACATTTTCTGTTAGCGGGATGGAGACCCAACCTGATTTAACCACTTTGTGTTGGCGACTAATGTTTTTATAGAGAAACTGGAATCCACTTTGATATATTCGGTACCTGTATTCTGTATTCTGTATTTTGTATTCTGTATTCTGTATTCTGTATTTTGTATCCTGTATTTTGTATTTTGTATTCTCTATTCTCTATTCTTTACGCAATACGCATCCGTATTATGTATTATGTACCTGTTTTCTGTATTATGCATTATGTATTATGTATTCTCTATTCTGTATTCTCTATTCTTCATTCTCTATTCTCTATTCTTTATTCTCTATTCACTACTCTGTATTCTGTGTTCTGTATAGACACACGATGATTACAAAGATTCAATCTGGTTTTGATTCGAATCATTGTGCAATGTGTAGCTTTTAGACTCTATAGCCATTTATTATTTTGCAAGTAAGTACCGTGGGTATATCTATTATCATATTCTGTATTCTGTACCTGTTTTCTATATTCTGTATTCTGTACCTGTATTCTATATTCTGTATTCTGTACCTGTATTCAATATTCAGAATTCTGTATTCTGTACCTGTATTCTATATTCTATATTCTGTATTCTGTACCTGTATTCTGTATTCTGTATTTTGTACCTGTACTCTATATTCTATAAGAAGTTCTTGCTCCATTACTATGTAATTCCTACAGTTAATGCAATATAAATGGGTGGTTAGAGCAGTTGATTAGAAAATGAAAATGGCTAACAAACCCAATTCAGTTTGAATAACACTGGTGCAGGAAAACTGTCTACACACACATACACACACACACACACACACACACACACAGGACTCATAGAACTTGTGTTTGAACACCTGTGATTAACAGCGCACCACAAGACGTGTGCCAAACGTCTATTCAATGGCCAAACATGAGACACTTAGAAAGATGCAACTGGTTTTTCCTTTGTTGGAACTACAGATTAGTTTACTGCTGTTGCAAGAGCAGGTGTTTGACTTTGTACAAGTATGTACTAGCGGAACTCAGGCACCCAAGCAATAGCTAGCACTATTAAATGCTAGTTAATTCTATTCATTTGGCTTCATTCAGTCTGCTCTAAAACTCAGAACTTTCTAATACTCAAATTGTATTTCACAGTAATTTTGGTGGGACTGTCTGATCCTTATCCTATACACTGGTCTGTTATATATGATGGGCATTTCCTGAGATTACAATGCTGACATTCTAATTCTATTTTCCTGTCCTCACCTACCGACAGCATTTCCTTTACAGCTCACTCATGGCTTCTTCCCTTTATCCTTTGTATGCAGGTACTCACCTTTCTCCGTTTAGAACAGTAACCTCCTCGGAGCTATTGTGAACATCTGCTCTCTGAGGTCTGGCTTCATTCTCAGAGTGGTTGGAAGGAAGTCCTCAAGACTGTCCTGAAGGACAGCAGCCATGTCGTTAAACCACACTTCTAACTGCGCAACTGCCCTCCCATAAGTCGCACTGCACGGAGCGCCTTGGTCCAGGTCAACTAGATCCGGCAGGAAGACCTAGGAGTGCTCCGGAGATATTGACGTCAGGACAAAACTGTGGCAGCCGTGGACTTTTAGCTTCTTAAATTGTACAATGAACTTATCGAAAGCCAGTCTGAATCACCTTGTCAGCCCTCAACAAAGTGCAGTGTTAACACGTTTGAAATATAGAGTGTATGCGGTCGAATAGTTGGGTGGTATGAAGTGTTGGTTCCTGGGAAGAGGACACGTGTTTTTACTGCACATGCACATACACTTGTAACAGACTGGAGCATTCATATTTAAGTGTCACGCATGTAGAAACATAGACCAAACAATGTATTGGCTGAAACTGTAAAGGGTCAAATAAATGTAATGGAACTATGGAAAACATGGAAGCATAAAGAAAATAAAATGTCCTAAAGGCCTAAGGAGGGAAGCCAGGGATTGACTTTTAAAACAGCACTGTTTGAACACTAAATAAAAAAATGTTTAGTTGAAAAGTAAATGGATTGGTAATGTATTTCTGTGAATGGGAAGAAACGGGAGCAACTAGTAACTGTTTGGGCATAGATGAGGTGCAGGGCCTGTAAATACAAAAGGCATCTCAGACACTGCTGATCTACAATATGTTCATGAGATCTATTCCATCTAAATAATCATAGATCAGTATTACAACTTTGGTCTTACTGAAGAATACTCTAAACTGGAATGCTTGGAAACAGTTTGGCCTGACGTATGTCTATGTAAGACCTCAATGTACAGGCTCATCGGAGATCTTAGAGGAGGTTAGTCTACTACCTTCGGTTCCTCCTGCTACTCAGCAGAAACCCTTTAGCCCCCTGAACTACGACCTTGTGGAATAGGTTGAGCTGCTGTAATAAGGGATGGTGGTGGCTGGTGGGGGCAGTTTGTGGATTGTGAGGACTAGGAATATTGGGAACAAGCAATTTCCCCAAAGGCCTTTGAGAAACAACCAGGGAGACCCGAACCTCAATAACCAAATGAGATTAAGATTATCATCTTAGCTGCTGCTACATTAAGACGATAAGGCTAATGAGAGTGGCAAACAGTCTCAATTCTATTACTTCAGTATCTTTGGCTGATTAAAACACAGGCCTTTGTGAAAATGTTCAAAGAATAAAACATTTGTTTTAGTGTCGTTCCGTGCGTTCTATTTTAAATTGTTTTCGGTGTATTACACGGCTCAAGTAATGTTTTTGTGGTTGTGTGCATTCAGTAAATTACAGGATAAGATATACACTACTCTAGAGCTAGGATAACATCAAATTGATTAGAAAGCATTGACATTGTTAATGTTGTAAATAACTATTGTTTTTCAAGTGTGGGAACCTTTTGTACTCACTCCTGGTCTTTGTTGGGGTGCACACGTTGTTTCCGGTGTTTTTAGTTATTTTAGTTCAGCTGATTTAGATTTTTGCTTGGTATTATTTGACGTTACGTGTCGTTAGAGGAGAGCGTTTTCTGTAGTCCTATCAGTTTTTACTTTTACAGTAAGTCGATTTGTTATGCGCGTTATTGTTTCATTCAATTATCAATTTTCCTTTATTTGTAGTTGGTTTGTTTAAATATTAAAACCTATCGAACGTGATACGCTCTGCGCCTGGTTCATTCCTGCACTACACCTTAGCAGAACGTGCCGTTGTAGCTCAAAACAGCTGATTTTTTATAGAATATCAACAGAGACCCGTTATCAGCAACCATCACTCCTGTGTTCCAATGACACGTTGTGGAAAATAATCCAAGTTTATTATTTCAAAAGGGTAATTGATCATTGGAAAATACTTTTGCGCAGATAAAAAATGTTGTGCTGATTAAAGAAGCAATGAAGCTGGCCTCGTTTAGAATAGTTCAGTATCTGGAGCATCAGCAATTGTGTGTTCGATTACAGGCTCAAAATGTCCAGAAACAAATAACTTACTTTTGAAACCTGTCAGTGTCTGTTCTGAGAAATGCAGTCTTTTCCATTCAAGACATTGCCAATAAATCTGTCAAGTATGGCGGAGGCAAAGTCATAGTCTGGGGGATGCTGTAATGTGGGAGATTTTCACGAGGCAAATGGGATCTTGAAGAAGGAAGCCTATCACTCCACTGCCATTGCATAACCTGTGGATGGGTGCTTGATTGGAGCAATGACAATGGCACATATAAAGCACAGCTCCAAAAAATAGAAATGCAGGATTTTTTGAAAAAGTTTGAAGACACAATTGTTATTTAAAATAATAATCATTATTTCTAATCTTGTCAATGACTATAGTTCCTATTATTTCTGTATTGCAATTTAATATTCAAACTCATATGTGTGTTTTCAGAGAAAACAAGGACATTTCTCTCTGACCCCAAACTTCAAACAGTAGTGTGTGATCATTGATTCAAATTTCTGAAATGTGAAAGCCGAAATATTGAGGCCGAAGTTCGTACACAAACACATACTGTACACAAACGTGTTTACACAGCACAATTTCCTGATAGGGGTTTGCTTTCCTCATTTAAATAAATATATCTTAGGGATAAACACCTCCCTTTAAACCTCAAATCTCACAAAAGCCAGACAGAAATGGACTTAAAGCTCTTGTTGGTGTTGGTATAGTAAAAATGTTCCTGTTTAGTTTAGATAACAAATCAGTTGACCCGGAAGGTTAAAAAGGACCATTACAAATTAATCCTGTGTTTTAATAAGTCTGTCTTAAGCCAAGGGATCTTGACTCCAAAAGAAAAGACTGAAAAGCGGGAAGGGAGAAGAAAGGGATCGGAAAGGAAAAGAAATATATTAAACCCTGTGATCACAGCCAGCTTTTCTTGTTTGTTATCCCTCCGTTTTTCATTTAATCCAATACTCCCTAATCCAATTTGTCTATCGGGCTTCAACCCTAACTTATCCCGATCTACGTTCTCTTTTTTTTAAACACATGGCAGACCAATCGAAGGGACCACTCATCAGTTTGCAGTCTAACGACTCACTGGAACAAACGGCATACTAAGAAATAGATGCTGGAGGTGGTGGGAGGGGCCGAAGGAGGAGGAGAAAATAAGAATTGTCGAACATGATCAGCTCAGAAATGTAAAAGAAAAACTTTTATAAAGTAAAGCGAGCTGACCTGAATATGCATGAAGGGCGATAATCAGATGTGGGACAGTCGCCCACTGAAGTAGAATATTGGAGTAGCACAAAAGGATTGATTTAATTACTTGGAGTGTACCCTGTGCTTTGGAGCAGTCTTGCTAAGAAGTGAGTGAAAAGGTTGGCGGTGTCCTTGCTCTATTTTTGTGAAGGGGTTGGAGATGGGGGCGGGGGCAGATGGTGGGGGCATAGCGAGGTGGTCCAGCTCCTTAAGTCACCAAAACTAATCTGGAGGTATAAAGCACTCGTGATTGAAAGGGACTTCAGTGATTGCGAAATGGACATAGAGCGCTCTCTGTTCAACGTCAACCTGGTTAAACCATTTTTTACAATCCAGGCCAATTATTTATCCTTTATCCAGATCATGGTGTAATCTCCTAAAAATGAGCAAAAGCTACGTATGGTGTTTTAGCAGATGTTCTAAATTCCCAAAAGCAATAGTTGCTCTGTTGGGTAGATAAATTGAGACTTAAGTTGATATTTAAGTTGATATTTAAGATATTTATAAATAGATATTTAGACACAGACTCATATCAGTACCTGAGATTAGAAGTTAGTATATTAATGGGTTCTGTTCTGAACTCAGGATCCTTAGAGAAGAAGCTCTAATAAGCCAGAAATGTTATTACGTCAAAATAAGTTTTACAAAATAACTATAACAACTACTGATGTAACACGGCACATAATTATTATCAGCAACTCTGGAAGTAAGTCCTGTGCAAAATGAACGCAATGGTCATATTTAGCAGCTCAGATCTTGGTGATAAAAAACGTACAGTGACATAAAGTTTGTGAGCAATACTGGACAGACAAATCCTCTCCTCTAAGCTTAGGGACGAATACAAAACCCACACCCACACGCACTCAAACACAAAGAACACATTACACTTTACTAACACTATTCACTGCTTAAAATGGCAGATGAACCAGACCTCAAAAGCTGATAGGCCAGATTCCATTGAGTTCAACCTTCTACACCTCTCTCTCTCCACCAGTTCGTACAGCCCCACCCCAGTAGGTAGGTGAAGGTAAATGAATAAATGTCATTCAAACATATCTCTCCATGATTTTTTTTGTTTTGTTCACCTTCTACATCCCCCTGCCCAGTGTTGCGTTTGGCTTTGTGAAAGACGACGACGGCAGACTCGAGGGCCTTTAGTGAAAATCAGAGTACTTGAGATATTTCTGAGGGTGTCACAGACGTGAGACAGCCAGAGCAGTCCTCACCTGACAGACCACTGAAAGGTGTCTAATCAAAAGACCCCTTCTACCACATCAACCAGACAATGAGCGTAGAGGGCCGATTCTAGGCCAATGCGCTCAACAGGCACCAGTGACAACAGAGACCCTAATAATCTCATGACAAAAGCCAAAAGGCATCATCCTATTAACCAGTGTGCCTGGGTGCTAATATGAGCTACGGCCCAGGAGCCTTTCACTGGGTTCAGTGCTATTAAAGGGGGTCTAAAACAGCCAGCAGGAACCTAGGGCCCATTCACCTTTCATCTGCCGGGCTGTTGTTCGGCCCACTATAGCCGAAGCCAACTCAAGATGTCAGTGATCTCATTACGGCGCTTGTGAGAAACACCCTCCGAAAATGCGAGCATCTCCTTTTTTCCTTTCGCTCTCCGTTCCCTTCCACTTTCAACTCAGCACCAGTGCCTCACTCGCCCATGAATCGATTATTAGCCGACAACAGATATGCCAATAAACCAAATGTTCATCAAAGTCTGCTCATCTGTGCCCCCTGTTGGCCCCTCTTTCTTATCTATTCTTTTCCGGCGAGAGAGTTTTCAATGAACGGGCTGAAGCTGAAAAGCGCCAACCAAGGGCCCGGCGCGACAAAAAACCCGATTGGACTTCTCATTTAGTTGTCTTTATGCTGCTAGCGCCATGTGGTCCTTGAAGGTGTTGAAAACATGGGAAGCGCCGGAGGGATCAGAGCAGCCTCATTAGCATCAGCTCAGCATTGGAGTGGCCAGGGCTGTATGCGAGGCCTACTCCTCTGCTGTGTCCGAGACTGCCGCCGCCAGTGGTGCGCATTGCCTTCATTTCTTATTGTGCTTTTGTGTCCTTTCAGGATTTTTTTCCGTCGCGTTGTCGGGGTTGTTTTGCTAAGACTCGAAATGGCAGAAAGGATCATGGGACAAAAACAATAACATAATTTCCTTGCTGTACTTTGACTGCAGAATTAATGACAAATTCCTCAGGTTTGGTGTCTTAACACTTTCGCTTTCTGTAGCCAGTTATATATATATATATATATTTTTTTTTTTTAATCCAAACCCCTTAAAAAGGTAGTGACTTAGACCTGGGACACCAGGTGGTTTGCAATGAATTATAAAGGTAAAACAGAAGAGTTGCAGTATTTGAACCAAGTGGGGCAGGAGTTAAATTCCACTGGCACATAATTAAATACCGGTAATCCAAAATGAGTCCAAAAGTACTGCAATGTATCATGTTAGTTCAAGACTAGCAATATTAAGAATATGTTCATTCAGAAAGTCTATTATTAGACCAAATCTTATTTGCAGGCCAAGCAAGGCATATTTGCAGGCCAAGCAAGAATGTAAGAAGCCATGTAAATGTAGCCATGTTAACAGACCAATATCTACTCAAACCTTCTAATAGGTTGACAGAAATCTTATTTCCTAACTGTAGACCGCATATTTGCGTGAGTATTTATGAGGGAGATAGCACTATAGAGAGGTACACATTGCCAAGCGTTGTTCTGTTAACCTTTCCCAGTTGCGGGGAAATGTGAAATGGATAAAGGTCTCTGTGGAAGGGTTTATCTACTAAATCCTGGTGGTTGGCCCGGCTATCTTGGACAATGACCCCAAAGAATGTCAACAGCTCATTTCCACGAGAGCTGGAGGGAGTCATAATCTGCTGCTGTTGCTGCTCAAAAGCCCATATCTCAAACACCCGAATTAAAAAAGCTCAGCTATCGTTAGCCAGGCCATCTTCATCTCCTCTCCCCTTGACACTCTGCATTTAATTAAGCGCCTTTAGCTGGTGTCGAATATAAAAAGGATTTGAAGTAACAAAACGTTACACCGGGTTGATTCCCTTATTCCCTCAATCTACAGTTGATCTGTAAATCATGTCAACACACGTAGCAGACGTAACCAAATCTTGGCCTTTCAACGCGAACACGAACGTACTGTAATAACAATATTGTTTCACCAATGTTCAAATGAAATAAATAGGATTCCCTGCATCAGCGCCCCGGCCCCGCGAACACTATTAGACAACACATGCCAAACGCCGGCGCGGGTGAAAGGACAGTGAATAGAGGACGGAGGCAAATCCAGAAACACTTCAAAATTGTCATTAGTGCCGAGCAACATCCTTTCATTGCCGGGTTTATCAGAGCAACCAGCCATAGGAGGGAGGTTCATGCACCCTTGAGCACAGAGACTCAAGTTGTTCTACATTTACAGAATCATTTAACTTTTAATTGTTCTTCGAATTACAATTGCAAATAACGCCGCCGCTCGCGGTTATGCATGGCCTGGGAAAAAGAGCAACATTTTTAATGATTAATTTCCTCGTTCTGGCTAATCTCAGAGTGGAGAAGAAATGAATGAAAAAAGGGGGCCCGATTTTCTCCGTCTGCCTCTTTAGCGGGAGGTTCCGGTGTCGCCGTCTACACTGACTGCTCAGGACCAGATGTTGCAGAACAGACCAACAATCGGGCCTAAAATACAGAGGCTGGGGGGAGGGGAGGAGGCTCGAATAAATTAATTGCTAATTTCTCCGTCTTTGATGGAATTAGGCTCACTCCTGTCCCCCCATGTGCTGTGTGAATGTCCATGCGTTAAACGTTTTTTTCCCCTCTTCTCTCCTCTTTTTCTTTCTCTCCCTCTCTTCCCCCTCTGCTTTCTTGACGGTTAAGGGCCACCCAGAGGAGAGCGAGCGATGCAAAACCGAGGAGTAATCCCTCTGTTTATCTCAGCTCCGAGGCTCGGCCCCAACCCTGCCACTATTATCCCACGGATTTAAGGCAAACTTTCATTTATTGGCTGGCCCCAGTTTTTCTATCCGACTCCGTTGCCTGAGCTAGAGATCCCCCTCCTAGAGACCCCCCCGCACCACCAATGAGAATGGATTTGCATAGAGCAACAATGCATGTTGCCGGGGCACTGATTAGTCAGCGGTGGGACGGCGCTACTCGTATGCGTGGTTTGCCCCCGACACACACACACACACTCACACGCACACACTCACACGCATACACGCACACACACACACACACACACACACACACACGCACGCACACACACACACACACACACACACACACACACACACACACACACGCACACACACACACACACACACACGCACACACACACACACAGCTATGGAAGAATGCTGGCCTCCAGGGTGGAAGGGGCAGCACCTGGGCTGATATCAACAGTCGCTCGTATTCAGGACAATGTACAACTTTTCGTTGTGGTACTGACCATACAAGAATCGACTCACAACCCTGCAGTTCCAATAAAGCTCACTAGAGCTACACAGACATATATCTATATCTATACTAATCAGAAAGGTATATAACAAGTCAATAGCAGCTGGCCACAGCCTGTGCTGGTCCATAGGAGAGTGTAATGGTGACAGTGACCATATGGTGTGTAGGGCCCTTGTCACGAGGCTGCAGACTATTGACTTAACGGTGCTCCAGATGAGAGTTAACAGAACGGCAGGGGGACACAATGTAAAGATAGGCCAGCGGAGAGCCCGGATGGAAAGCCTCTTCACCTGTGGGTAAATAGGAGTCGGACCACCCAATTCCCACATTCACACAAACAGACCTTATCTCTCGCTTAGTGTAGGGCAAAATAATTGAGAGGTGCCGAAAGATACGCGAGCGAGCGAGATGAGCGAGTTGAAATAAAAAGAGGAATGAAAAAAGGCGCAAAGACGTCAACGCGAGACAGTGAGAGATAGCGAGGTTGAAGGGTGAGATAGCAAGTCAGTCAGTTGTACTTACAGTCTGTTGACACTACCAATTGGTATTTGCATAATTGGCCCCGCCTTCCCCATTAGCACCAGACTGTTTGACTCCCCGGGGCATGTGTTAGAACAAATTTGAGCAGTGTCATATTGCACGCGTTTCAGCAGGGCTGACGGGGTTAGCCTCACATTAGCTTAATGAATTAATCTGCTGGGCTAATGGCTGCGCTAACACCTTTAGTCTACAGCAAAGCATCTGGATGAAGGATTTCCAACAGGGGAGTGTCTGTCCCCAATCCTCTCCTAACTAAAGTAAGTCTTCCCCAAATACAACAGGCCTGTTTTCTTTCCTTCACCTATTTCAAATCTGAACTGGTATTCATTAGTTGTATGTTGTGGTATCTGTCTTGGGCTAGCTCGAACAGATAAAACAATTCACGCCACACAAATAACTTATACCTTATTTAATTAAATCATTAAAACGTTTAAAAGTATGCTTATCAGGGTTGATTATACTCTGTGAAATTTTTTCAAATATATATATATTGCGTTTCCTAGTAATTCCAATGTTTCTCGTCAATGGCATTACAATTCCAGGCATGTGGATGTCTCTTAGCCAAAATACACTTCAGGCTAAAAGAAATAACAACTACTTAAGAAATGGAATGGCCAGTTTAGCAAGTCAATGGGAAGGAATCATTAGCAGGCTCCCAGCCATCGACCATTAACTGATATGACTGTCTTGATCAGTTAACATGTCAATGGGCCACCTAATGATTCTCATAGCTCAAATTCAATTACACTGTCCCAACCTAATTTGTTAACTAAATGATGATCATTAGGTATAGCAACCTCCAACCCCCTCCACACACACACACACACACACACCTAAAGATAATGTTTTAACTACACGTCTTGTGGATTGGTCAGAATGTGAAATCCTTAGCCGCAAAAATTCTATTGATAGGTGACAGTGTTAATCGGTTTGTCAATACACACAGATCGAGGACAGCAATGCAAAGCTACAAGGAGAAATGTTACCCATATTTTTCATGCATTGGCGTGAACAAAATGCTCTGATTGTTGTTAAACTGACATTCCTTGCCAAACATATTCGATAGACACTGAAAACCCTACTATAAAACTCCTATCTATGACAGTCCGGTCAGCACAGAGGAAGATGCTGCGAGATGAAAGGTAAAAGAAAGCTGTCACAAAATTTACATTAAGCTGAAAATAGAATGAGCTCCAATCACTGTCTTATTTTTTTGGCAACGCACTGTAGCCATGCGAAATTTCACCAGCTTATTGCTGATATCGTTACTCAGCAGCTGAAGAAAGTGTCACATGCAATGCAAGGTCCTAATGATAAGGGTTGGTGGGATTCTATATCAAAATATCAATATACATTTTCCTCAGTTGGCTTTATCTCTTCTTAGCACCCCCCAAAATGGCCGCCCCACAACCATCGCCGCGAAACTCTCCCAGTCCGACCCCCTTCCAGCTCCCCTCCCAATTCACCAAACCAATGCTTTTTATCTGCAGATTTTCAGACAATGCCTGGAGGATCCCGTTGCCTAATCTTCTGTATCCCCCCGTCCTTTATCCCACTGTTAAAGAATGTTTAAAAGGGTGACACCAAAACTGAAAAAGAATGAAAAATCTCCAACATCTGGGGTGAAATAGAGGGGATAATTCTAATAATTCTAATACAAATGGTTTGTGTTTTACATCCTAGACGTGGGAATTGCATTTAATGTAAAAGGGTTCCTGGGGATATGGGAGATAGTTCATATTATTTAAAAAATAACAAACCATTTTGATCTTAGTGAATGTTATTCCAGTAAATAAAACATAAACATTTTAACGTGAAATAAAATAAAAACACTACTTTTTATTTTTAGTTAAATTGTTTTCACATATTTTCACAAATGTAAAGAATTCCAGGCATATATATTGGTACTACATATATATATATATACTTGATAAATTAGACAATATAATGAACAATAAACATTTGCTAATTCTAATTCCATCTTTGACTGTTAAGGAGTCCAAAAGAATACAAAAATAACTTCTATAAAATGTCATCATTATTATCAAAACACTAACAAAGACGAATGAAATCAATTGAAAATGTGAGTTCAATTGAAGTTTAATGCCCACATAAACAAGGAGTTATGTCAAACCTGCACCTCACCCTCTCCCACTTACAACCTGGAAGGGTATTACGTTTAAAACACTTTATTCCTTCCTAACTTCGGAAAGATTATGCTAGTTATCCCATTAAAGTTGAGTAAAAATGCCATTCTTGTGTCTTTAAGCTCTTGCATGGGAGGTCAATAAGACTATGCCTCCGTTTACAAGGCTAGCCTGGGTGTAATCTGTGCCAAAGTTACATTAATTAAATGGTAAGCTTCTTTAGCAATACGTTCCTAAAGGAACTTGGCTGATAATATACTTAAAGCGAGGTGCGGGCTGTTTGTTTCAAAGCCAGCAGACATTTAGCCATGCATCTCACGTACAGCAGCTTAAACCTTTGGCTAAAACCAAGGGCTTGACAATGAGCGCTCTGGCTGGCACAGGAAGTGCATTTTCAACTTATCAAAGCAAAACATATTTGTGCTCAATATAAAGAATATACACTTTTTCTTAGACTTTGTCTTCAGCTGATGTTTTTCATAATAAGCCAAATTTAAAATGTTAGAACCAAAGTGTAATTTTTTCCAATAACGTCAAATTCGACCCATTTAGGAAACTTTTAACTTCAGGATATCTGGGGGAACATTTTTTTGTGTGTTTGTATAATAACCCTAAAATCAGGCACTCAGCAAACTTAACCATTGTTTTTTTATCACAATTATTAATTCCTCTAATAGTTTTATTTTCCAGTGTTATTTTCCTGTAACCCCCCGGATGAAAGACTAACAAGTTAATTAAATCTGAAGGCTGTTCTGAGCCCTCTGGTGGACATCGTTAGGGGACGTATTGTAATTAAGCACACAGGGAATTCCCCAACCAACAATTAAGAAATTTAACTATTACTACCAATTACTATTTAATATGAAGACAACAAAAGCAGCCACAAAACCTTAAAGAGCAATAATCAATTATGTTAAGTAGGATATTAAAGCTCCCACCCTTCACATCTTCCTTTTGAATAAATGATATAAAATCCGGGCAGAAATATGAAATATGATACACAACTTTGTTCAAGCAGAAATTTACCAGAATTTTAATGTATGTCTGAATTTTTATCGTCAAAGAGTGCCCTCCTCCCCATGGCAACACCCCCTGCCAGTTCTCTCCAAACAGCCTCGTACCCCTGCGGTCTATCAAATATCACCCCTCACAAATCAATTTTACACATGATCGCCCCCTCCCCTCGCCGCCCCGCCTGCTGGCCCATCCCCACTAATTAAGTGGTGAAATTAGCATATATATGATATCAATGGTAAACATCACTCGGCTGGTAATTCACAAACGTTCCTGGATAATGGGAGGGTTGAACACCTATTAACCCAGGGCCAGCAGCACTGGGACAGTCTAGAACATTCTCTAACCTCGCTGTATCTCCCCGAAGGAGATACCGAGAATGGCTTGTGGTATCTGGAATAGCATTGGATATACTGGTTGAACGGATTCATATCTAACTATCTTGACTAAATGATATACTATGTTGTTTAAATTCGGAAATTAAAATAGTTGAATTGCATTTTTTGAGTACAACAAACCACAGTACGACAGCTTTTAATTGTTTTATCGGGGACCACTAATAACTTTCAAGCACAGACACAACAATGTGTCTCAATGGCAAACCCCGTTGGTGCTAGGAACCGTGACTAATGAGGCGAGCCACAGTGTGGCACAGGCAGCTATCAGTACCTACTGCAAAATTCAACAACAGTCTTTTAGCATAGGAACAATCACCAATGGGGGGGGGGGTTCTCCTCAAGTCCCATTCTTTTGCCTCCGGGGGCGTGGGGGTGCCTATTTCTCCTGGGGACAGGGAAGCTGTTTATCCTCCTCTTTTAGGCCTTAAACCCCACAAAGAAATATTCACGGTCTGAAGACATATCATGGAATCGGGCTGTGAAATGTCCCAATGCATTTCAGAGTGGACCAAACTCCTGAACAGACAACACGATAAACACGGCGACGGAAAAACTGCCCGAAAAAACAGCTTGCAAAGCGAATTAAATCTTTATGTCCTTGATGAGCGAGTATGTGAGCGACACTGACTCAGATCTCTAAAGCAGCGGGGGGAAAAAACATATTCAATGTTCTAAATCAATTAACCGGCAGCCCGTCCGGGCTCTAGCCCACTCACGGTCCTGTGGCCCTTTAGAACCCGATCCTCTCTTTCCAGAAAGGTCACGGTCAACACGGCTGCACCGTGAGCTGCGCAGAGTACCGGGATTAGGCCTTGTTCCTAGGCTTTGCAGCTCTTTAATCTCTAATCCAAAACCATAATATACACTGCAACCTTCCATGGCTGTCAGTGGCTCATCGGCATTGGAGATAAAGCTCGGACTCAAGCACTCGGGTGTCAGAGGCCACTCAAACAAATGCTATTTGTTTAAATTCCCACAAGTCCTCTGGAGGACTAATGGGACAAGCAGCACATAGTATCAGAGCCATGAGTGGGACTGATGAATGTCCAGTGTCGGCATCAGAACAGGCTGGAACCATATCACACGGGGGTGCTTCTGGAGAGGAAACGTGCGTTCACCAGTCAAGAACGTTGAATTGAAATCCACCCTGTTGATCTAATTCAGAAAGGAAATGGGTTTTGACTGGTCCTAAGAGTCCAACTTATGGATGCTGGATCCAGCAGCTGGTGTAAAACCCGTGCAGAAAATACAGTTGGGTGAGGCTGTATTGATCCAGTCCACAGGGACTTGAAGGTGTGATTAAAGGGATACGTCACCTAAAATCAACGTTGACCCTTTTTTCCGCCACTTACTTTGGGTGTTGTTGGTTCATCCAGACTGTCAGCAAATCTATTCCACAGGATAGGCCTCTGGAACTGGGCTCAACGAAGGAGTCGAAAGTGGTCCAAAACACTGGCTCAAGCACACAACCAAAAACTGAATGGGAGGTGGCAGGCGGCTTGACAGAGAACTGCGTTTACATTGATTGATGAGCGATTGATGAGGAGCATCCACCATCTTGGGCAGGGGTTACAAAGGTCACTGGTGAGAGGTCAAGGAGCATGTTCTGATCACAACCAATAACAGCTCATTAAAAGCTGATACTGTCAGTCAAATGGGTCTCTGAATGGGAAAAAGGACAGAGCTCTAACGTAGTAGAGCCTGTGAGAAATTATTACCACGGCTCATCTTTTTTATACACCTACTGAGAAAATCTTATCATTGACAGTGCAAGTCAAAACAACGCTAATCACAATAGCGTAAAACAAGAGCGAGATGGCAAAAATAAAACATGATTGGGGAAACCGGACAGGCCTCCAAGCTGAATGTTAAACGGGTCCGCTCATGGTTACGAAGATTGGTTGTTCTTCTGTAACACCGGTTTGGTTTGGTCATGGGCAAAGTGTTTTTAATCCCTCAAGGGATTCCCACTTCGCCTTAATGAGGTAAACAAAGATGGCCGACGAGATATTCAATAAACATGCCCAGGGTGTGAGGTTGAAGAGCCCAGGAAGCAGACTCTTCATTACACACACACACCGAACTATGGTTTATTCAGGACAAGGACCTCTGTCTAGAGGAACCTTTTACTTAATAACCACTCTTGATAAAGTGTTCACAGCTGGGGACAAAAAATTATCAGCAAACTCTCCAAGAACTTAAAAGGAACCCCTAACATTGCAAACAGTTACATGTGATGTGCTCAATAACCATGCAAATTCAACAAGAAATATCTTCCTCACCAGCCAAGTGCTTAGCAAGCGCATACTATGGCATGTGGCTACATACATAGTCATTGACTGGAGGGGATTGAAACATTTTCTTTCTCTGTGAATTCCCAGAAATCACCCCTTCTCCTCTGTCATGGAAGAGGAGGGCTTAAGAAACCTCGGCGAAATCCAAAGCAATTTAGCTCTATCTTTTAAACGCGTAACAATACAAGCACAGAAAACTAATTAGGTACATTTCGCCCATTTCCATGTTAATGTTGTGTTTGTTGCCATTGTCTTGCCTCACAATGGGCCCAGATGCTAATGAGGGAGTCCCAATAACAGGGACCTAATGGGCAGCCTGCTCATGGCCATTAGCCCAGAGGAACTTGTGGCGCAACCCTCCCCTCGGGGGAGTGACTGAGCGAGATCACAACCGTCAACAAACCCCCGCTGTCCTGATGGGGGGCTCAGTGGAACTGGTTCATCTTTCGCTGATCAGGAATGATAGTGCATTGCCCGGCGTGTGTGTGCGTGTGTGTGTTTGTGCGTGCGTGTTTGTGTGATTGCGTGGTGCGTGTGTGTGTGTGCGTGTGTTTGTGTGTGCGTGCGTGTGATTGCGTGGTGCATGTGTGCGTGTGTGTGTGTGTGAGTGCGTGTGTGTGTGTGTGTGTGTGTGTGTGTGTGTGTGTGTGTGTGTGTGTGTGTGTGTGTGTGTGTGTGTGTGTGTGTGTGTGTGTGTGTGTGTGTGTGTGTGTGTGTGTGTGTGTGTGTGTGTGTGTGTGTGTGTGTGTGTGTGTGTGTGTGTGAGTGCGTGCGTGTGTGTGTGTGTGTGTGTGTGTGTGTGTGTGTGTGTGTGCGTGCGTGTGTGTGTGATGGACAGAGACCGGGAGTGTGCTTGTGCATTAATTCTTACTTAGCACTACTTCCTTTCAACATAAACACACAGAGCTTGTTCTCACCGGTTTTAATACCACAGGCAAACAGGAGTAAAGCTTATTGCAAACAAGAGTTTTCTGGACAGTATGCCTAAAATCACACCTACCTAAGCAGTCTGCTTTTCGCTGTGTGTGAGTGTGATATTTACAACACTCTGGTGACAGGAAATATAAGTGCAAACTGTTTATAGCGCTCTGAAATGAACATCTACGGGCATTTTCAAACCAACAACAATTGCTGTGACAAGATTACATTTTTGTTACATACAATATGTAAATACACTTCAATTTACATTAACAAATGGAACATTATCAACCAATAAAGCTTGGCAATAGGTAGAAAACATGAGGCTTGTTCGGTTCAAATTGAAAATATCTGCTGCTTTAGGGAACTGGGCCAAATAGCTAGCATGTTAAGTTTATTATGTTGTTTTCTGATCTGATTTCAATAAAACCACAAACAACTACAGTCACATAGATTACTGAATCAAACCTAACAATATCACAAATGTATACAGTTTCAAGTAATTGTTTTTAGGCTGGAACTAAGCAAAACGCTAATTCAACACAGACACCCAAACAGTGTTCTTTAGGTGTGTTCTCCAGTGTTTCATGCTAATTTCCCCTCCCTATCCGGCGATACCCAAGTTCTTGCTCTGCCACTTTTTGCCCGTTTCATCTCTATGAGAAGGCAGCTCAGGCAAAACTGGTCTCTGTTCTTGCACCCTAATAAGGAGATCAGTTTTCCGCTTGGGCCAAGGATGGCAGAATTTCCGCCAATTTAAAAAAAACATCCGAAACCCTACCTTCAAAGAGTGAATAAAATAATTGCAGCCTTTTGTTGACTTCATAAACAAATATTTGTTCGTTTTATTATTGTCATCATTTCTTTAGTCTTCCCTGTACTGAGCTATGCCAATTAACTGCGTGTACAGACTACGACTGAGTTGTGTGCTTCCCCGGGCATCACCGGGCATCACCGGGCATCACAGGACATCACCGAGCATCACAAGGCATCACCAGGCATCACCGGGGATCACCGGGAATCACAGGGCATCACCGGGCATCACAGGGCATCACCGGGCATCACAGGGCATCACCGGGCATCACAAGCTAGTAACTGAATTTGATTCTTACATTCTCCCACAAGCTGCTGCAATGTGGACGGCCAGGCAGACTGATATTAAATTATTTAATTCAATCATACAATCCCAAGTTAGCTAATATGATGTTAATAACAGTAAGCATCGAGTCTTATACAAAGTTTGTGAAAGACTGTATTCACACTTCAGTGGATATCCGTTAGGTATCTTAAGATTTATTGTTTTTTATGTTGTTAACGTTTGAATACATCTTTTCCAAATACAAGTAATGTTTTTAGAATAGTGCCTGGAGAATCTGTTTTCATCAGCATGGTATCCTTCTCTCTGCAATATTTTTTTCCATTTGTAATTCCACAGTTTCTTGCAAATGTCCACTTCTATGTTTTAATTACAGTTATGGCCTTGTATCCTCGGAGCAACTGTACTCAAATGAAGTAGACATTCCAAGCTGTTTCCGATCAGACTGCTTGCCCAATGAGAAAGTATTAGCCGGTGCCTATGAGCCCAGAGGAGAATGTTTTCACCAGCAAACAACAAGGATTGAGGTTTCAGGCGACCAACAGACAAAAAAGTGCAACAAGACAAGACTGTCCAGTCTGACATCCACCCAACCAATCAACACGTGTTATAACCAGAATAAACTCCTAACCAAAATGATGCAGCTAAAACTGTAGCTAAAACTGACTTTACTACAGTGCCGTTCAGCATCCCAGGAATAAAATATGTTCAATATTGTTTTAATTTTCCCTAAGAACTGGTTGCTTTATTTTCCGTCACCAATTTCATCCAATTTTGATGCAATTTTGATTGCTTCATTGCAGCAATTCCCGGTAGTCTCTGGCAGTCGATGTTGAGATACGTTTTCTGTAGCGCATCTGATGGGTTTCTTATCATTCTGCTCACATAACCAAGAAGTATTGACAGGAATCCTTACATGCTGGAAGAAGCGCATTCTCCGTCTACCTTGATTGAGCTGAAAGGTGGCCAAGCCACCACAAAGAGTCGCTAGAGCAGAACAAGGCAAGGCAACCGTATTTGATTACTATCCCCCCTATCAGAGGCAGTGCTGGCAAATTGCACCGCCCTCCGCAGGACCCCACGGCTAATCTGTAAGGAGGATTCAAACCCCGGTCTTACATTCAGGCAGCCTACTGGGAGACAGTGACTCCACTGACGCACCATTTAGGGGCCCCAGAACCAGAGGTGCAGATTGTGCACAGGCGTCCTGTCAAGCCCGTGGAGGTCGGTTTCTGTCCCACGTACAGTATGCAAATGTGTGGCACGTCTTAAACGAAAAGTAAAAAAGGCTACGAAAAATAGTCGACCTCTCATCCCTCTGAGCCTTTTAAAGAGTGTATTGTCATGGAGCCGCGGCTGTGTGCATGTATCCCGTTGGTAACGTAGCCTTGGCACGGTCGTCGAGGTGTCAGCTTAATAAAAAAAATAAAAATGAAAAAGAGCGAAGCCTCCTGTGAAGCTAATAAGGTGCTAATCCCAGGCCGCCAACCCCCCCCCCCCTTCCGGCCTGCGGGGGAGGCGGTGAACTCCGAGGGTGAGGCGCGGGGAGCGGGAGACGAGGCGCCGCTTATCGCTGCTCTCCAGACAGTGGCCCCAGATCAATGCACACGCGGCACGATCAATGCATCTGATAAGGAATTAAGACGGGAAAATAAACTGTACATGTTATCGGAGGGGGACTTGGTACACGGCCTAATTATGATGCGGCGTGTGTGCGCCGGTGATACGGGGCAGCGGCGGTGGGGTGAGGCTGGAGGGGTTATGGAAGTGCTGGACAGACTACATGGGGGGCAAATGGTGGGCGTGGTCGGGAATGTTTATTCAGGATGCACACACATCATGACAGATGGAACGCCGTATCACAGAAGACTTATTTACAATGTCACGCGAAGACGGGTCCCTCAGTGAAGGGACCAGAGAAACTTGATTTAAAAAATGAACAATGACCAAAGCGTTGAAGAAAAGTCCAACATCAAAACACCAGGAAAGGTCAAAGTAAAAAAAAAAAAGGAAAAAAACCATTCCCATGTTTGTCCCGATGGCATTCCCAGTGACGCACCCTGCCCGGACAGACGGGAGCGGAACGTGCATGTGTTCTCAGCCTGACGGCTTGATCAGCAGCACCCGTGGTTTGGTCGAGGAAACGTTCTCTTTCTTTCTCTCCCCGCTCTCAGACGGCAGGCTCTCCATTTGAAGGGAACCTTTGATCTCCCTTCAAGCCAATTCAAAAACACCAACTGATGGGGCGGCACAAAACACCCCGATGCCCAGGCCCCAATGAGTCCCCGGCACAAACGACAAGCTTTCATTTAAGCCAGATTCCTCAACAGGAAGGGGGGGCAAAGAGGGAGACAAGAGCGGCAGAGAGGAGTTGATAAAGTGTCAGAACATTAGACAGTACAGCTTCTTAAAATGCACTACTTGAGGAGGAGAGAAATTGCTTGACTGCCTTTAAGAACGGAGGACGATAATAGGGTCCTTGGTGTGTTTGTTTGTGCCTGCAGCTCGACCTGCGTGTGATGGACCGGGGACGGCTGCTGGCCCTAATAGGCCTATTTACATGGGTGTTTCCAGCAAGCATGAGACAACGACGGAAATTAGTTCCAAGCAACCGTTCCAATTAAGACTGCTGAAGGGCTGGCGATAATACTGACTGAGCAGGCAACTTAGGGAAAACATCTGAATAGTAAACTTTTGAAAAACTTTTGATGACCCGGGGAAGAGTTTGAGTAACCGCGCGTGTCAAACCGTGTCCTAGAGTGGAGAATGCAGTAATCCCATTGAAGTCATTGGCAGCCGGCGACATTAGTAGTATGCCTCGTGGTTTCGGAGGTGCAGAACACAGGACCTTAAAGGCCAGGTGTCAATTTGTTTTCAAATATTTCTTCCAGACATAGACAAAAAAGCAGTGCTTTAAACGAGGCAGGTCACAGGGAGTTACTGCCACACTTCAAAGTGATTCCTCCCCCCTGCCCAAATACCCAATCTCTCTGACAGCGTGGTCCCTGTCAACTCTGACAAGTCACCATTCTGCTATTCAGTTAGGGGTGGAGCTGCATGCGTCTGTGAGTTTGTATCGGTGGGGGCGATGGGGGGGATGATGGGGGGGTTGTCATCGGTGAAAATCAAACAGAGGCCCAATTAAACTAATTCTAACATGCCAGTGATCACGAGAAGAACGCTCACCTGGACTCTCCCCTCCCCCCATTTTTCGTGCATGCCTTTGCCTCCCTGACTCCCAGGCCTAATTGCCCGGGCCAAAAGCCTTGGGAATCTGCCGCTCCAATGTGCTAACAGCCCTTCAGCACCCAGGGGCAAATTCCGACTCCGGCCGGGTCTCCACAGCGATTTCAGCATCGCCTTTAATGAGACAATTTCTAAAATCAAAGGCGCTACGGAGACCAACGGGGTGAAAAAAACGTACTGTCATTGTTTTTCCAGCTGCGGCGGCCTCCGACGAGAGGCAAAGCGTTCGAGATCCTTGCGTAATTGACAAAAACGTAGATAGAGCCGGTGTCCGCTGCTTCGAACAACGTTCAGCTAATTACCCATTTTCACAGAGTAGGAGGTCTTCTCATTACATGGGCGTCTAGACTTTGGTGTCCGTGTAGATTATGGAGCCCACCTAGAAGTGGTCACAGAAAAAGTACAAAAACAATTAACACTGTTGCGCCACGTTCAAAGGCTGCTCTGAGAAACCCGGTGCCCATTCATGGATGGATGAAGAGAGAGAGAGACAGGGGAAAAGAACAAGGCAAAATGAGTGCAGTCACATCAAAAGGGAACGGAGCAGGAGTCCAGTTGAGGACAATAGGGCCACGATTAGCATAGCACATGAGAAGCACATGGCAGGGGCGACCCCCTCCACCCCACTGCGTTCGTTTGGGAAACACAGAGCCATGCTTGACATGGTTGAGAACAAGTTCTTCATGTTTTCAGAGTCAATATCGCTGAGCATATTTAACACTGTACTCTTGTTGAGCCACAAACTGTTTGCCCCCCTGCCATCAGGCAAACAGTACAAATCTCTACTCAGCCGCACCAGCAGGCTTAGGAACAGTTTTTTCCCTACTGCTGTTAACATACTGAACTCTAAAACCCTTCGGTAACCTTGCACTCACACTGCCACCTAATTTATTTATTTGCCATTTGCACAATGTACTGTCCTACCCCTATCACTAGCATAGATGTTTTCCGCTTGTATTGACCTCTGCAATTTGCTTCATTGTTGAACTGAATACCTGCACATATAATTGCCCATGTCAATTGCACATCCTTACATTGTACTCCATCTCATTTGACACATACATTTCACTACATATCAATTTTTCACTGCTCTTTTGCACTTCTGGTTTGGATGAAAACTGCTTTTTGTTGTACTGTACTTCTACTGTCCAATGACAATAAAGTAGAATCTAATCTAAGAAGGTTGCAGGTTGAGCTGAGGTAAGGCCGGTCGTTTCAGACCATATATAACTGCTGGGCCCTGGGCATAGAATAGAGTTCAGACGCCAACTTCAATGACCTCACCCTCAGGGCTGTTTTATGTTTACTGCATTGAATATTGGCCTGGATGTGCACTATTAGCTGTTTGTTCACAGGCAATGTAGAGGAATACATCTGCTGATGTCATTATTAATATTGAAGAATCCTTGGTTGAAGTCACCGCAATACGTCACTGCCCATTAGGAAGCCTTTTAACATTTTAACATTCTGAAAACAGCGTCAAATTCGTTTGACTGTAGAAAAAACCCCCGGACAGTATCGCCCTGCGGGCCAGCTTAGTCTAACGCGGAAACACTTCAATGGCATAATGTATCTTATTGAAACGTGTGCGTACTTATAACGAGGGGGTCATATGTTTAAAAGGGTGTATTTCTACAGATAATGTCAAACACGCCATTAATTACATGTTACTTTGATGCCTTATCTAGGATGGTATTAGGGGCCGTTTGTATCAAAGATCGGCGTGGTAACAGAGAGACTGGGACACCCGGAGAAACTGCTGAGGGCGATGTGACGCTCGTTCCCTGGGAGCGCGGATTCTGCAATCTTGTTATGCCATACAAATGTCTATAAGGCGCCGGCTATTTTTCCCCTCCTAAAATGAAAACATGTAGCTATAGGCACGTATACATTACAGTGCATGTACACACACACATACGCACACACACACAATACACACAAACCCGAACATGAGGAATAACACGCACATTAATAATAGGATGGGGAGCAGAGAGGTAATTGACCAAAATGTAATCTGGATCATAAATAGCGGTGAATACTGCTCATCTCTCTGTCACTGATATGAGAGCCGTAAATCAACAGCTTAGAGATATCAAGGCAGACGATTTTTAAAGCTGCTGGCTAATGCCCCCTGTTGGTCACCCAAAGTCATTAGTTTAGAGGTGACAAATGTCAAGAGAGAATGTCAGGAACTGGAGGTGGTCCCAGCTAGAATCCTGTCCGATGACGATTCAGCATTTCCTGACATGGAGCAGAGGGAAAAATGACTTTTGAGGCTGGGGGGAAAACTGTGAAATCGGGCAAATGGATTTAGTAGGTCATTTATGGTCGGCTTCCCCGACCCAGACCGAGACATGGATTATTTAGAAACTATTTTCAATGTGGAGTATCTATTAAATGTTTGGGAAACCCTAGGTCTGGAAGAGATGTGTTCATTTGGCCTTTTGCTCTTTAAACAAAAAAAACTTTATTTCCACTGTTTTTCAAAAAAATAAGTATTAATATGTGTATATATATATATATTTATATATATATTTAGATTTAGAACTGTTGGGGGAAATGAACACTCTATGTGTCTATGTTACTGTACCAATAAGGATTCAAGCTGAATGTAAACACAAGAGTGAAGGTTGATGAGGAACCCCAAAATATGATGATAAAAGAAAGGGCTCTATGAGAGATGCTGACTATGTCTTTATATTATTATTATTATTATATATTATATATTATAATAATATAGAATATACCATTGATTGGCTTGAATGGCGGTTAATGAAGGTTATCTACTCAACATTAAAATGGTGACCTAATGTAAATTCACCTAGATGTAATCAAGATTTCTATAAATACATATTTTACACAGTACTTCTAATGATCGAGATTCAGAGTAACCATTTTTCTAGTGTTGCAAAGCACATTGATCCGTCAAGTACAGATTTTCTATTAATTTGGAATGCCAGCCATATTCTTTCACTGGCCTTCCTGTACGCAATCATTATTATGAAAACATCTCAGTTTATATATAAGCTATTATTATTTAATTACTGAATTTAATTAGTTAATACTCTAAGCTTATATATAAGGTGGCAGCCTCTAGAGAAGATGACCTCATCGCCGTAGTGTTTATGGATCACTGGGCAATTTCTGCTATTGAATTATGGGAAATTATGAGTGGCTTCCAAATCCAATAAGAGCGTCCAATCAGAACTCCTCATCCACACATTGAAAAAATGCATTGCAGGCTAGGCTATAGGCCAACATTTTCTTTTTTTCTTTTCATTTAAATATATTTCCAACAACATTTTATACTTTTTATTAACATGACAATCGTGGGGTGGGCTTACATTTTACACATCAGACGATGTCAGATTTTCTGTTGTCATCCATTGCCATTAAGTATCCACAACTACGTGCCGGTACGGTAAAAATTAAACGTCTCTGAAAACAAATGTTTAAGGAGGAGCCTCATGTGAAGAGGTGCTTGAAAGCCAAACCGTCTACGAGGGCACAACCAAGCACCTACAGATAGCTACCTATTCCCCATTCACTCAAAACACAAAAACTGATTAAAGCAAGTTAGCGTTCGGTGCATGTTTTCATTAGCAGCGGTACGGATAGGCAGGCAGACAGACAGAGCATGCGCTGTGACTTAATTAAAGTTTGATAACAAGCACTTAGATCCGCGAGGAGGGATAAAGCCTACTCGGGTTAAAGGTATGTTCCTCTGGATGTCTCTGGCCTCGGGAGCTCGATTGATCTTTGGTGGTGGGTTGCAAAAAAAGGCCTGCCTCCCCGGGCTTAAGGGCCACACACCTGTGTGTGCGTCGGGGCCGGATAAGCCCAGATTAAGCTAAAGTTACCCGCTCTCTCTCTGCAATGTCATTCAAAACCTCAACGGCGACCACGCCAGGGACAAAGCGCCTTTTGGGCCATCCTAATAAACGCCATTAGCTTTGAGACATCAAACATGAAGGATTATGGGATTTTCGGGAAGAAAAAAAAGGAAAGATAGAGGGTCCCGGGGACTCCCTCACTCAAGCGTCCTTTTCTCGCCAGAGATTACGCCACAATTTGTTTTCTTTTTTCCGCCATTTTGTACATCCCTCCTCTTTTGCAGATTCCCAAAAAGCCGTACAGTAATCCCCTGCAGATGAAACTAAGGAGCCACCATAAAGGAAGATTACACTGGGGTTTGTAAAGCGCTACTGTTACAACGCTTATAGGTATTGGGGAGATCTGTAAGTACTTAACACAGGGGATGGTGAAGAGCAAAGTGCGCGCAGAACTGACGAATGCATTTCTTATGTATCCACCTCTCACACCAGCGTTTAGAAATATGACGAAGGCAGAAATAAAACCCCACGGACCCTGAAGTCAAGACGTGGATTCAGAAGGGGGATTAAGTTGAAAACTTGTGTTGAATGACAAGAAGTGCCACGTCAATCTGACATGCCCTGCCTGCTTCTCTCCATTTGCACAAGGAGAGACAAAACCCACTGTGTTGAAGGGCTCTTTCATTCCAAAAGCCTGGGAATTTCTCTCTGTAGAGTAGCGGGTGGTTTCGCTAGTATAGGTAAAGGAAAGCAAGTTTATCTATGTATTTTCTTTTCTTCTCCTTCCTGGTTTGTGATTTCTTATCAGTCCGAGTCCAGAAAGGGTGGTTGAGAAGGACGTCAATATCCGACAAAGTAAAAAAAAGAAAAGAAGAAAATAACTAAGATGCAAGAATTTATTTTGCTGTGATTAACGCGATCCCTTGTGGGATTTTCCATAATATTTTCTAAGATCACTTACGCAAAAACAAAAGGAGAATGGGGACTGTTCAACAGCCCAGTTTCCACCGTGAGGATTACTCACCTAATGTTACACAGATTAGCAGCAGCACGACCTTTGACTCTGCCGTGGCGGCCTGCACTTCTGACTCAGTTTGAGGGAATGACGACTCTGTCAAACGAATACAACAGAACAGGTGCCCAGTTCATCTGCTGAGTTTCTGTTGCGATCTGAGATCCGAACTGATCCAATAACAGTTGAAGAATCCTTTAGGTATACTTCACTTCATAGAGTCAAAAGCGACGAGGTTTGCAGCAACACAAGCCGAGGCGATGAGAGCACAGATGTCTATTTGAGGACAACAAGAGGGAAGATCAGCATTTATGAGGATCGGCTCATTTGTAAACCATCAACATCTGCTAAATCCATTAATGCTAATTAAGAAACAGGATTCAGTTCAGACCGATAAAAGGCGGGGAGGTCAGAACACAGCCCTGATCCTGGCTCCATTTCAGATGTGAAAGTAAGCTCAATTGCTATAATCCTAATGTGATGGGCAGATCTTTTACCGAACGGGATACACTCCATGTTCGTACATCTTGGATTAGATAGGAACATCAAATAAATCACACGAGGATATTAGGTTGCTATCACTTTACATGAAACAGATGAGCGGCTCGGGTCATAATTCAACATATTCAGTACGTTCTTCAATAAGAGATTAGCCGCCATTCTGATAATATTTTACCTTTTAATGAAGTTTTGTTTTCTTTTCGTCTATTCTTCTGAGAACCGCGTGTTTTGTTTTCTTAGACAACGTGTAAACACACAAACACACACGTAAACACACCCGGCTGTAGTAAGGGTGGCGTTCGGGCGGAGGCGGCATCAACACCCCGGCCACGTTCAGAGACGGTCGCATCTGCCGCTCCCCTCGGCCGACGTGGTGAAGAAGGCCTCTGCTCCCTTAATCCTCTTTGACTTTATTCATGCAAAGGTCATCTCTGATTCTCCAAATGGAGGCAATGTTAGCTACAGCTTCTTTTCAGACATGCCAGACAAACCATAGTTGTGCCTGTGCCTGTGGTGGGGGGAAGGGGGAAGGGGGGGGTGTCATGAAGTGGACAGGAAATCAAACAGGGCACATTTTGGAAAGAAAAACAGTGTGGTACCATTTGTGAATCATAAATGTCCGTCTCCGGTAACCATGGTAATGGACAGGATGCAGAAGAGTGGGTGAAAGAGACGAGTGAGGAGGAGAGAATAAGGTGCAAAGGTGGAGGCTGTAAAGCAAAAGGTCACCTCTCTAACCAGAGGCACAGTACTAATTAAGAGGAGCCAGTCCAGTGCGTTCACATGGAGCCATTAAAAAGCCGTCATCTGTCATAAGAAACCGAATGTCAGGACTTCACATGTGCAGTGAATTGTATGGAAATACTGCCATGTACCATACCAAGATCTTTACTGAAGAAGAGAGAGAAAAACAGACAGATAGAAAGGAACTAGATTTAGGGCCAATAGGACCAAGTGCCAAGAGTGCTGACTGTGTGACATGACGTAATGTTATAGATCAGGCTTTAAAAGTAACCACGTGTAAACACAGATTGCTGCTGTATTGTTCTCTGAGGCAGCTACATTATGATAACACTCACAGATAGGTGCTGTATTGTTCTCTGAGGCAGCTACATTATGATAACACTCACAGATAGGTGCTGTATTGTTCTCTGAGGCAGCTACATTATGATAACACTCACAGATAGGTGCTGTATTGTTCTCTGAGGCAGCTACATTATGATAACACTCACAGATAGGTGCTGTATTGTTCTCTGAGGCAGCTACATTATGATAACACTCACAGATAGGTGCTGTATTGTTCTCTGAGGCAGCTACATTATGATAACACTCACAGATAGGTGCTGTATTGTTCTCTGAGGCAGCTACATTATGATAACACTCACAGATAGGTGCTGTATTGTTCTCTGAGGCAGCTACATAACACTATAGATAACACTCACAGATAGGTGCTGTATTGTTCTCTGAGGCAGCTACAGCTACATTATGATAACACTCACAGATAGGTGCTGTATTGTTCTCTGAGGCAGCTACATTATGATAACACTCACAGATAGGTGCTGTATTGTTCTCTGAGGCAGCTACATTATGATAACACTCACAGATAGGTGCTGTATTGTTCTCTGAGGCAGCTACATTATGATAACACTCACAGATAGGTGCTGTATTGTTCTCTGAGGCAGCTACATTATGATAACACTCACAGATAGGTGCTGTATTGTTCTCTGAGGCAGCTACATTATGATAACACTCACAGATAGGTGCTGTATTGTTCTCTGAGGCAGCTACATTATGATAACACTCACAGATAGGTGCTGTATTGTTCTCTGAGGCAGCTACATTATGATAACACTCACAGATAGGTGCTGTATTGTTCTCTGAGGCAGCTACATTATGATAACACTCACAGATAGGTGCTGTATTGTTCTCTGAGGCAGCTACATTATGATAACACTCACAGATAGGTGCTGTATTGTTCTCTGAGGCAGCTACATTATGATAACACTCACAGATAGGTGCTGTATTGTTCTCTGAGGCAGCTACATTATGATAACACTCAGATAGGTGCTGTATTGTTCAGATTATGATAACACTCACAGATGGTGCTGTATTGTTCTCTGAGGCAGCTACATTATGATAACACTCACAGATAGGTGCTGTATTGTTCTCTGAGGCAGCTACATTATGATAACACTCACAGATAGGTGCTGTATTGTTCTCTGAGGCAGCTACATTATGATAACACTCACAGATAGGTGCTGTATTGTTCTCTGAGGCAGCTACATTATGATAACACTCACAGATAGGTGCTGTATTGTTCTCTGAGGCAGCTACAGCTACATTATGATAACACTCACTCACAGATAGGTGCTGTATTGTTCAGGCAGCTAGATAACACTCACAGATAGGTGCTGTATTGTTCTCTGAGGCAGCTACATTATGATAACACTCACAGATAGGTGCTGTATTGTAACACTCTAGGTGCTGTATTGTTCTCTGAGGCAGCTACATTATGATAACACTCACAGATAGGTGCTGTATTGTTCTCTGAGGCAGCTACATTATGATAACACTCACAGATAGGTGCTGTATTGTTCTCTGAGGCAGCTACATTATGATAACACTTGTATTGTTCTCTGAGGCAGCTACATTATGATAACACTCACAGATAGGTGCTGTATTGTTCTCTGAGGCAGCTACATTATGATAACACTCACAGATAGGTGCTGTATTGTTCTCTGAGGCAGCTACATTATGATAACACTCTAGGTGCTGTATTGTTCTCTGAGGCAGCTACATTATGATAACACTCACAGATAGGTGCTGTATTGTTCTCTGAGGCAGCTACATTATGATAACACTCACAGATAGGTGCTGTATTGTTCTCTGAGGCAGCTACATTATGATAACACTCACAGATAGGTGCTGTATTGTTCTCTGAGGCAGCTACATTATGATAACACTCACAGATAGGTGCTGTATTGTTCTCTGAGGCAGCTACATTATGATAACACTAGATAGTTGCTGTATTGTTCTCTGAGGCAGCTACATTATGATAACACTCACAGATAGGTGCTGTATTGTTCTCTGAGGCAGCTACATTATGATAACACTCACAGATAGGTGCTGTATTGTTCTCTGAGGCAGCTACATTATGATAACACTCACAGATAGGTGCTGTATTGTTCTCTGAGGCAGCTACATTATGATAACACTCACAGATAGGTGCTGTATTGTTCTCTGAGGCAGCTACATTATGATAACACTCACAGATAGGTGCTGTATTGTTCTCTGAGGCAGCTACATTATGATAACACTCACAGATAGGTGCTGTATTGTTCTCTGAGGCAGCTACATTATGATAACACTCACAGATAGGTGCTGTATTGTTCTCTGAGGCAGCTACATTATGATAACACTCACAGATAGGTGCTGTATTGTTCTCTGAGGCAGCTACATTATGATAACACTCACAGATAGGTGCTGTATTGTTCTCTGAGGCAGCTACATTATGATAACACTCACAGATAGGTGATGTTTATAACAATCATAATCAAAGACATCTCTTGTTCTACGAAACGGTTCTACACCCCCTCCCCCCCCCCCTCCTTTTCCCTTAAAGCACACGGCTCCGTTAATCGACAGTTGGTGTAATTTGTCCTCGCCAAGATCTTTCCACAAACACGTGGCGTTCCCAGTGCCCCGTTTTATTTGCCTGCATTGTTGTGTTGTCCTCCCGGTTCCAAGTCCTCGTCCCTGCCGGCACGATTGTTTGTGCTTTAATCGCAGCTTATTCCTGGGCCTTGTTTCCTTTTCTTGTGTTTTCATTTCATCCTCGGCGTCTCTGAGGGCTTGTTTTCTGATCGTGCCGTGGCTCCGTTCGTGTGTCCCTCGCAGGCAGAAATCGACGCTTAGATACACAGTGGGGAGGAACAAAACAAACAGAAAAACACAGCCACAAAACAGATGCGTAGTGACTCACAAAATGTCTTCCGCCTCTAGCGTGACATTGGAGCCAGCCAGAAAAAAGGAGAGGTGAGCTGGTAGAACGGTTGATGCCATGACCTCGGCGCAGTATAAAGGGTCAGGTTCTGAATCAGTTTGTTGTCTATAGGTTCTGTTGATTCAGACATACTAGACGGTAGACCCACTCGTAGGGACCTCAAAGTGTAGAAGCCACCTGTAGTAATGGATTGTATTCAGGACGAGTGCAAAGAAGAGACACCCGATTGGCCGTTTTGCCAGAACCACGATGACAGTGCCAAAATGAGATCGGTCACGCCAGAGAAACTATATTGGGATCAGGAAAGCCGTCCTCAGTGTAAATCAGAACAAGAGAGGGAGAAATGGTGGTGGACGGGAGGCCGGGTGTATATGGTGGTGGACGGGAGGCCGGGAAATGGTGGTGGACGGGAGGCCTAGGAAGGACATTTAACCGCTTAACAAATACCCAGGAATGGTGTTGATGGTGTTGATGGTGACATTATTTTTCAAAAGCATTCTGGTTTCCTGTCATGGCGAAAGCACTTGACATTTCTGTTGACATTTGAGCCCCTTTGAGTCTGCTCGAAATTGCTACGTTTTATCCCGGCGTAATGCTCCACTTTAGAAAACCCATCTTATCAGTCGTATTATACAGTGGTATTATGCAGAGGTATTATACCGCGCTAATAGTGCATGTAGATAGAGCACTTCACAAATGATACAAAAAAATGCAGCGCATCACACGTAAGGAGGATTTGGCGCGCCACTAAAGGAATTCTTCCGAATATGCAAATGCCAGTCAAAAGAATAAGGGCTTAACAGATTTGACTCATTCAGACAATGACGTGCGCCTCTTTCCCAGGATGCAACTGTCCGTCGGCGAACGAGATTAGGGCTCTGGGATGTGACAATGTGTTAAATGAAAGAGGACAATGAGACAGTTCCTTCATTACCGGGATATGACTATAAATGTTTCTCCTATTGTTGTATCCAAAGAATGACTTAAGCCTTAGTCTGGGAGGACAGTGTGTGAGTAAGGCTGGGCATTGCCGTCTGCACATTAATATACTGTACGTAACTACTGCTTCATCCATCTCAGGGTAAACAATTTGCCATTGACTTGATCTGGAAATGGATCTCAGACCCCTTGACTGTAAACTGCTTGTTGTCGTCTAATTTGTCTGCTTCTTTCATTTCCGGGAAATCGAACCGACAACGAACGCCCACAAAGGGTGTATCTGAAACAATAGGTTGTTGAGGTGTGAAATCTCTGCCGGGCACATTCGTTCTGTTTCACGCTGTCGTTCTACAGTCGTGTAATAAGAGGACATTATTTACCAGAGAGCCAGTTAGTGAGCAGAGCACTGTGCCTATATTACATCTTAAGTATGTGTGCTGAAGCTGGTGTGCCCTGGGGCATAAAGGCAGATGTCCCCCTATTGATCTACAGCTGGTCCATGTGGCTCCATGCTGGGGGGGGGATCATCACTGTTAAAGGGGACAGTGGTTGTGCTGGTAAGGGGCGCGCTGGTTTGAGCCTCCCCCCGTGCTCAGAAGCCCTTCTGTCCCGTCCTTTTCATCAATGGCCTGCAGCCACTTTTTGACACGTCACCAGTAAATATTCACCCTGGATTAGTGAAGACACAAAATGCCCACAGCATCTGCCATCCATTACAGGGAGTGGGTTCGATGGCCTCGTATGAGTTTGAGTTCGTATGAGTTTAAGCCGATGGGAAATGTTCTGTTAATGCATTTCGAGCTTGGCCTAGGTCCGTAGTGGACGGCTTGACCTGAGAAAATTACCCTGTTTGCGTGTATTGGAGCTCGTATTTACGGGGGATGGGTGGTCGGTCCGGTTCCTCATATCTGGATTCGATCACAGTACTAAAAGCGGTCCACCCATAGCCAGAGTCAGCGCGAGTATTTGGACTGACTGGAGCCTTATCAGCCTGACCAGTCCACTCTCCGCCGGCCAGGCCAGTTACCATTGGCTCACAGTCCAATCGCACTTCAGAGGACTTGGCTAATAGAAAAATAAATTGCACAGGGCCAATTCCAATACGACGTGCCACAAGAAGAAAAGGAAGAGAGAAAAAAAGAACTCCCTGCCGACTCTGATATAATAGCAACTCGACGCTCGTATCGGGTTAATAAAAATCTATGGGATTATCGCCGGACCCATCCTGTTCGAGAGACGCAAGGTCAGCGCTTTTTCGACGACGGCGGCTCATCCTGGGGACTGGAAATCCAGCCGTTCGCCCAACGCGGTGATGCACTCTGGAACACAGAGACGCAGCACTCCTGTCCTATTAGTCACTGCAACAGAGGGCGGCCCTTTGGACAGCATCTCCCCGAGGTGAGTGAATGAGATACAATACGTTCTACATACAGCGTACGGGGATTCGGGAGCATCTGAAATGTTGGCACAGCCTGTGGTGAATATTGGCCCACTAGGCACACATGAGTCCAACCACTGGTTTATTTGAGGCAATGCGAAGCCGATGCCCAAAAGTTGAAATATGCCTATAAACTCTCCTTTTGGTATCAGCAGCAAATGACATCGCATCAGTAAACAGAGTTCTTTATAAGTATTAGGACAATGAAGAATTGTTGTTTTTTTTGGTTTGTAAAAACTTGCCAACTAAACAATTGTTAGGATAACGTGTACATTCTTAACATTTATTTTTAGCGTATTCATCAACATATTGGTTTCAACATTACCAAATAATCATTGGGACAGATGAATACAACCCACTTATGTTTAGTGTTTGGTTGCATATTTTGTATATCCATAACTGCCTAAATTCTTTAACCCGTTGACTTCACCTGACAATAGGAATCTTCTCGGTGCTGACCTTCAGTTTGTTTAAAGGACATTTAACCTAACCTGTTTAAATACATTTTAGCCACTGTCAGCAGTGACATCATCAATATACACAACAGAGCCAGTTCCAGTCTCAGCCAAACAGACAAGCACTGCAGACAGGCCATCTTGTAATGAAAGCTAACTAATGTTTAACACGTTGCAGTGTTCCTTCCTTAATCTTGCTGGTACACAAGCACCGGGAACACCCCTGTCTTCTGGAGAGGACACCTGATGAGTTCCAGTGGGCTTCAGATTAAATGTGTTAGATCTCAGAATATATTCTCCTCAGACATACGTGTGACTTGATAAACACCTCTTTTGTCTGCACAAGGGATGTAAGAAAAAACACCGGACTGGCCAGCAACACCTGTCAAGCCAACTGTCCAAACATTTTTGGTGCCCTTGACTGAAGTCAAGGTATGAAAAGTGTTGTAATTTCTAAACCATTTAAACCAATATGTACACAAAAACATACAAAAGAGTGTAGAATCTATATCTTAATCTCATTGATGGTTGAGCCAAAACAGAAGTAGTGTCCAACTGCATAAATATATCAGTATAGATAAATACACACAGTTAGATACTTGTCACACACACTAACAGCCCTCATTATTGGTAATGTTATATATTATTACTTTACACCTTAAGTCATTGCAAATAGGGCTGAACGATTTTGGAAAATAATCTAATTTTACCTATATTGCGGTTTAATATGCAATAATTCTTGCCCTTTGTCTTCTGTATTATTCAACAAAGAAAAGCAATACATAATTGCATAGTATGACCAATACAATACTATATGGATTAAACATAAACTGTTCTTTCCTGTAGGCCTATATATGAAAACACATGATGATTGACTGATTAGTTTAACTTCCAGCCGTGTAAACATATAATAATTATCACGACAACATAAAGCACTGAAATAAATAATAAACAAATAAGCCAGGAGTAAACATTAATGTAAAAGTCAGTACCAAATCCCACAGGCTTTACTACATTCATTATTTAAATTATTAAAAGTCACGGTAATACACATATGATATGTAAACATGTAGATTGACCTAAACGTTGTCTGCAAACTTTTCTAGTCAGTCTTTAAATAATTAAATAAATATATATATAGACTCTTACTGATCTTCAGTCAGTAACATAACACACAAAGTGCAGAAAAATATGGTAGCAGTGAGGTAGCAACGTCAGCAAGGCAGGTTTTGCACAATACCTCTTTTAAAGTCAAAATATTCTCACTCAACGGACGTACTGTTCCTCTTTTGACACAGACGTTTCCCTAGTGTCAGGACCTATCAAGCCTGACCGACAGACAATATATTTGTATTTACAGTATTAACACTGAACTGGGTGTTGTTTTTACAGTATTAACACTGAACTGGGTGTTTTGCCAACAACACTCTGCTTATTCCAATAAGGCTTTCCACGTATTTTTTAGTATCTGGGCTTGTTGCTGGCTGGCCTGTCTTGTGCTATTTAAGCTTGTACTTGTGGGCTGATGTGAGTTTTTATTTGACAACACTCCCCTACTACGTCATTTTTGTTCGATGGTGATCTAGAACGAAGGCAGACATGTTGGTCACCTGAGTCGTGCCTAGCTGCTGCAGTTTAAGCAGAGGTTCATTAACTAGTCTGTTGACACACTGGATGGGTAAAGTCACTTCATTATTGTGGCGGTGCACCGTTGTGCAACTAACTGAGCAGATCACTGGCTTGACCACAAACAGAGAGCAACAGACGCCCACCCTGACTGTGGCCCGGAGCACAAAGCAAGGCGTCAGTCCCCCGCAGAGTCGGAGAGAGGCGCGTAGTGTTCCATCACACCCTGACCTTACGTGGCATCTAAACTGGAAAAGACAGACAATGACTTAGGAACAGAGGTTTACAAAGGACCACTGTATTTGAACAGTACAATAAAACCTTCCCTGAACATATCAGAGACGATATTTAAAAAAAAAATATTGAAGCTTTATTTAACCCGGCCGATTGACAACACATTCTCATTTGCAATGGTGACCTGCCAAGATGAGGCGAAACATGTGCCAGACAACATATATTTATACACAATAAATGCCCAGGACAACAAGAGTGCAAATAGCAAATATATCCAACATGAATCAGTCTCTGACCTCTGGTGGTGACGCCGACAGCCAAGGTAACATCACATTAGGGCTCTGTTGGTCATCAGTCCTAAACTCACACTCAGAACTGTGTATAGTGGAATTAAATATGCAGCCAATGAAAACTAGCAAACTAATGACATGACTCTCAAAAGACTATAAAGGTGTGTATGTACACTACAAATAGGTTGCTGTCAAAATGCATCTAACTAATAATAATAAAATTAACTCGCTTCACTCATGTTATAGTATAACTTAAGTAGTGAAACCGAAAATCAATAAAAATCAGCTCATGTGGACGCAAAAACATATTCACATTTTTTTTCGTAGTTTAGTTGTACGATTACTTTATATTCAATGAAACAAACAATGAGACAAGGCCAAAAACAGATTCAATGCAAGGCAGTGTTGTTTCTGCGTATTAATCAGAGTCACACTGAGGGAGTCTATACTGTGAACTTGACAAGTGGGAATCAGGTGTGCTTGACTGGTCACTAATACGGTAAAGACTGGACTCAGTTCAGCACTTTCTGAGAATGTTTTTCTTAATCTGAGCTTTTTTTCAATTAGGTTATTGGAACTGATCAGTGAAATTAGTTCTGCAATTGTTCTGTAAGTGCACCAGTGTAGTCTATGTCTTACTTGATATCTACCATCATGCACAGTGGTTACATTTTTATAATTGGTTACATTTTTGAATGTATTGGTTAGAATTTCAGTGTATATTAATCAAAACCCCTTCTGTAAATACAATAATGGTCTTTCCAGGGCCTAGAATTCTTTGCACAAATAGGGTTTCTAATACAAGTATGTTTCCACCACATCTGAAGGGTCTTCAGATAACTGGCCTCATCTTGGGATAGTGCTTTTATGGTGATCTGGTTGCCATGGATCCCTCTGATCGGTACCGGGGTTAGGAATCCATTGATGCCAAATCAACCCTTGACTTTAACCGGTTGTGTGATGGTGTATGGGAAGACTAATTAACTGCTTTGCAGAAGATTACCACCAAAACTGCAGCACATTTACACTTATGCCCGGTGCCGAATTGGTCGAGGAAGTGTTATGAAAAGGTGCCATGAGCAAAACCTGAGGGTGGATTTCTCTTGGATGTGCAACAGAATGGCATGAGTTATCTTTTCAAAAAATTGTTTTTGGGGAAAACACTCGGTACTTACTTGAAAATATGAATATGTCCTACAGAGCAGGATTAGTCAACACTAATATTTCAGTCTGTGTTCATATGTTAACAGCAGTTTTAAGAGTCCCAATAATTAAATAATTTACAATCTGCAGGAGTAAAAACTATTGACGGACAAATCACGCGAGTATGGGTAGTAGTATATTGTGTAGCGTCATGCGCAAAGAATGTGCTTTGAAAAATGCTTAGTTATCGTAAAGAGAACCAGACTTAAACCTAGGTTCTGTTACTGTTTTACTTACTAAGTTCGGAGTGATACCAGTGTCCTTGAGCCATAACAAATCTATTGCAGGAACTATTGACAGTTCCACATTACCATTCAATCTGTGTAGTAGTACATATTAAATTATTACATTTTAGTCATTAGGCGAACACTCTTATCCATCCAGAGAGACATACGGAAGCAATTTGGGTTTAGTGTCTCGAGAACACTTTCACTCTGCCAACTCAGGGATTTGTAATAGAAACCTCTCAGTTACTGGTCAGATGCTCTAACCATTATGTTATCTGCCATAGTGAAGCCATCCTGCAGACACCTACCAATAATCTTTCCTAAAAAAATGTAATGGACAATAGCACCTATCAGGCGCGCTCACAGGCCTGGCTAGTAGTCAAGGTACCTCAGGTCTTTTGGAGATGGGTAAAACCTAGTTTACCTACGTGCTCCCGAATCATAACTGGAAGCCACTATGCCTAAAACGCAGGTTAAACAATTGTCATAAAATTGTGTTTGCTATTCTTAATGTGTTTTACAATCTGTTTTATTATTATATATTTATTGTTGTAATACAGTGCACCACTGCAAAATCAGACCTTGGTCTCGTTTTTTTCCCGTACAAACTGAAAAGAAAGAAATCCAAATGTGATGCGCAAATGATAAGCTACAATACGCCTAAACGCTACAAGCGAGAGGCACTGCATGTACTGACGTCAAGGGCCGTTAAATATACCACTGCCGTTATCACAGTCATCAAAACATGAAGCCTTCTGTTTGTGGCCCCTGAAGGTCACACCAAATACGTGCAACGTGACACCTCTCTTACCAGCATTTCGTAAAATACCTTGGAAAATCCAAAACCACCTAAAGCCAAGCAGCAGTAAACACATACCTGAGCATCACCACCACTGGGAGACGAGCTGGCCGCTCCCCCAGTCTGAACAGAAACATCTCACACAATGCGTTTGGGCGAAGGGGGGGGGGGGATTATGTCCGCATGACGCACCTTGGCAAGCAGGTTAGCACAGCGTGGCTCAGTGGGCGGCATGCAGAGGGCAAATGCCAAACCATCCACAGGGAACACCCCTTCCCTCCCATCCGCCAGAGGGCCCACCATGAGCGGCCTGAGACGCTGCCCCTTCCCTCTGCTGTGGATCTCTGCCCAGAGCCCACTGTCCTTGCCAATACGTCCTAGTGGACATTCGAGCCAGAAACAAAGAAATCCCAGGTTCCAAGACCCTGGCGTCAGATTTGGCGGGGCAGACCCTGGCGTCTGATTTGGGGACGCAGCTATCTCCGAAGAGGAGAGCCTGAGTAGATGCTGAGAGCACATCTGGAAAAGAGATCTGTCGCACCGATCGAACCGCCGCAGATACTAAACCACACAGAAAGTACACACACATGGTTTGATTAAAGCCAACGGGTCAGGGCTCCATGCACACTGATGAGCCAGATTATTATAACCATACCTAATAAGCTTTAGGTCCTACGGGAACCGCTGACACAGCACCGACCCGCCGTGGCATAGACTCTACAAGAAACCCTGGAAGGTGTCCAGTGGTATCTGGCACCAAGACATTAGCAGCAGATCCCGGAAGATGTCCAGTGGTATCTGGCACCAAGACATTAGCAGCAGATCCCGGAAGATGTCCAGTGGTATCTGGCACCAAGACATTAGCAGCAGATCCCGGAAGATGTCCAGTGGTATCTGGCACCAAGACATTAGCAGCAGATCCCGGAAGATGTCCAGTGGTATCTGGCACCAAGACATTAGCAGCAGATCCTTTCAGTCCTGTAAGTTGCGATGTCGAACTACAGTGGATCGGAATAATTGGTCCAGCAATCCTACAGATGCTCAATCGGAGGCCAGGGCAAAACCTGGAACTCCATAACTTCAATTTGTTCCAAAAAACATTCATGCTCAAGGGGTATAGTTTGGCAGGATACATTGTCTAGCTGAAAAGGCCACAGCCATCAAGGAATTTCATGCCATAAAAGGGTGCCCCTGATCTGTAACAATGTTTAGTTAGTTGACGTGTCAAATTCAAGTCCACATGAACGCTCAAACCCAGGGTTTCCCAGCAGACCATTGCCCAAACAATCACGCCCTGCCCCGGCTCCTGGTGCCATCACTACCCCTGGTGCCATCACTACCCCTGGTGCCATCACTACCCCTGTAAACAAGGTGCACACACCAGGTGACGTTCTTCCACTGCTCCAAGGTCCAGTTCCAACTCTTGGATGCTCATTTTGGGGAGTTTCCACTGTGGACAGGAGCACTCTGACCAGTCTGCAGCCACATACGCAGCAGGGTGTGATGCACTGTGTGCTGTGACACACTCCTCTCACAACCATCAATGGCTGTGTCTTGTGCCCCAGTAGACCTTCTGTTGGTTCAGACCAGACGTGATATCCTTTGTTGCCCTCGCCCACTGATGAGCCTCAGGTGACAGTCCAGTTATGGGTTGCCAGTCTATGGTTTGCCCCTACTCAAGACTACAGTCCCACTTGTCGAAGTCACTCAAGGTCCTTACTATTGCGCATTTCTCCTGCATCCAACTTGTTGACTATAATAACTGATTGTACACTTAACATAGAATCTTCCCAGACCTTAACATGTCCCCTTGTTAGATGATGATCAACATTATTCACTTTACCTGTGTGTTCATGTGTTGGCACATCAGTGTACATATGCTACAAAACCTACTCACAACTAAAATGTAATCATATCATTGTTTTACTTCAAATATAGCCATGTCACTGGGCTGTACATAAGTGCCAACATGACATCTACAAACTGAAACAGCCCTGAAAAAAAAAGTGTCACCGATTCTGACATAACGCTTTAATGCAGTAAGTCTAGTCTACAGATCACAGTGAGTCATATTTCAAATCCAGTCCTGATCACAGACATGAAGGAAGGAAACTGGGAACGTTATAAAGGGACATTTTCTCTTGAAAAGAACACAGGGTTTGTGCACAAAGGGGCTGAAGAACAAGTGCCCTGCAATAAAATAAAGTAAGGTCATCAGACTTCCCATGTGACAGCACACTGCCTTGGATTAGGTGGTGTAAGCCTATTAATGTGGTTGGGACTAGGTGGTCCACCCCGTCTCCCCAGCCAGCCACTGCTTCCCACCCCGCCCGGCCAGTCCAAGATTACCCTGTTAAACACACTCCCTGCCTGCATAATACGCTAACTGTGCTCCACATCCTATAGTTACAATTCAGATAGGGAGTGTTCTACCTGGAGTTTTCTATCATTTTCAAGGGTGTCAAACAGATTCCACGAAGGGCCTAGTGTATGCATGTTTTTGTTTTTTCCTTTAAATAAGCTCCTAGTTCAGACCTAAACAACCAGGTGAGGGTAGAACATAACCAATTAGTGACTTAACAAGTACAAGGTGAGTGCATAAACCAGCACTCGGCCCTCCATGGAACCGGTTTGACACCTGGGATTAAAATGAATATGTTTTTTGCTTTTATGCCAGTAGTCATATGATCGACTGTCATGTCTGAATCCCGGCAGTGATCAAACTTCTGTGTTGTTTGACTCTCCATTTAGATTAAAATCACTTTTTAGAGACTGGCATGGTGGACCTACCAACACGATTTCAAACTGTAATTTCTAGATAATTAACAAATTCAAAGTGAGAAAGTAATTTGCCTTGGATTACTGGTAAAGTCTCTCGGTAGAGCATGAGCAGGACCTACTGCCTATTAAAATTCAGTCAGCACATTTCTTTTTTATCATTATGCAATTTCCTTGCATATGATTTTGGCAGTGGAACAAACAGAAGAGTACTGTTTGACACAGTGTCATTGCAACGACAAAATACAATCTACCACTAAACATTCTACAGAGGGGATTAACATTTCTGAACTCGAGCCAGAGATTAGGTGCACGGGGTCTAGAGTTTCATATTGAGGAACAATCAACAATGGCTCATTCTTACCGTTTCTTTATCTATTCTTCGACGAGGCGAATATACAGGGCTTGCTTTTGCTCCTGAATTCGTAGTTCTACATTTTTAGGTTACAATACTCATTGTCCTTTTGTCCATCTCCTGAAATCACAACCGACTTTCTAAATCATCCAGAAAGGAGAGCCAGACTTCGTAAATCGTTACCAAAACGAAAACTAGGACTTTCAGGAGACACTAGTACCCATCACTCGCTGCCACCTAGTGGGAAAAGTGCGCAATTACCCAATTCGCTCAGTAACTGGCACAAGTCAACAAATATTTCTAATTATTTCAATATTCTTGCTTTTCTTTGTCAGATTCTTTTTTTGAAAAATTCTGCAGTAAAATTGTATGCCAATGGTAAATATGCTAGTGCAACCTTTTACACTTTAATAGAACCAGATTTTACAGAAAGAACATTTACATTATAAAAATAAGAACATGTGTTAGCGCAAAGTATATTTATTTTCATGCAAGTATTTTTTCTGGGGGAAACAAATGAAATCCCCTTGTGGTGAGAGGGTACACATTCTACCTAAACATGGACCATTACAAATATGCTTGTATGATTAATTACTCAAATGTACTAGATACACCCTGAGAAACATAGAAAAATATGAACACAAAACAGTGATGTCTATTGCCCATAATGAGGACAGAATTATCCAATTGAATACTTCACAGCGACCCACCCACCTCAGGTTTATTGTACCCGTCAAGTGGTTTCAGGGGGCTAAAGCGCAGTAGAGGTAGGTCCACAGAGGGGCAGCAGTCCTCAGGGTGAACCCAGCCTTCCGTGGGCCTTCGTATCGGTGGGGGTGGAGGGGGAGGCAGCTCAGAGTGGGTATTGATGGAACTGTTGTCATTACAGTCATTGTTGTTTTTGTAGTCAGGAGGGGGAATCGGGGGGAGGCTGTTTCTCCAACAGGAGACCACAAACGCCCCCCGGTGGTGGCGAAGGTACAGAACACCGAAAACACAGAGCAGCAGGATGAGGAAGCTCAGCAGGAAGCACGCCATGTAGATGCCTATGATCATATCTGCCATCGGTGCTGATGTGTAGCCTAAGGTCAAACATTAGCCAAAGGTTATATATAATATTTAGTCACCATCATAACAATATATGCCCCACATTACATCCCACATTCCCTTAAGGCTAACTTGTCAACG
>CM055741.1:13758377-14080877 GCA_029465975.1 Dallia pectoralis | reverse complement strand
ACTCTCCTGATGACATTACATGTGCAGGTCTATGTTTGTGTCCACTAGGTGGCGTTACCACTCTCCTGATGACATTACATGTGCAGGTCTATTTTTGTGTCCACTAGGTGGCGTTACTACTCTCCTGATGACATTACATGTACAGGTCTATGGTTTGTGTCCACTAGGTGGCGTTACCACTCTCCTGATGACATTACATGTGCAGGTCTATGGTTTGGTTTGTGTCCACTAGGTGGCGTTACCACTCTCCTGATGACATTACATGTGCAGGTCTATGTTTGTGTCCACTAGGTGGCGTTACCACTCTCCTGATGACGTTACATGTGCAGGTCTATGTTTGTGTCCACTAGGTGGCGTTACCACTCTCCTGATGATATTACATGTGCAGGTCTACTCCTGATGTCTGATCAGCTGATGCACTCGTTGTTGGGTTAAGGTGGCAATTGGAAATGCCATTTTTTCATGTATTTCCTGTGACTTCCTATTCTAAATACCGATATGGTATTTAGGTCTGACCAGCAGTCCACTAATGAGATATAGACTACCTGGTATTTTTGGAGTTTCTGAGACCACTGATTTTCAAATCTGTGATCTATCCATTCAAAAATAATTCACTAAATATATAGAAATATTTTAGAAACAGAAAGGATGTGATTTCCTATAGGCTAATTATTTTTAACCACTTTTACACCTTCTGATTAAAGTAGGTTTGCTTGTTTTAACGACTAGCTAACTTTCTGTAACGTTGGCAATCTCCGTTTTTGTTTTTGAACAGCAGCAAAATAACTGTCATTTAAAGTCGCATCTCCTCTCTCACAAAGTTACTTAATGTGAAGAGGCTGAATTAAAAGTTTAAAAAAATAAACACGCTAGACAGGCAATATCTTTAACCCTGAGCCACGCCTTATCTTGTCACTTAATCACAAATACAGAGATGAATCGGCTGGATGTGCAGGGACACGTTTGTCCTCCATCTTAAAACAGTTTTAAAAAACTAGAAATGTTTACCATGACGTGTTGCCACGTCACCATAATAAGAAAATAATCCGATTGGCCAACGCTAGTGATGAACTATCTTCATTTACATAAAGTTGAGAATATCACTTGCACCGTAAGACTTTGAGTTGCTTTTTTAGCACGTTTTATGCTAATTAATAGGCCTACAGTATGAGTATTTAGAGTTTCATTGTTTTTAAAATGGTTAGGGGAAACATGTGAAATGTGTCCTATTAAGTACAAAGTACAGTGTAAAATGGCAGTTACTTGTAGAGCCTCACCAAGCTACCTATTTAGTTAGAGTTTTACTTTCAAGTGGGTTTTTAAGAAGACATATAAACTTCATTATAGTTAATTTTCCAATTCCTCACCTGGCTATCTGTATCTCCAGAGCTTGTCCCTTTATGGCAACTTCCAGCTAGACTCTCCCTGTCTTTTTTGTTCTGCAACAACTCCCAACAGACTCAGGTCAGTCAATGGCAATGTGATGGTGAGAGCGGAAAAGGTGAGGCGAAAACAAGAACAACGACAGGCTTGAGCCAACGGCTTCTTTACTTTTTAAAAATCACAGTCAAAATAACAAACAATAATCTGGGTTAGGGATATTCTGAGGGGCAGGATGTCTAGCAACATACATAAATAATACATTTTGAAGGAAGAAATATTTTGATCCCCTGATGATTTTTTCTGCATATGCCCAGTGACAAAGACATGATCAGTCTATAATTTTAATGGTAGGTTTTGTTCAACAGTGATCAAATAAATAAAAAAAATCCATAATCACGCATTTCAAAGAAGTTATAAATTGCTTTGCATTTTACTCAGTAAAATAAGTATTTAACCCCTTCGTAAAACATGTCTTAGTAGTTGGTGGCAAAACCCTTGGTGGCAATCAAAGAGGTCAGATGTTTCTTATTCTGTCTCTCACTGTTCAAATAAAGCTAAAATGATAAACTGATCATGCCTTTTGACAGTGGACAAACGTACAAAATCCACAGGGGATCAAATACTTTATTTTTCACTGTATACAATAAATTGTACACAATATACAATTGAATTTGGTGATCTGAATTAGGTACGTCTGTGGGACATTTGCTGCCATCACACTCCCGGTGGTTAGTACTCCGGCGAGGCGGTGCTGATCCCAGCCAATCTAGTAAATGCTTGTGATTCCACCAGTTCTGGTAGGGTCAGAGACCGCATCGAGGATGGAACAAAACCTGGACGGAGTCGGAACGCGCCGCAGAAGCGCCCAGTGTATTCCTAGCTACAGTAAGTATTCTGAAGAACTTTCTAGTTTTTATCTCTCTAAAGGAACACACTCTCTGACATTTTATCTTGGTTGAGGTCAGAGGCACTATAGCCGCCACATAGCAGTTGCTAAAGTAGGACGAGGCAAGGCACCGTTTTTAGATTTTTGAACCCCCAAACTTGCACTGCGCTGGGCTAATTGCCTGTCCCTCGGTGGAACCTCTATCCTCTAATCCGCAAGCAATATTCAAACCCTGGTCGATAACTGCAAGCCACTCACTTTACTGCTGTGCATTTAATATACACATATTTTCTAAACATTTTAATGCTGTTATTACCATTATAAAAATGTACAACCATTCTAATCATATTTAAGCTGTATCCTTGCAGCAATAGCTGTGGGAAATAAGAGGTGCCAGGAGTGCTGCAACCCTGCCCTGCCCCCAAACTGTGCGAGTAGTTTGTCCGACCGTGAGACGCACGTCACAAGTGCAGAAAGACACGCGTCATCCATCTGTCGTCAATTTGCATGCGACTCAATTGCTCCATTACTCCATCCATCACACACAGTTATCACTAGTTATTTCCCCACCAATCTGTTGGAGTTGTGGTTAGTGCGCTCGGCTGTGTATCAGGGTGACGCGGGTTCGATTCCCCCTACCAAAAGCCATGTTATGTCTTTAGATTTTATTTTCTGAATTCTAATGTTGACCATGTGTATGATGTATTTAAAACAGCTAAACTTCAACATTTTAGCTCTAAAATTCCACATGCAGTAGCTAATATTAAGAAATATGTTGTGCTTTTACTTTTTTAGTCCCAGCCCGTCCCTGGGTAGTATCAGCTGGCTTTTTTAAAGTCCCATTCATTAAAGCTGTATAGTATTGCAATCGAAGTTCGCACTTATTCTACAATTCGAAATTCTAGTGAAATGCACCTAGTCGTTATCTAAGGGATTATGTTCACCAAATACTGAATATCATCCATGGGCCATGTCTGTCTCATTCCGCGCTCACAAGAGTACAAAGGTATAGGGAAAACATGACATGGATTTCAGGAGAAATAACTTTTGTTAATGTGTAAGGCAAGTCAAATGGATTTGTGAAATGGACCGACCGGGATTTTATGCCCGCATAATCATACAGTAGCCTATGATCAATATGGGGTGGACCAATTGTCCTTCTTTGAATATTGGGGGGACGTGTCCCCCTGCCCCCCCATAGGATTACGCCTATGTGTAAAAATATATATTAGACGAGTTAAGTCCTGAAGACAACGACTACAGCCAACTCTTTCTGTTTTGACAGACAAGACAAGTAGGCTACGTGTCCGTGACGACGATCAGTAGACTTCTCGACTCGTCGGCTATTTTCCATTCACAATGAAATTACTCAAATAATATATATCACAGACAAAAATACCGAGGACATGACCTCGGTGTCCTCAATGGTAGTTACGGCACTGGTTACCACAGTGACGCAGAATACCTTGTGAATTTCCCTAACCCAAAAAATTCATTTTCTTCTTAACAAGGACAATGCTGCTGCCAGTTTCAACCAAAAAAAACACTCTGGCTTTCCAAAGAGTCTAAAGCATATAGCTCTAATCTAGTAAACTCCCTTTGGTGTGAATGTGTTTAATGTTGTGTACCAAAGTCTTGAAAAACAAGACAAGCAGGACACACAAGGCCCTATTACCAACTGTCTAATACTATTAAATTATAGTGTGAATAAGTTCACCTTACCATGTAATGTTGTTTTGTTGTTGTCATGTACTCAAGGTAGAAAGTCAGCTGATTCTTCTAACTGAAAAACCCAGTTGCTTCTAAACCTCAAGGATTTCATGAACTTCACAATAACGAATGAAAGCACTGAGAACACAACAAACAAATATCTTATAAAGCATTGTATGCATCACAAATGGTCCCGATTACCTAAATAGTGCAATACTTTTGAGAGATGTCTCATTGACTGACAGTTATTTTGTGTTTCTTCCATTCCAACTGTTGTCACCTTCTCACCAAGCTACTTGGCGATGGTCTTGTAGCCCATTCCAGCCGTGTGTAGGTCTACAATCTTGTCCCTGACATCCTTGGACAGCTTTTTGGTCTTGGCCATGGTGGAGAGTTTGGAATCTGATTGATTGATTGCTTCTGTGGACATGTGTCTTTTATACAGGTAACAAACTGAGATTTGGAGCACTTCCTCTAAGAGAGGAATCTTGCTGATTCTTGCTGATTGACAGGGGATCAAACACATATTTTACTGAGTAAAATGCAAATGAATTTATAACATCTTTGAAATGCATTATTCTGTCTCTCACTGTTCAAATGAAGCTACCATTAAAATTATAAACTGGTCATGCCTTTTGTCACTAGGCAAACGTACAAAATCAGCAGGGAATCAAAACCTTTCTTTCTTCACTGTATAGAATAAATTGGACACAACATACAATCAAATTTAGGTGATGTAGATCAGGTGCGTCTGTGGGGCATTTGCTACCATCACACTCTTACCGATTGTTAGTGATGCAGAATACCTCATGTTGTGATACATTCAAAAACATATATTTTCTTCTAAACAAGGATAATGCAGCTGCCACAGTTTTAACCAAAGTCTTAAGCAAACAGCTCTAATCAAGTAAGCTCCTTTTTGTGTGAAAGTGTTGAATGTTGTGTACAGTCTTGAAAAACAAGACAAGCCGGGCACACAAGCACACATGTCCCGATTACCAACTGCCTAAATACTATTTAATTATTGTGTGAATGTGTTTGCCTCACCAAGTAATGTTGATTTCATGTTGTCCTGTACTAAAAAGGTAGAAAAAAGCCAGCTGATTCTTCTAAAACTGAAAAACACAGTTGCTTTTAAACCTCAACGATTTCATGAACGTCACAATAACCAAGAAAAGCACTGAGAACACATCAAACAAATATCTAATAAAGCATTGTATGCATCACTTATTACCTAAATAGTGCAATACTTTTGAGAGATGCCTCATTGACAGTCTAGCTCTGGATCACTTAACCAGGCCCATATTTTGATCATCTCCTGGGGGTTCCGACTGTGCACAAGCATTAAGCTCTTATAAGCACATGGGTTGTCTCTGTATTTCGCATCAATGTCAAACGTCCTGAAGCCCTTGTGCTTCTCCGGTGCAAGACCAAGTCTCTGAAGACACATCCCTGTGTACACGTCATCGATAGGATATAGCGCCACCTGCTGAGTGATGTTATGCAGGCGCAGTGCCAGGTCTCCAGAGTACAGGAACCCTCCACCCCCGGCGTAGGGCGGGTAGGCCCCCACAAACACACTCTCCGGGATGAAGTACTTGAGCTTCTGGTCCCGGTGCGGGCCGGCATTGGTGATAACATCCCCAATAAACAAATCCTTGGCTTTTGTCATTCTGGAAGAATTCTGCAGGAAGTCTAAGATCTTCCAAGTGTTGACAAAGACATCATCGTCCCCCTTGAAGACAAAGCGTGCGTCGGGGCAGCGCTGGCTAAACCAGTCCAGGAAGAGCACCTCTTTAAGGGTGAGGTTGAAGAAGGAGTCTCTATAATCCCACTGTAAGATGTCCCTGTGAAGTGCAGCCTCGTGGCGGAGCATCCCAGACAGGTTGGGGAAATGGTCTACTGCTGTGGCATTGCCAAGAAGGAAGACTGTAGCTACGGTCCGATTGGCCAGAACGCCCGCCTGTCCCCACGACTCCCTGATAGCCTGTCGCCGGTCAAAGTGGGGCGCCAAGGACTTGACGACCAACAGAAGGTACGGTTTCTCCTTGCAAACATGTGGCTGATCAATGATCATCGGATACGTCCGGCAACGCATGTGCAGCAGGAAGTCCTGGAAGCGGGGAGGCAGGGAATTGTAGTCTTTCACCTGGGTGGTGACGTCGTAGTCCGGTTGGCAGGGGTCCGTGGGCCTAGTGTTGTTCAGCCAATCAGGAATCACCCCAGAGATGTTGTTGGTGAAAGCCGGCATCAGGATTGGATTGTAGATGAAGTCCAGCCCCTGCTGCTCTTTATTCCAGAAGGCTAAACTGGTCTTTTCCTTTCTCCAGAACCTCTTGGAAGGGATGCGTATCTTCCCCTGGCCCCCCTTGTCCTGGCCCAGGTTCCGAGACATTCCCACCAGGATGAAGATAAAGACATTGAGCATCATTAAGATGCATAGAACCCGGGTTTTCTTCCTGCCCCCGTGCATCTTCAATCTCCTAGATCTGCGGACCTGAACCGGAAACGAGGAGCGATAAAAGTGAAAGATCATATCAAAACCGAAACCAGAACATACAGGGTAAAGAGGGCATGCCGCAACAATACTGACGTTGAAAAACACGGGCCCGTTCAAAAACATAACGTAGTCGTTCGCCACGGGCTTGTTGAACAACTATTTATTGACCTTAGTAGGCTAAGCTGTATGAAAGCCCTTGGTTGGTTCTACGTTTGTGTCCTAACCAGACTCAGCAGCAGTTGCATACCAGACAGCTTTTCATCCCCTAATCCTTCTAGAAGGAGCTGTGCACATTATTCCTAATTCCTTCTACATTTCCTATTCCTCCGGTCTCTCTTTATAAAATGCCCCGACCCACATCGTCATGTGCTCCCTACTTAAGGAACGTCCTCATGATACCAATTACGGCTTGAGGAGTACCAGTGTGTTCAGCAGCTATACTGGCCTCCTCACACAGGAGCCACACATTTCCATGTCCATTTAATGTAACGTAGTGAACATAATAAAAATCGGTCATAATAATAAAATAGAGAGCCGTCAGTTATATGTGCAATAAAATAAAACAGCCATGCAAAGGAGCAATAAATGTTGTGATAAAATAACATGTGAGAATTATGGTAATTTTTTTGCATTTACATTTATTTTACGTATTTTACGTATCTATTTCATATATCCCGCCGGGAATTCCAAGTAAAACACTTTAATTCAAGCACAATCATGTTGCATATTACCAGTGAGTTGCAGGAAAATACTGGACAGGCAGATCCTGCGGTCTCCACGTTGACGTTCTCAGCCCATGTGAGTCTGCGGAATTGAAGAAAGATCCAGAAAAAGGAACGCAAGCAGGTCGGGTGTTTTTGCAGCAGCTACCTTTAAACAAAAAAACCATAAAAAGAACCATGTCAACACTGCCTTTTTTCCATCCACTGCAAAGGACTTCCATTACATGACAAGGCTTGTGAAACCATGTACTCACACAAAGCTACACACAAGCCCAAGTCTCTACAAAAAGATCTCAAAGACACCTTCAAACAGAGATACAATGAGCATTGGTGTTTTTGTCCACTGGTTTCGCAAACCTGTTCTCAGGGATTGTTCTGAACATTTCAGAGACAGCACTCCTGATTGAACTTGTCCAACCATTCCACCCGCTGTTAGTGAAACAAGAGAGAGCACTACCCCAGGGCGACAACCCAACTGTGTAACGCCTGAGGGCCAGCAAGGAGAAGTTTGAGAACCAGAAGTCATTGATCGTCTGCATCTCTTGCTATGGAATTGATTTGATGGTTAGGTGGCAAAAATGGATCGAGAGTTCGTCTACACCAATTCAGATGCTGCTCTCGTAGGTGTGTGTGTGTGTGTGTGTGTGTGTGCATACCCGCATTTGTCTGTGGGCTAGTTTTAGTCACCTTAAAGGGATTAAAACATGAAAAGTTTAACATGTCGGGATGTCCCCAGTACGAACAACTTGATTTGGAGGGATTATGTTTAGGGTGAAACTTCCAATCATGGTTAAGGTTAGGCATTAAGGCTACATTACATTTAGAAATTACAGGTCAGCATTAAAGCTAGTTTAAGTATACAGATTCAGTTGTTGTGGATAATGCTACATTGGTGTCCTCAAAAGGTAAGTAATACTGGACTGCGTGAGTGTGTCTGTGTGCGAGCGCTCAGCAGCATTTTTTTAAAATATAATTATTAAATGTTAAGCTTGGATGGAGGCTGAGCCACAAACAAGCCTCACTGATTTGCCAAAGCAGACTATGTGTGCCCCAAATGAGACCCTGTTTGCAGTGTCCTATGAAGCTTGGTCAAACGCACTAAACTATAAGAGGGTGTCAACTGGTGTATATATAGTCTAGTAATCAGTACAGAAAATAGAACATTCTGCTTTCCTTGTTAAGCAAACACATCAGTGGGGGTCAAACATGGAATATGTCAACAGTGGAGAAAACATGTCACTCTTCCACAGTAGATCCTGCTCAGTTGACGTGGAATTAAACACTGTTTTATTCGGAGTCCCTGTGGATAACTATGGTAGTGATATATGATTATGTATGCATTTATTTTCTGTAAAACCTTTTTATTGCAACCTAAGAGTATTAATGACCACACCATAGCCTACCATTTGCAAAGTATATCGTTGATGTATTTCTTAAGAGCTTGGTTTATCATGGGGAAACGCATGGGTAGAGACAGAGGAACAGAAGAACAGACGGAGACGCTTGCATGCACATCTTAGAAGGCATTGCTCATAACTAAACCTGTGTTAAACCTGTTAACAAAAGCCCAAGTTAAAAACACATGCAAACACCAACTAGCGGTTGGCCTCGATTTACTAGGGCAGATTTAGGGATTTCATAACAAAATTGGTTCTATACAAAGTATGGCCAATACATTTTTGCAGGGGGAAGTGTTTTATAAAATGACAAAGCAATCTCGAGGAGACTGCGTGACACTCTGACCACCTGTCACAAGTTGCAACGTGAGTGTGACTTCCTGGCTGCAAAGAGACCTGGGGAAATTGCTAGCAAGCTAAAATATGTATTTTAAAAAATCCACAATTTGCCAAATGAGGCAGATTTAACAAAAGGGCATTCATGAACAAAACACAAACAATGCACAAATGTAACTTGTCCGACCATAAACAAGCATGTCTTCTTTAAAACCATATTTTGTTATTAATGAGGTTCATGTTAGAAGGCATCATTACAAGTCATGCAGCACAGTTTGCATGCTTGAATTACAGGCATGGCGTGTCTCTATCATGCACATCACTTGGCTGCCTGGCTTGTTGCAAAAGTTAATTTGAGAAGACATCTCAAAACAACAGTATTCAATTTTTCTCTACGGTCAAAGGGCTTCTGTAATGAAGTATGAAAAGGGCTTCTGAAATTATTCTAAAAAATGTTGGTGCAACTGCTTTCTGGTATTTACAGTTATAACTATTTTATCGGAATTCACTTTTTTCGTCTCCTAATAATCTGTATTGCTGTTGAAATGTACAGAAAATAAATGTTAAAGTAGTGTAGCAAATGATTCCATCATTTACTCTAAACAGGAACTACACAGGAGATGCAAATGCACACCGAATCTATGAACTCAACATGCCATTGTGTGCACACACGTGTATTTGCATCTCACGGAAATGAGTCACACCTTGCGAAAACAATGACATCCACAAGTTCTCATCAGACTCTCCTGGGGTGCTAGGAGCCAAATACATGTGATTGCTGAGATAAAAACTGTAATGTTTTCATTCAGTTGCCCATAAAAAAATATGTATTTTAAAATATGTTGTACGTGTTCTGTATGCATTTCTTCGAAGGATGTTGTGTAGAACATTTAGGAAGGACAGTCTGATAATTTCTTTGATATCAGCACGGTTTTCCTATCTTTTGTTTTATTGCTTGGGCCAAAGTAAAGAAAAGGCTAGAGGCGAGTTCCTGACCTTCTTAGTGAAAAGCAGGACTACCCCTTGCCATTTTCAGATTTAGCAGGCTAAAGGTTCTCCTAAACTGTGTAGACTGAAGGCTGAATATCAGTTACAGAACATAATGATTTAGATTTCTATGGTTACTATTTTTACGGTTACAGCTACCTCGGCCTTTTGTTAGTTCATATAATGTCACAAGTTAAGATAAAGGATGGGTTAAAAAAGCCTGAGCCGATTAACTGGTCCAAGTCATCCTGTGTCTGTACAACAGTTGGCCATAAAACAACGTTACATTGGCATTTGTTGTCACATTTTAGCCACACAGAACATACATTCTAAAAGAGTTAGGTAAAACAACAACACAGTTTGTTCTACTCAATTATTTATCAGGAACGATCAGTGCTGGAAGCGTATACAAATAAACATAAACGCAACAGACAGGGGTGGTGGCGGTGGAACATCTAAATGGTCAGGTTATACAGTAGTGTGTGTGTGCACTAAACATCCTTTCCGGCACTAGACCACAAGTCTCCCTCGCTATATTAACATACATGTGTAAAAACACGTCAGAGAATACAAGAGACAAAAAGGATTTTGACCGTATCCACTTTCATAACAACTCGGTTTCTGTGGTAAATTTCCCTGTGAAACCCATTAGGCTCCCAAACCCATATTCAGTCAGTAGTTCTACCTACTGATCCATATCTCTACAAATAATTGCCAACCTCTCCCCCAACTCTCATATTTCACTCTATTAGACGAGTAACTGGTATGCAACAACAACAAAAACCAGGCCAATGGAATGGTTCACAAATACACATGTTCTCATGTGCTCCAGTGTTATGCCACACTTCTGTGGCTCCAATCTCTCGGTGATTTTTGTTAAAGGAACTGATCAGGGCCCCATGCCTGCACAGGCTGCTACATTAAATGTTGCCAATTAGGCAAACAAGGAGCAGAACCTTGATTCACAGAGAGATCCTCCCTGGCAACGGCAATTAGCCGACTATCAAAAAAGAAATGTGGCAACTACTAAGTCTTTCACCCATGCTCTTCATCCATACAATATTTCTCACCCTAATCACTCTCTACCTTGGCATAGCAATCAGCAATCAAGGGCAGTATATTTGGAATACGCACGAGATGAACAGTTCAGGGAGAGCAAGCTAGATTGAATACTAAAATATTCACAGAAGGTCCAGGTACAGTGGATATAAAAAGTCTACACATTTTGTGATGTGAAGAAATGAGATAAAGATAAATCACGTCAGAACTTCTTCCACCTTTAATGTGACCTATAACTTAAACAATTATCTTCAAAAACTATTTGAAATTTGAGGGAAAAATTAAAATATAACATACAAGAATTTCACAAGGGCCAAATAGTTATAGTCAAGATGATTAGGTCTTAGCGTCACTGAAACTCCAAGGGTGCTTCCTGTCAGAAATGGTGTGTACCAACCAAGAGGCCCAAGAAGGGACAAACCACAAACCGGCGACATGGTTTTAGGGACCCTTGGCTAATCTATGTCGGATAGCAACTATGCCAGTTCCCATCTGGTTCTAACCAACAGAATTTCTACTGTGGAACAAGTCATTACAAATGTTAACGATGTTTACAGAGGAATGTGACAACATCAGACACCGCTGCGTAGCCCCAGACTAGACAGAGTGCTCACGATGACCCCTGTCCATCGTCAAAGACGCCTACTATGGGCAAGTGACGTAAAAATGTACCTTGTGCTGTAGAAAAACATTGTTTGTTCTGATGAGTCCTGTGTTCTATGACATCATGTAAACAGTTGATGTACATGTCACTTCCCTGGGGAAGTGATAGCACCAGAATGCACTGTGCTAGGATGACAAGCAAAAGCGTCACACGAGAAGTGTGATGCTTTGGGTAATGGTTTGCTGAAAAACCCTGGATCCAAGCATTCATGTGGGCGTTCATTTGACACATTAAACCTACCTAAACATTTTTGCAGACCAGGCACACTCTTTCATGGCATTGGTATTCCCTGATGGCCGTGGCCTCTTTCTGATGGATTATGCGCCCTGCCACACATTGTATGGGAAAGGTTTAAGGAACATGAGGAGTTCAAGGTGTTTCTCTGTCCTCCAAATTCCCCAGATCTCAATCCACGGAAATAGTAAAAAAAACGTGTACTCCAAGTCTCTTGATGTCAATAAGTTAGACAATGTTGTAAATCGAGACATAGTATTTTCCTTACAGGTGTATATCACTGTCATATTGCCTAAAAACAGTCATGTATTTTTAATTGTTAGAATACAACTGTGTGGAGCACCTCCTCCTATAATGCCCCACTGTTTCTACTCTACACATTAACCAAAATGTGAGGTGATGACAAAGTGTATAACTGACTACTGTCCTGCCCCGCTAAATTGTTCTGGATGAGAGAATCCGCTAAAAAAATCTGAAATGGTGTAGCATATTCATAAATTTGAAACTACTTAGCCTACTGCTCTGAAAAAGCATTCAAAAAATATAACATGATTAACACTATTTTGCAATAGGTGTTGCAATATTTTGAAATATTGTTTTCCTTTGGGATACTTTCAGACCGTTTAAGTTACGGTCTAAACATAGCCTACTGATTTATGCAAAACGATAAGAGAGAGATAAAAACAAAATTGCCCTGGCTGCCATTGGCAGTTCCCCCGTTTCAGGCCGAATGAGTAGAAGTGAGCCAGTAGACTTAAAAAAGTTGTAGTAAGCTAAATGCTATATTTGTTTTCAGGAGTCAACGAATACTTGGAATCATTATTGTTATTTGTTGTTTATTTTAGGTTTTGTTCGACAAAACATTATTTCCAACAGCAGTTGAACCTCTCTATTTGTCATGTTATGCAGTTCTCTCAGGGATATCAGAGACCATGCAGATCCCAGAGGGAGTGAAGTTCAAATGTAGTAAAACATTGGTTGTGACAATGTGATGTCTTTGCAGTTGTTGATGGATGTCCAATATTGTCGACAGACGAATACATCGTTCTACAACAAGTTCTAGTACCTGCGGTACATCTTATGGTAACTTGATGAGCCTGAACTGGAAACAAATTATGATTAGCAAGGGTTTGCACATTTAATTAAGACATCGACCACACCCGGTCTTATCATAAGTTCCAATTGACCTTTAACGACCACAATGTCAGAACACTATGCAGGGTAATGTCACTACCCTGGGGCCTTGACCTGTATTACAACTGGAGTGAATCCCTGACACGACACAAACTTCCCATTGAACTATATGATTTCGTGATACACAATAGAACTTCAATACTAAAGGTTGTGACGTCAGAATATATTTATTAGTGGTAAAAAAAGATTCTACCCACCAATGTCAAAACCTGCTCATAAGTAGATCACTTAAACTGCATGATAGCAGTATGATAATAATCCCGTTAAAGATAAGGTCCAATACCATTAGATTAGTTTTGATCTGCATTTCTCACACATTAGGCTTCAACCTTATAGGTACAGAGAAATAACATGTAAATTGAGACGACATGCATTCATTCAGACGTTTTTTTTAAACGCGTGGATCCCCAGCAATCACCTGCAATCTAAAAGAGATTCGTAGAGATTCTGCTACAGCCACAGGACGCGCGCACACACATTGAAAAACGCCTAACATTTAAAGTTAACCAAAATAGTTGAGTTAACAACTGGCATGCTCAATACCTGATTGCTTTACTTTACCTGCATTGATAAGTTTCCGATCCAAATAGTCCACATTTGTGCACACTGAGCGACTGCAGCGTACAAACAGCGTCCATTAACGCTTTGCAAATAGTTATATGAAGTGCAACTTGCCGCTCCTATGCTATTAATAAGCAAGTTACATACATATAGTGTTTATTGCAGTATAAATCCTGTGTAAATGGAAGACCGTCGTGTTTTTCCCAAAACAGAGAGAAATACCTCCGTATTAAGTGTTTACCTCTCTGACCTCCACTGCTCTCACGCCCAGCATTTCCAGGAGGTAAATTCCGGTTCTGCTCTACCTCTAAAAAACGTGTGCGGGTTTTCTTAGCGCGACGTTTGAGGGACACGACTCCTCCCTGCATGGTGTGACGCAATATGCTTTACGGCGGGTCGTCTCTTAACCCGACCAATCATATTGTAGAACATGTCGCCATGGGATACGGATCATAGTAAATTTAGGAAGTCATTACAATGCTCGGTGATTGCATGGTTTCACGTTCGGTCTTCTTTATTTGAGGATCACTGTCACAGCTAAGGTACATTTGGTTTAGTATTTCATATTCGGAGATTGCTCGTCAATAGCTCTCTCAAAATCGTCTTACAGATGAATGTACACCCTGTGAATTTATTGAAAATTGAATATGTCCTTCGCCAGAGCACACAATGCTGCAATACCCTGTATTCTGTCGCTTCAGTCGTTTAGAGACCGCCACGAATATGCAATACTGTTGATTGAATATGACGAATAATTATAAATAATCTCCCCTCGGAATGAAAAGCAGCTGTAGATGGACTTTTTTGTGTAATGAAACAAACCTATAATTTTATTTCTACATATTTTGTCCTGCTTTGTTCAGCCTCCGTAAAAGCTGATACATGTTATGTATTTGGTAGATTAATACCCAGAAGACATATAAACATCACTAAACATTGTTGTCTAGAGTACACACTTTGGATTTTTAAACGTTAAGGATTCTACCAGTTTATCATCCTGGGTTTTAATAGTTCACCAAGCCACTACAGCTACAGGCCTGGTAGCTATGACGATACCTGACGATTCCGAAAGCCTGCTAACCCCTCACCCCGCCCATGATTGTCCATGTAAACCTGGTCATGCTTCAGAATTTGATTGTTTTATTGACTCTGGACATTAATTAATAACTCATACTGAAAAACACACCCTTTTGATTTGATTATTTGCTCCACACCGGACATTGGACGTCTATTTTGTATTCAAACTCTCAAAATCAAATGTGAGTGTTAGAGCGGTTAACACTATTGCTATGTGCGTACAGCCCCATCAACTTCTCCATCAGATGGCACCTTCCTGTCTTTCAGATGCTGCTGAACAAGATGTCCTCCATCAGACAGGTGAAGATTTTCAGAATAAGGTTATTTGTTTCTGGACATTTTGAGCCTGTAATTAAACCCACAATTGCTGATGCTTCAGACACACAACCAGTCTAATGACCAGTATAATTGCTCCTTAAATTAGCACAACAGTTTTCTGCTATGTGAAAATATTTGCCCCAAACTATTGAACGGTAGTGTGTGTGCAAATACAAAAAAGGAAATGAGAGCAAAAATCAGGATAACGTAACCAACGATAGAAGGGTAAACAGTTGTAAAATCATCAACATTTATAATGCAAATAGAAGGTGTGTACTCTAGAAAAGGAAGGCTGGTGACCAAAATTGGTTTTAGAGGTACAATGGATATGAAAAGTCTACACACAAGACAAAAAAACTTACAATAAACTGGTTGCACAAGTGTGCACACCCTTTAACAAATATTTTGCTGAAACACCTTTTGACTTTATTGCAGCACTCAGTCTTTTTGGTAGGAGTCTATTAGCATGGCACATCTTGGCTGGGCAATATTTGCACACTCTTCTTTGCAAAAATGCTTAAAATATGTCAGATTGCGAGGAAATCTCCTGTGCACAGCCCTCTTCAGATCACCCCACCGATGTTCAATTGGATTCAGGTCAGAGCTCTGGCTGGGCTATTCCAAAACGTTAATCTTCTCCTGGTAAAGCCATGCTTTTGTGGATTTGAATCTCCGTTTTAGAACTGTTCATAATTCCCTCCACCCTGACTGAGGTAAGAACAGCCATAATCTATGGTATATTGAGTGCTGTCACTTACATGTGATAATGTTGTGTTGTCACCTACGGTTCCAGCTGATGGAAAACAGCCCCAAAGCTTGATGCTGCCACCACCACTCTTCACTGTGGGTATGGTGTTCTTTTGAGTGTTGTTTTTGCACCAAACATTACACCAACACTTTTGGAGTTATGGCCATGACACATTTGCCCACATGCTTTTGGGAGACTTGATGTTTGTTTTTGCACATTTCAGTTGGGCTTGGATGTTTTTCTTCGTAATGAATTGGCTTTCGTCTTTCCACCCTACCCCATAGCCCATTCATATCAAGAATATGGGAGATTGTTGTCACATTTAGCACACAGCAAGTACTTGCCAGAAATTCTTACAGCCCCTTTAATGTTGATGTAGGCTTCTTGGAAGCCTCTCTGAACAGTTTTCTCCACTTTTCATCAATTTTGGAGGGACGTCCAGCTCTTTGTAATGTCTCTGTTGTGCCATATTTTCTCCACTTGATGATGACTGTATTCACTGTGTTCTATGGTATATCTAATGCTTTTTACCCTTTTCCTGACTAATATCTTTTAACAATGAGATCCCTTTGATGCTTTGGAAGCTCTCTGCAGACCATGGCTTTTGCTCTGAGATCCAACTAAGAAAATGTCTGGAAAATCTTCCTGGAACAGCTGACCTTTCTTTGGGATTAATCAAAGTCACTTTAAATGATGGCAAATGTGTAATGACTTTTTAACATGAGATTGAATGTGATTGGGAGCAGGGTAAATAGCTGGAGTGCCTAAAAGTCAGACAGCAGTTTATAGAATCTATGACCAATAATGAAAAAAGTATTGAAAATCTATAGAATAAAATGTGATTTAAAAAATGTTTTGGTTATTAATAAATGAATAGAAATCTTCTTGCCCAAAACAAAATTAGTAGTATAGCTATTTAAAAAAAAATGTGCATCAAGCCTGATGGGTCAATGACCATTGTGAAAAATATATTGAAGAATTCATAAATAGTTCAATATATTTAATTATTATTTTCTTTTTTTCACACAAAAAAGAAAAATATCATGTGGATTGGCTTATTTGTGACATGCTATTTTCTATTTTTTTTATTTCACCTGGGTTAGGTTAGCCATGTGCAATGTTCTGCACTGCACGATTTCTAAAACGTATTATGAATTAACATTGGCCGCAGTTTATACTGAAACATCTCAGTTCTATGGACTGTTCTATTTGAAAGTGTGTTTCCTGTCTACTTGTTTTGGCCGATGGTTCAGAACTTCCATTTTACTGTCTTTGGTGATATCAAATATGCTTACAAAGCAATACACCACTCTAAAATGTCTTGCTCAATTTAGACAAAATAACTGGAGAGTTGAAAACGTAGTTTTTTAAAAACATTAAGGCTGGATTCTAACTATTTTTAAAGGACATTTAAAAATGTGTTTAACTAAACTAGGTCACCTAATTATGATGGACACTTACTAGATGGACTCCTACTTAGTTGGTCACCAACCGTATTTGAAATAGAAATTGTGTATACATAAATTGCCCTCTGTTAATTATTGTAAAATATATAGATCTGTCAGACACTGTATGTCATAATGGCATAAACAACAATGCTAAGGGCTAGTCCAGAAAGGCTATAATACCATTGACAAACAGTAACAGTCTTCAACAGTATAGTCCTCCATTACATAGGACATGTCACTAATATGTCACTTTAAAACAAGCTAGCAAGCACACCACATTTACTTCTATAAATCTCATTTCAAACGTCTAGCTTTTCAGAAGAGTCATTTGAAGGGAAGTGGGAATTTGAACTTCTTCTTTACTGTGTTGTACGGTGGCTGTAAACACACATACTCTTGTTCGTTCACATGTTAACCTGATTCAACGTCTCTCTCTCATTCAAACAGCCAGTTATTTGGTATTAGGCATTTATTTTAAGAAGTGAAAGTTAGTTTTACTTGTACCCAGATTTATTTCTAAATGCTTATGGAATTTAACAAAGTTATTTTCTAAAGTAATAAACTAGATATGCCGGCCCTGGGCCTCAACCACAGCCTACTGAACACAAAGCTTTGAACTAAGGTCAACTAAATATGGAGTGCTCCCGCCAGTTCCTTTCTTTGGATTGGTAAATACATCTTGTTTGAATATCCAATGAGAATTGTTTGTCAACCATCTGTATTCAATAGAAAATTAGACGCTTTGCTAATATTAAAAATTTGAACAGATATCACAAATCTCACAAGGGACAACTGCAATGTTATGTTTATCTGTTACACAATTCACATGCTTCTTATTTAATCAGCACACTTAATAACAATAATAATAAACTTACGATTATGAAACAAAAAAATGACTACATGCTCAACACTAACTCATTGACCTCCAGACTAGAACTTCTTGCTTAATAATTAACAGCTCACCATGGACAGATTAAGAGCTGGGTTAGCTGTTCCTACTTCGCCTCTCCTGTGAGAAAACATAAGACATTGTCCAGCTATCGCAAAGCTGTGCACCATTTCTTCTAATTATTAAATGTCAAGCTGGGGGTGGTCCAAATAAAACTCAACAGTGATGTATATAAAACATCTGCATTGAGTTAAATGCAAGCATTACATGGTATGTAAATGCTTATATTGTAGTTGGAATTTAAGTTGTAATTATAACACTGCATCAAAGATGGAACACTTTGCAATAACCCAAAGTTAATGTTGTTTTCACTCAAGTTAACCCTAGTAGCCAACATCAGCTCTATCTACTACCAAACCATTCCTGTAGACTAGGGGAGGCTGGTTTCAGGAAGGACAGCTGAGGGGTTCGATACCTCAGGCAGTCAGGATTGGGAAAAAGATCTGTAAATGTAAGTGCCTATGGATAAGAACATCTGCTAAAGGACTTGCATAATAAATGAACTGTAATGGAGTTAATTGAATGGAGTCACAGATAATCTGTGTGATGTGCTAACCTTGTTTTCTCTGTGACAGACAAAAATACAAGGCTTTTCTTCTCAGTTAAATTGCTACCATCCTAGTGCTGGAGATAGATTTTCATCCAATGAACACTCAATGCTAGCCGAATTGAGAAGACATGGTAGGATGTCAGTGGAGAACGTTCTATTGTGTTTCTAGGGGCCTTTTGACACAGAGGTGTCTAGAGTGTTGCCAGTCTGTAATCGAAACCAGGAGGATCTTATTCCAGAGGCTGACACATCCAGACCAAAGAGCTAGGATAGGGTGTCAGGATTCTCTTTGGGTTGGCTGGATCTACTTGATTGACTTGGGGTATGGAGATTCATTTCAGGGTAAACGGTTGTCCAGGATGTATTCATACAAACAAAAGTTTTGGAGAGACTATGTGAATGTGTTCAATAGAAACTAAAATGTTTTGTTTTGTCAGAATGAATACACTGTTGCTGTTAATGCCAAAAGCCACACATCCTCAGGGGACCTACCAAAATCACATGTAGGCGACAACAGTCAATACACCACAGCTCATAGTTGTTCTAACGCACAAGTATTGACCATAAAAAACAACCCCCACCAATAATTATTGAAATGTTGAACAATAACCCAAACAAATATTAATCTCATGTTTTACCAGCTGATATAAGTTCTCCATAAAAAAACACAAGTATTTCTCTTACATATTCTGCACAAATTTGTTAGTAAACTTCGCCAAAATAATACATCCACATTTCAGATGTGGCATATCAAAAAGCTGATTAAAGAACATGATCAATAAACAAGTGGTCAGCACAAAAAAACACCACGCAACAAACAGTTCTGTCACAATTAAATCATGTTGTCTCAAGATTTTATGGAGCTTGTCATTGGCAGACTAACAGCAGCAATGTCCACCAAAACTGTTGCCAGGTAATATAATGGTTGTTTCTTTACATGGTCTCTCAAAATTATTTTAGAGAATTTGTCAAAATGAAGAAGAAGAAGTATGTAACCATGCAAGCTAAGCTTATTCAGCTGTGGGACTGTCTGTGGCAAGCCACCTGAAAAGATTAAACTGTGGGACCGTCTGACACTAGCCATCTGGACAGATGATGAAACAAAATACTTTTTTTTACCCTGCTTTTGCCCCATCTTTGTGATAGCCAGTTCAAGATTAAGGTCCTGCATGACCTCAGCAACTCTCAGTGGATTTAGGATAGAAAATGTTGGGTACTTTTCAACTCTACAACCTCTTTGAACATGCAGATTCTGAAGGTCAACGTTTTTACCCCTTTTAATGGAATATTTCAAGCAACATTAATATTTAAGTGAGACACAAATGGATACCATGCATTTACCATTAATGCACATCCCTAAACGTATACTTACAGTATGACTGTTGGTGCACGTTGAACACAGAACATTAGATTAAACAACACAGGACCATATACACATATGTATACAACAGCTGAAAAAAACGACCAATAAAAAAATAAATTAAATGTTTGTTTACCTTCATAAACCAGCCAATGTGTAAGATCTTTTTATTGTTGCTAAAAAATAATTATAAACAGGGTGGTTTAAATCGGTAACTCTGATTGGCCGAGACTGTGTTAGTAGCTCATATACCGCAGGTATGACAGGACATCACCTTTAACTGCTCTAATTACGTTGGTAGGCCTTTTAAAGTTAACAATAATAATAAAGTTGTATTCAAGGCAAACTCTGTCATATTGTACAGTAATATAAGGTGTTGGAACTTTAATATAATTTAATAATATCTTCCAATGGTCTTGGGACCTGTTTACATTTCAGTGACAATATAAACTTCAACAAGTACAACCTGTTGGTCTCAAAACCACACAACCTGTTGGTCTCATCATTGCTCTTTGTAGAAACAGTCATTATGTTAACATCATCACAAACACATGAAAAACATTTCATCCTGAAATAGCCAAACATTTGCAAATAAGTTTACTTCTTTCTTATTCAGAGGGCGGTTTTTTACAGATGGCAACATGATTGACCTTCCCTACTTCTCTGAACTCTTATCTCCAAGCACACTCTCCATTCTGCCCACTTACCAGCCCCAACTCCTCACCCCTCTATGCGCAGCTGCTATTGTGCCAGTTGGTGCCAGCTGGCAAGGTTCTCACAGACAAATGCTGTTAGCTACCATTTGGGTTGATATGTCTAGAAACAAGACAATCAAACACACCTTTTTTAATTATTTATAATGCAGTACGGGAGATTAAATTAAACGTAGGCTTTGAGACGCTTGTCAGGATCTGTAATGCTTGTAGACTTCAGCTAGCTATTATATTGGCTTGACTGAGAGGTCTGCTTTCCAAAACGTGTCTTTCAGCAGATTACTTTCCAAACTATTCAGATCATTCAGGTCTTTTGTGTAAAAAATTAAATCATGTCAGCTCTATTGCTATCTACTCTGCCTCAAGGAGAGTCAATAATAACAAATAGTGTGGAAACATGTCCCTCATTTAATGAACAACATCTGTGCATGCTGACTTATCGGCTAAACCCGGAAATAAAAGGGGCGAGGAACCGTTTTATGGGATACCTATCACTGAGGGCTGCTTGAATAAATGTAAGCAGGTTTATTGCACCATAAAATTGTAAATCAAAGTTCATTATTTAACGTGCATTTGTGGGTTAGTCAAAGGTCAAGTTCTAGATGAGAGAAACTTCAATTCACCAACCACAGATAAAGCATATGAAGACTTTGGAGTATGAAGCCAGCTCCCTAATTATAGATCAGTTATCTGTTAAACAGCGCTGCAGGTTCAAAATATTAAAATGGAAATATCATTCCCTCCCTGGCACAATATACCCTTTTGGACAATATAAGGGTAACGGCAAACAAATGAGATATACATTAGGTCAGTGTTTACAGTAATTACGATCCACATAGCCCGATCTGCTTAGTGGCAAGACACTATTTTCAGTTCAAATCAGAAAATGTTGGTAAAAGCGTGGAAAAACAAGAAACCTTCCTTGCTTGCTTTCCGTTTACACACATACACAACTTTGGACGCTAGCTGCGGTGCACGACTGTGTCGATGCTCTCCTGGATGTCGGCCATCTTCTTCAGCACCTGGTTCACCTTTGCCTCGTCAAACTCCAAACAAACAAAGTCTGAGTCCTGAAAAGAAGACAACAACAAAGAGGTGTTAAAAGGATTAGGGCGGGTACAAGGTCATGTGTGGAGACATTGGTTCATCTGATCAATTTTACAGTATAAATAGTTTGGGATATTGTTTATCTAACAAAGTTATTAAAATAATACTACAAAAAGGTAACACAATGGCAAAAAATCTACAGATGATTATTCAAACTAGTTTTGTGAGGGAAGTAGGCCTGGTGCTACAGGTATTGTCACACACTGACACAAATAAAGGTCTAAATATAGCTGCACTTTGCCAGTGGCAGTGTCAGTTTGAGTTGTTCCATTTAATAGCTGCCCCTTGAAACTCCCTCCTTCATTCTCTCTTTCCTCTAAGGCTTTTTTTAAATTAGCCTACTTATCTGCAGTTACAATGTGACCTTTCTAAGCGGCAGGGCACTAAGACAATTGAGAATTTCAGAAAAACGAAACTAAAGACAGACAGAGGTCAATGTACACCTCAAAAATGATTGCTTCTTAACTCTGTAATGACCTCAAACATCTAGGCCAAAGGCCTGTTACGTTGTCACTTAGCTCATAAAGATTAGGAATAAAGGAACGTAAGACCACAGGACGTCAGTGAAGTGCAGTTAGAAGAGCAAATCAGGAAATCCAAAAATAATAACAAAAGATATCAGAAGATTTTTGAGAAAGAAAAAAAAAACAGCAGTAGTATAAACACTAGGGCACTAGATCATTTTTATTGCAGTATTTAAGTATTTAAGGTTTGCATACTGTCCATATTCTTCATTACTTCATTATGTATATTTTCTAGCCATGTATATTTTGTATATTCTTTGTAATTCTGTTTTTATTTTTATTCTTCTTATAAGAATTTCATTGTGCAGGTTGATGCAAGTCATTCTGTACACATGACAATAAAATACTTTGACTTTGGACAGACAATAGGCAGATAGAGTGATAGGCCTATCTATTCACTCTATTTCTATAGGATCAGTACACACCGCTAAAAAATGTATGAATGTCCTTGGGCGGCCACAATAGACCTCAAAACCATGTGTCTGTTACAGTCTATTATTCTGATTATTCCCAAGAGTGGATGTCATCACATAACGATAATTGCATATCAACTTAAATTGGCAACTCCGCGTTATCTCTGTACACATAGGCTGCATGGACATAAACTCCCTCAACATGCCAGGTAATAAGCTTTTATTACGCAGCATATGACAACACGCAAACTGATAATTAACACCAAAATGGGGAAAGATAGATTGTTTCTGAATAACTTCTCTCATTCAGGTGATTTCAACCGACTGATGTCTTCAAGGTTGTGCTGCTCTGCTGGCCTCGTTCTCAGTGCCAGGGGACCGGCCGACTGGCACAGATCTATCTGAGGCTTGGGAGCTCCAGCAGAAACATTGAGAGTCATGGGAGCAGGCCCCAGACAACGAAGCGACCACTGACACGCCTGATACGATCCCAATGGGTTAGACCCCTAAAGGCAAAGTGCTCCAAGTGCCATAGGCCTAGGTTGAATTACACATGTGTGGATCCTTTCTTTGTTACCAATAGTGAAGCTATGGGCTGAGGAAGAAATACACAGAGAAACCCATTCCCTAACTCTAACCCTAACCCCTCCCTGGGCACAAGTAGTGCACTTTATAGGGAATAGTGGGACATTTGGGATGCCCATTGAATGCTTATTCGCTGTTATTACACCCATCCCTCCTCAGTGTCATATTAGAGACTGGATACACACAACAGCCTAGCTAATTAGCACACCTTCCGGTCGGGTGGCACAAATGCATTTGTTGTCAGCAGGAAAACAATGGAAGACATTAAATCAATGAGAGAGAATAAGCTAAAACCCAGCCAGGGCTTAGTGTGACATATGATACTATTGGAATACAGGTGTGATCTGATAAGTTGTTGATAAGGTGCATGTGACGTTGTTCATTTTGTTTGCACAAACGGTTGGCCAGTAGTCTACATGCAAAACATGGATAGGTTACAAAGGGTGTTACCAAAAGTGTTTGGTTCACCATATACATAATTGTACGCTATATACCGACACACACAGAAATCATTGGTTAGAGTTCTGTCAAGTTAGGAATTACAAGAGCAGTTAACATCCTGCTCATGGGTTAGCCCATGGGTTCTGCAGAGGGCAGTGAAATCGGCCAGAACGTCTCTGATTTTGGAGGGTTAGACATCATATATCGTTGACTCGTCTTTTGCAATCTGGCAACTCTTAGAGGTGGCACACGTGACAAATTATAGTCCGCTGAAAAGAGATGAGGCAGGACCTTAATGAAAAATGTAGTGTCCCACAACTGGGGAAAATAAAGAGAGAAAAATAGAGTATAAAATTGAAAAAAGAGGTCAAATGAGAAAGAGTTAACATCTCTCCTCCACAGCTAATTCAATTTAGAGGACACAAAGCCGTAATTCTTGCAATTACGAACTAAATAAAAAGCTGCCTCATAACTGGACACCGCTACAGAGCCTGACTGATCAAGAATATTTTGATTCCAGATAAAAGCTAAAGCCATCACCCAGTTCACTATTGGAATACCTTTATTTCATTATGAAAGAACAGAAGCTGTGAACATTATGTCCATTTAGTACACGATGGAGCTTAAGTCCTTATAGCCATTTAAAAACTGAAGGATTAACCATTTACTCAATAATCAATAAAGCTAGCAGACACCAGGCAACTTTCTGAATGGTTCCATATTTGTGTTCAATACAATGTTTTTGCTAAACAAATGCTGATCCCTCACGAATTCTCTAATATCACTAAATCACAAATAGTACATGGACATTTTGTTCAGTTTGATATATCGTTTTTAAACTCTGATGCATTGTTTTATTATTTTAGACCAAATAATTTCATAAAATAAACAATTTTTGATAACATCACAATTTAGGACCTAAAGTTGGATAGTATACCTGATAGGGAACAGTGAAACAGGCCAGGGATACAGAACAGTGAGACAGGACAGTGAGACAAGCCAGGGATACAGGACAGTGAGACAGGCCAGGGATACAGAACAGTGAGACCGGCCAGGGATACAGAACAGTGAGACCGGCCAGGGATACAGAACAGTGAGACCGGCCAGGGATACAGAACAGTGAGACAGGACAGTGAGACAGAACAGTGAGACAGGCCAGGGATACAGGCCAGGGATACAGAACAGTGAGACAGGCCAGGGATACAGAACAGTGAGACAGGCCAGGGATACAGGACAGTGAGACAGGCCAGGGATACAGAACAGTGAAACCGGCCAGGGATACAGAACAGTGAGACAGGCCAGGGATACAGAACAGTGAGACAGGCCAGGGATACAGGACAGTGAGACAGGCCAGGGATACAGAACAGTGAGACAGGCCAGGGATACAGGACAGTGAGACAGGCCAGGGATACAGAACAGTGAGACAGGCCAGGGATACAGGACAGTGAGACAGGACAGTGAGACAGGCCAGGGATACAGGCCAGGGATACAGAACAGTGAGACAGGCCAGGGATACAGGACAGTGAGACAGGCCAATGAGACAGGACAGTGAGACAGGACAGTGAGACAGGCCAGTGAGACAGGCCAGTGAGACAGGCCAGTGAGACAGGCCAGTGAGACAGGCCAGGGATACAGGCCAGTGAGACAGGCCAGGGATACAGAACAGTGAGACAGGCCAGGGATACAGGACAGTGAGACAGGCCAGTGAGACAGGCCAGGGATACAGGCCAGTGAGACAGGCCAGGGATACAGGCCAGGGATACAGAACAGTGAGACAGGCCAGGGATACAGGACAGTGAAACAGGCCAGGAATACAGGCCAGGGATACAGAACAGTGAGACAGGCCAGGGATACAGAACAGTGAGACAGGCCAGGGATACAGGCCAGTGAGACAGGACAAGTGGGTCAGCCATTTGTTTTACAATGGTTCAAATGAGCAGGTGTTCTGAGGCGTTTTCTTCACTGACAGCTCTACATGTGCAACACCACTCAACATACTTGTTTGTTGCTATCAGATGTAAACTGCCTGTTTCTTGGAACTCTTTCCGGCACTCGCCTCATGAAAAAAAAAACACTGTAGTGTTATCTGCTGAGGCCAAATGTTCTTAAAGGGTGGATGGTAGCTCAGCAGTTAAGAGCTCTGGGTCAGTAACCGACAGCAGTTGAAGACGGAGCCCATCGGCAATATCAGGTAACCCACAGTAATAATCCATTTGTCCTAACACCTGGGACAGTTACAATTCGATGCTGGTCTTTGGGTAGAGACTTGTAAAGTCTTTGTCATGTTTTGAATTTTGTGAGTGAACTACGGTGAAACGCGGCATGAAATCATGTAAACTAGTGGTGGCCCGAATAATCAGAATATTCACGTATTCGTTCATTAAGTTAAATTCAGTATTTGAAAGCATTGATCCTTCTTTGCAATACTAGGCTAACCTACAATACATTTCAACAGCTCAAGCCTTTTAATATAGATATCAGTTAGAGCCAATATTGTTATTCGAATATATAAACAAGTACAGTATCTAGCAGGTTTTAATGCATCATAATGTGCACCGTGCATCCACATCACCTGATTCGCTGATTCAATGTTATGAAAACATTTCACATTACCAGAAGATTAAAAAAATGCTCATTACCAAATATGCAACCAGAAATTGGTATACCATGAAAGCACAACAAGTTTGTGGAATCATATGAAACATTTAAGTGTATCGATTTTGGGCATCGCTCGCTCTGTAACTAGCCTTTCATACTCTACAAATTATGTTAGACCTATTAGCATCAGGTTTGATATCTTAATCATTATTATTTCATAATAGGTGCATCCCCAGACATTACAATCATCGACTTCATAAACAATTCAAAGGAAACTGCAGTTTGTGAACCTTATCACGAAGAGAAGAGAGAAACAGAATTCATACTGATGGATTAGTTAAGGGGCATTCCTTTCTTTGGAAAAGATACTGATTTTACTTATTTATTTATATCATATTCAACTTCTTGCATTTTAAAAATAGAAATCTATAGGCAGGCTAGTAGACTACCATCGGCACTTTGCTCAACATTGTTTATTGTGTTGCCTATCATGTTTTCAAATCCATAACTATTTGATAATACTGGTCTACTATTCTGATAACGCATGATTAATTTGTGGACAATAAAAACAAGTAAAAAAATAACTGGTGTTTTTATTTAATCTTTTAAAACGTTGCACAAACATTCCAGTTCATCTGTGCCCGGACGGCATCTTAGTTCACTTTAAGTAGTTTTGCAAAGAACAAGGAGCCTCTGAGGAAGAGGTTGATTTGCGTAATCATCGATAGGCTATATATTCTTTAATGCAGCGTTGCTACTTTTTATGTTTAATTATGAAACATTAATTGTTAAGGGTTTTTTACTGGTGTTTTTGAGAACAAGTACTTGAATACTCGTTCAAAATTACTAAGGAGTATTCCTGTAAAAAAGTATTTGGGCAAGCCCGAATGTAAACAAACACTTTTATTAGATCATATCAAGTACGTGGAAAATGTCAACAACCAGGTATTAAAATTAACGCTTCTCAAATCTGAAAGATTTACCAGTGATGTTCTTAAAGTACAGTACACTCCAGAGGTATTTACACCCTTTATTGATGTCGTATGACCCTGATGTGTTATGACCTTTGACCTTTGGTGTTCTGAACATAATTTCTGTATCTCCCAAGAATCAGAGAAACTGCCCAATTCAAGGTTAAAAAAGATGATGTTATCAAACCGAAGAAGACTGCAAATGTTGACAGTGGTGCTTTACAAAGTACTAAATAAAAAGTATATACGAACAGCAGAAATAAAATGAAAAACGTTTTCTTACGAGGTATTTTTTCCCAATTCCAAATAAAGTCTGCAATACAACAATACGTGGGAAAAACGTATGTTTGTATTGTATGTGTCGACCCTTCACCCTTACTCACCTCTCCAGCCCTGCCCAGCTCAAACTCCACCAAGGCCACAGGGCTGTTGGTGGCCTCCCCTTTGCTGGCTGAGGTCTGGAGGTCCACCCTCCAGGTGAGACCCTTCAAACCAGGCTCCCAGCGACTCTGGTTCAACAGGCTCTCCCTCACCCGGGTTCTGTGGCCCTTCCAGAAGCGAGCTAGGGCAGCCGCCTGCTCGGCACTAACACCTCCTGTACCCTGCTTCCTGGTCTGGGCTGTAAGGAAAGCCTCCAGCTGACAGTGGTCCATATCAGCGGTAGCAATAGACTGGAGAGGGGGAAAGCAAACAAATGCTATAAAGTGGTTAACATTTGTCAGTGACATGACACATTTAATTTGATGTGTTAAACATGTGTTAGTGCTGCCACCTACTGAAAGATACATCGGTCTGTGACTAGTACAGTAAACAGACTGTGTACAAAACCATTTAACAGACAAACAGATATGTTAGCTACACATACTTTCAATAGTTAGCAATGCAGTCTCCTACTATTATAATGCAACCATATAATAACTAAACCATATGTGTTGTTACATTTCTCTCCAGTCCATCAACCACTTTCTGTGTGCAAATTGGACAAATACTTTCATTCAACAATACTGATCAGTGAGTTGAAATGTTAAAATGCCATGAGATGACAACAATACTGTACCTTTAACAGACCCTTCATCTTTTCATGGAGCACATGAAACTCTTCCGCCAACAGGTCTGCATAAAGCTCACTTTTTAATAGTTCTTCTGTAATATCATTATTATTATAATATACAATTTGCGCTATTCCGTTCAACAATCCGTTCAAAGATTTTGTGTCCACGTCCGCCATGTTTTCCCACTTCACACGCACGTGATTGGTACGCGTGTCACGTGGCTCAGTTGTTTTTCTCGAGGTGCTCACGCGAATGGCAAAAATATACTCGGAAATTACTTAAAAATAATAATAATAATCTAATAATCAAAAGAGAATAAAAATGTCTCATCCCAAGCAAAACCGATATGTATGTGTATAACCCGTGTTTCCAGAGGGAGGCAACGAGGTGCCAGAATGGGGACGCGCATGCGTCAAGCACTTCCCTTGCTGTCAGTCTGTGATATGTAAGCACAACTAAATTCAAATGAAAATGCAATCCCAAATAGCATATACATTTTTAAATAATGCACCGCTTTTTAGTAGACTTAATTCAAATGAAAATGCTATTTCAAAAGCGCCTTTTTTCATACAGTGCCCCTCACTTTTACTAGAAAACATGGAAATGAAAATTCAATCCAAAATAGCTTTTAAATTTAAAAGAAAAGACAAGTGTGTTGGTGGACATAATATATGTTATTGCAAATGTAAATAAGGATTTAACACCCGTTGCAATGCATTCTCATGCTCTAGTGCAGTTTTAAGGACTAAATTACAAACATGAAAATAAAATCTGGGATTGTATTAACATGATCTACCACTACCAACCTGTGAACATGTACATGCTATCTAGGATTGCATTTCCATGTTCTACCAACCTGTCAGTCATTCTCAGAAGGCGGGCCGATAACGAGCCAAACCGTAAAGGTTACAATCGTAAGGTACGAAGGCAACTACAGGGCTGAAAAGGAATTGAAAGGAATGTTATTTCTTGGTCAGATGTTCATGACAAAATAGTAATTGAAAATGTACCTACATTATGACAACAAATAATGACATTGACCCCTTCGTGTTAACATACGAGAAACTGTTTACAGACTCTAGCCCCCAGTCTCCTCAGAGGAAGACCAGCTCTCAAAATACAATTTCAGGTCATATAGTCATATTTATTATGTGGTTTCTATATTTAATTATTTCAATATGATCTGCACAATTTAACGTTCTTTGCACTAGCCCATGTAGACATTTTGTGAGCCATCCTCCCAGCAGCCTTCACCAATAAAGTTTTAAAGGAACATGTTGATCCCGGTAAATACATGCCCAGTTATGCATTTTCCGTTTTTCGCACTGTCTGCGGTTGCGGCAGATTGACATGATGATTGATTATTGATTTCATTGGTTGCGTAGCCAATTTTAATAAATTGTTTCAGTGGTGTACTGTACTAATTTTACCGTATGCATTTCAGTGCGAAATCCTGAGTAGAAGTAAACCATCATAGTCTTGGGCAGGTTGAATTTCTTCAGCTGCCGTAGGAAGTACATCCTCTGTTGTGCTTTCCTGGTCAGTGTGCAGATGTTCAAATCCCACTTGAGGTCCTGAGAGAGGATAGTGACTAGGAAGCGGAAGGACTCTACAGTGTGATGGATCTCAGGTTAAAAAAGCTACCTCTAACAACAGCACCGATCTGTTTGTTAAGATTTAATTATGAGTCCATAGCTACCCCTAATGATGAGTCCATAACTACCTCTAATGATGAGTCCATAACTACCCCTAATGATGAGTCCATAACTACCCCTAATGATGAGTCCATAACTACCCCTAATGATGAGTCCATAACTACCCCTAATGATGAGTCCATAACTACCCCTAATGATGAGTCCATAACTACCCCTAATGATGAGTCCATAACTACCCCTAATGATGAGTCCATAACTACCCCTAATGATGAGTCCATAGCTACCCCTAATGATGAGTCCATAACTACCCCTAATGATGAGTCCATAACTACCCCTAATGATGAGTCCATAACTACCCCTAATGATGAGTCCATAACTACCCCTAATGATGAGTCCATAGTGTCGTGGAAATTTTAGACTTTAATCGCTGAATTTGAACTTAAAGTAAGATGCACGAGAGTATGTTACAGTTGACAATTTTAACTTGTTTAATTGCAAGTAAGAAACCATTTCTAAAATACAGGTTTAAGCTTTTGCATTGATCAGATCAATCCCTATAGCAAGCTTGAAGAATAGGTTTGAGGAAAGCCTTCATCAGACAACAGGACAATAACCTGTGCTGGATCAGACTGACCTAATAAAATAATTTCTGCAGGGGTATTTAAAGGAATGAAGTTACGCACACTCATTGACACACCAACCTAAACAATACTCAATGGAGAACAGATCAGGCCGTCAGATAATCTCAACAAACTATACAGTATAATATGGGTGATGTATGGAGCTGTCATAAAACCCGAGGTTCACTCCCCAGTCAAGTAAAGGGGAGGCCTGGTACATATCCTTTTATGGTGAGGCACATATGAAGGTGAACGTAAAACCCATACAGTTGCTTTGACAGTCCATCACAAGTAAAGTAATCAAGACATCTATTTCTAGCATTGGGCCCCTCTAACAATGTAAAGACACATTCCGGCTTGTCCTCCGACGGGGAACCAGATTCCGTTTTTCAGAGTCTCGTGCTTTCCGTTCTTAACCTTTCTCTGTGCCTTTTGGCCTAAACAACATCTATGAGACTTACATGTAACTAAACTTCTTGAATGATCATAAAATTCCATAACAATAACTACCCCTAATGATGAGTCCATAACTACCCCTAATGATGAGTCCATAACTACCCCTAATGATGAGTCCATAACTACCCCTAATGATGAGTCCATAACTACCCCTAATGATGAGTCCATAACTACCCCTAATGATGAGTCCATAACTACCCCTAATGATGAGTCCATAACTACCTAATGATGAGTCCATAACTACCCCTAATGATGAGTCCATAACTACCCCCATAACTACCCCTAATGATGAGTCCATAACTACCCCTAATGATGAGTCCATAACTACCCCTAATGATGAGTCCATAACTACCCCCATAATGATGAGTCCATAACTACCCCTAATGATGAGTCCATAACTACCCCTAATGATGAGTCCATAACTACCCCTAATGATGAGTCCATAACTACCCCTAATGATGAGTCCATAACTACCCCTAATGATGAGTCCATAACTACCCCTAATGATGAGTCCATAACTACCCCTAATGATGAGTCCATAACTACCTCTAATGATGAGTCCATAACTGAGTCCATAACTACCCCTAATGATGAGTCCATAACTACCCCCCTAATGATGAGTCCATAACTACCCCTAATGATGAGTCCATAACTACCCCTAATGATGAGTCCATAACTACCCCTAATGATGAGTCCATAACTACCCCTAATGATGAGTCCATAACTACCCCTAATGATGAGTCCATAACTACCCCTAATGATGAGTCCATAACTACCCCTAATGATGAGTCCATAACTACCCCTAATGATGAGTCCATAACTACCCCTAATGATGAGTCCATAACTACCCCCCCTAATGATGAGTCCATAACTACCCCTAATGATGAGTCCATAACTACCCCTAATGATGAGTCCATAACTACCCCTAATGATGAGTCCATAACTACCCCTAATGATGAGTCCATAACTACCCCTAATGATGAGTCCATAACTACCCTAATGATGAGTCCATAACTACCCCTAATGATGAGTCCATAACTACCCCTAATGATGAGTCCATAACTACCCCTAATGATGAGTCCATAACTACCCTACCCCTAATGATGAGTCCATAACTACCCCTAATGATGAGTCCATAACTACCCCCATAACTACCCTAATGATGAGTCCATAACTACCCCTAATGATGAGTCCATAACTACCCCTAATGATGAGTCCATAACTACCCCTAATGATGAGTCCATAACTACCCCTAATGATGAGTCCATAACTACCCCTAATGATGAGTCCATAACTACCCCTAATGATGAGTCCATAACTACCCCTAATGATGAGTCCATAACTACCCCATAACTACCCCTAATGATGAGTCCATAACTACCCCTAATGATGAGTCCATAACTACCCCTAATGATGAGTCCATAACTACCCCTAATGATGAGTCCATAACTACCCCTAATGATGAGTCCATAACTACCCCTAATGATGAGTCCATAACTACCCCTAATGATGAGTCCATAACTACCCCTAATGATGAGTCCATAACTACCCTAATGATGAGTCCATAACTACCCCTAATGATGAGTCCATAACTACCCTAATGATGAGTCCATAACTACCCCTAATGATGAGTCCATAACTGATGAGTCCATAACTACCCCTAATGATGAGTCCATAACTACCCCTAATGATGAGTCCATAACTACCCCTAATGATGAGTCCATAACTACCCCTAATGATGAGTCCATAACTACCCCTAATGATGAGTCCATAACTACCCCTAATGATGAGTCCATAACTACCCTAATGATGAGTCCATAACTACCCCTAATGATGAGTCCATAACTACCCCTAATGATGAGTCCATAACTACCCCTAATGATGAGTCCATAACTACCCCTAATGATGAGTCCATAACTACCCCTAATGATGAGTCCATAACTACCCCTAATGATGAGTCCATAACTACCCCTAATGATGAGTCCATAACTACCCCTAATGATGAGTCCATAACTACCCCTAATGATGAGTCCATAACTACCCCTAATGATGAGTCCATAACTACCCCTAATGATGAGTCCATAACTACCCCTAATGATGAGTCCATAACTACCCCTAATGATGAGTCCATAACTACCCCTAATGATGAGTCCATAACTACCCCTAATGATGAGTCCATAACTACCCCTAATGATGAGTCCATAACTACCCCTAATGATGAGTCCATAACTACCCCTAATGATGAGTCCATAGCTACCCCTAATGATGAGTCCATAACTACCCCTAATGATGAGTCCATAACTACCCCTAATGATGAGTCCATAACTACCCCTAATGATGAGTCCATAACTACCCCTAATGATGAGTCCATAACTACCCCTAATGATCAGTCCATAACTACCCCTAATGATGAGTCCATAACTACCCCTAATGATGAGTCCATAACTACCTCTAATGATGAGTCCATAACTACCCCTAATGATGAGTCCATAACTACCTCTAATGATGAGTCCATAACTACCCCTAATGATGAGTCCATAACTACCCTAATGATGAGTCCATAACTACCCCTAATGATGAGTCCATAACTACCCCTAATGATGAGTCCATAACTACCTCTAATGATGAGTCTATAACTACCCCTAATGATGAGTCCATAACTACCCCTAATGATGAGTCCATAACTACCCCTAATGATGAGTCCATAACTACCCCTAATGATGAGTCCATAACTACCCCTAATGATGAGTCCATAACTACCCCTAATGATGAGTCCATAACTACCCCTAATGATGAGTCCATAACTACCCCTAATGATGAGTCCATAACTACCCCTAATGATGAGTCCATAACTACCCCTAATGATGAGTCCATAACTACCTCTAATGATGAGTCCATAACTACCCCTAATGATGAGTCCATAACTACCCCTAATGATGAGTCCATAACTACCCCTAATGATGAGTCCATAACTACCCCTAATGATGAGTCCATAACTACCCCTAATGATGAGTCCATAACTACCCCTAATGATGAGTCCATAACTACCCCTAATGATGAGTCCATAACTACCCCTAATGATGAGTCCATAACTACCCCTAATGATGAGTCCATAACTACCCCTAATGATGAGTCCATAACTACCCCTAATGATGAGTCCATAACTACCCCTATAGGCTCTATAATGATGATCCGAATCTGTGATCCTTAAAGACAAGGAGCCTAACTGAACAGCTGTAGAAGGTGAGATGGAGGAACCTCCAACTAGGACCTCAGTTTTACTCTCATTTAGTTTCAGAAAGTTGCTAGAAAGCCACTGTTTAATGTCACTATAGCATTCCTGTATTTTGATCAGCGAGAAGGATTTATTTAGACTCACTGGAACATAAAACTGAAGATCGTCAGCATAGCAGTGGTATGCCATACTATACTATTTGTACAGGGAGAAGAGCAGAGGGGAAAGGCTGGGAGAGCTTATCTTGTAGACGGGCAGGGATGATGGTGTTAAAGGGATGATGGTGTTAAAGGGATGAGGCTGTTAAAGGGGTGATGGTGTTAAAGGCGGAGCTGAAGTCCACAAACAGGATCATTGCATATGTTGCAAGGGGAGTTCAGGTGCTGGAGGGTGAAGTGGAGGGCCATGTTGATTGCGTCGTCCACAGACTGATTGGCTCTATATGCAAACTGCAGGGGGTCCAGTAGAGCGTCTCTGGTTATTTTGAGGTGTGCCAGCACAATGGCGTTCAAAGGACTTCATTACCACAGAGGTCAGCGCGACGGGTCTGTAGTCATTATGTCCTTTTGGCCTTGGCTGTTTGGGCACTGGGATGATGATGGAGGCCTTAAGACAGGCTGGTACGTGGCGTTTCTCCAGGGAGGTGTTGAAGATGGTGGTGAACACGGGAGACAGCTGGTCAGCGCAGTGCTTAATCACTCGCCTCTTTAAAATAAGGGAATGTCTGTCTTCCATACATTAGCCAAAATATGTGACAAATATAAAGTGGTTGTTGGGAATAGACGTACAAGTAGATCAGAACAGGAAGCACAGAACAGGGTAACGCTGGAAACGAATGAGTAAACAAACGATCTGGCAACAGGTCACAGGAAACACTGACATATAAAGCCCAGGGAATAATCAACACATAGGGAACTCCTGGTGGAAATGTTTTAAATTATATACGACTGAACACTGATTCGGATAAAATAACGTTTGGGTCCATTACTCTGGTCTTAAATGTGCGATCTGGCCAAGACGGACCCAGCAGACACTTTCACACACAGTATCACACATGTAAATAAGCAAAACAAGTGGTCTCTGATAGTGGTCTCTTATTTCACAGATTAACCCCTTTTGGGACATTCTTCTCTGAATGGAGGGCATCATAGAATGTCACCAGACGGAAGTCAACAAAGGTCTCTACTCCTAGACATAAGGTCACCGTAAATGAAGCAATGACTTCCCTTTGTTCGCCAATACACTATCCCCAGGCTGTAAATTAAACACACCCATCTCCTAATCAAAAACTTCCTGACAGATATATTTCCACAACAGGGGCTACCGTCACTAATCTAAAGTGTGAACTATATATACTTTATAAACATTAAGAAATTATTTCTACATGTGTAGTACATGCATATACTAATACCATTGTTGATTAAAATAGATCCTTTATAATCATTTACTAACTAGTAATAAACTATTTTGCAGCCCCTAATATAAGGTGTGAACTATTTATGAAACTTAAAATGTATGTGTAACTTCTTTATAAAACATTAATAAATGACACATTTATCAAATGCCCCACCAGAGAAGGGAATACCCTGGACCACTGCTACACCACGGTCAGTAAAGCCTACCACGCTGTCCCTCGGGCTGCACTGGGTCTCTACGACCACGCCATGGTCCATTTGATTCCTGCTTACAGGCAGACACTTAAACTCTACAAACCTGCTGTGAGGACGTCAAAACAGTGGAAAAGTTAACAATGATAAGCCCTGGTTCTCTGCTAAACTCGAAGTTTATGCTGGAGAAGGAGTTTATGCTCCCCCGTCCCCCATCACAGAGGTGTCGCTCTAATCAAGAGAGAGATGTAAACAGACTCTTTAAAAGGCTGAACCCCCGCAGATCAGCAACAGACACTCCAGCCACCCTTAAAGCTGTTACTCTTTCGTTTAAGTTAAAACGAAAGGGTCTAACTAAAGGAATGCGGGACACGATTTATGGACTTTCAGTTTCCTTTCTCGCTGCCTACTTCAAGGACAGAGTATTATCTGAAAAAACAGCTAAGAGAGCAGCAGCAGCTACAGGCACAGAGAGAGAACTTCACAAAAAGAACAACTTCATAAATAAGGTAAAGAGGAAGTCTCTATGTGTTTGTTGTACATTTTGTCAATAACATTATCAGCCAATAACCAAAACAAAATATATGGTTTTGCGATGAAAAGTTTGAATAAACGTACACAACAGAGTATGAGGACAATGGAGTGATTAAGTCAATATACAATTGTGTGGCTTGGCTGGGGTAAGACCAGAAAGAAAATATATTTTCACAGAGGAAACATGTCTATCTTCGCCTTTCGGTTTAATCTAGTCTGTGGTAGAAATTTTAAATTGATGTTTTGATACATTTTGTTATGCAGTTATGTGTTTTTATATAGATTTGATAATAGTATCATTTAGTATGTTGTGACCTGGTCAATGAGTCAGTAATTAACAGAGCAATATGGCTGTGGGTTTCTTTTAGATCGTAGTTTGACAAGAGAATAACCAGGTATACAGTATATTCTTTGTCAAATATGTTCTCGGAGTGCAGCCATACAATGGTGACCGTATTTCAATTCTTCCCATGCGCATATGAAGAACTAAAAAGCAGAGCTGTAGTACTCGAGACCGGTCTCGGTCTCGAGACCGGTCTCGAGACCACTTTTTGAAGGTCTCGGTCTCGTCTCGGTCTCGGTTACATTTGGACTCGGTCTCGACTCGGTCTCGGACAGTAAGGACTCGTAAATTCTTCCGAGACCAGCCGAGACCAGCGTAGAAATTATCGCCCACAATTTTTTCTAGAAAAATATTTAAGTATGACATGTAGAGGCTGTATTTCCATTGGCTGTATTTCGTCCAGAGTCAGACTGTTTTTTTCTGATGTGGCTTATCCCGCCAATGGCTATGTACTTTTGAAGAAAAGCCCACCCCCAGCGTCGCTAGAGGGTGCACCCATTCACGTAAATACTTCAATCTTAAACATATGCTCGATCATGTCTGCACAATCAGCCAATATATTCGTTTTGCCTATATTCAGTACATTGAGCACAAATAAATAATTTGTCCGAAAACACACAGCGGTTAGTAATTAAAATACATACATAATGTTGAAAAGCTACAGCCGACGTCCTTCCATGACTTTTCCTAAATACGTGCATTTTACCTTGTCCCGTTTTCAGAATTGCAAAATCACAAACCGAACAATATATAAAACTACTATTTACATGTTTTTTGATACCTAAACTGCCTTCCTGTCGCCAAAATCCCACGCCGCTGGGCGTTGGTACCCTAATTGCGGTACCCAGACACCGATCACACTTAACTGAGCCTATATGGCAATGGTTGAATGGGCGATACACAGACAAATACTACGAGAACACATATAGACAATAGTCTGATTGGCTTGGTTGAACTACAAAAAGAGGTACGTACATAAAGAAATATGTTTCACTAAATACACAGAACGAATTCCGCCAAATACATACAGCCCCATTCATGTGTCATGCGCCTATTGCACTCAATAATTAATAACGAATGAACCACAGTGTATTCATATAGCCTACAAGTGACTTCAACAAAATATTGTTTTGTATCGAAATTAAACGAATATAAACAATAATTATTAATAGGCTAACTACAAATGGGCGATAAATGAAATTACTCATGCACACAGAAGGACGTGGGACATACATAAGTCCGGGGCATACGGCAGAAAGAGCATAAAACTGGAACGGTTATGGTCCGATCTATATGAAACTGAACCCGTTTTGGTCCGATCTTTATTAAACTGGAAGGGTTTTGGTCTGATCTATATGAACACTGTGCGCAGTTCAACCGGGTTAGTTTGCTGCTGTCTCATGTGCACTCGTAACAATAATGAACACTGTGCGCAGTGCAACCGGTTCGTTTGCGTGTCCTGCTCAAGCAGACAAACAACTGAAGCTGCGTGCCTGTGGACGGATAAATAATTATAAATAGATTTGTTTATCGGCCAATCATGCGCAAATCATTTGATTGCAAGTCGCTTGTGATCTAAAATGTGTTAGCATTTACTACATCAACATAGGACATACAGTTTGATGGCTTTTCATTTATTCGATTTTTAGAAATTTTAATATCATAGCCTGTGCATTTTCAAATCATGGTTTTATTTTCGTATTTTATGTTTACATAAGACAATAAATAGGCCTAGATACTCTTTTAATAAAATTCATTCAATTCAGGATGACAACACAGTAGATGATCTGATGCTGTTGGTCAAGTGTTTTTTTTACATTGGTCATTGGACCAAAAACATGTCATATTATTTAGTGTTGATATGACTGGTCTCGGTCTCGGCCCCCATTGGTATCGGTCTCGTCTCGGTCTCGGCCACCTTCGGTCTCGGTCTCGTCTCGGTCTCGGCCCCCTTCGGTCTTGGTCTCGTCTCGGTCTCGGCCCCCTTCGGTCTCGGTCTCGTCTCGGTCTCGCTTTAGGTGGTCTCGAGCACAGCTCTGCTAAAAAGACCTCAATAGAACTTCTGACTCAAAACCAATATATTTTTTCTTTAATCACCTTTTCCCCGTCTCCTTCCATCCTTTTCAGGTGTAGCTAACAATGACTAGTATTATAACTCTAAATGAAATGGAACACCTGAAATGGTCTGAATTTGGCAGGCCTTGGCCCAGACATGGCCTTCATCTGCTGCATTGGTTTAGTCAAACATTTGTCACGTTCGATAACAATGGTAACCTTGTGGCGTTGTACGACCCCAGAACTCAAGCATTCGGCTTCCATCGCTTCGAGAATCGACCCGAGTTCAACAGCGATGGTTCTACACTTCTACCAAATCAGAACATTCCTTACTACGAGGTAGGCAACCTGAATACCCCAGGAGTGGAACACCTACCAGATTACGTTAAACAGAACCACCGTAGACACCGTACGAGCAACATGGACCGTGTCATCATTAATGTTCACTCTCGGTTGGTGGTGGATAAAGTCTATGTGACCCAACACGAGGATATGAGGACATTTGATCAAAAGAACACTTATCGTATTAGTAAGGGTTTGGTAAAGATTATTCGCAACCTGAAGCTGGAGGATCTGCTAGAGCTTACTGGATATACGGTTTCCGCGAATATGATGGTATTTTCGGCCAAGCGGCTCGAGAGTACTGATATTGAAGATGCCAATTGTCTCAGTCCGAAACAAATGACACAGCATGTGATTGACATGCCAGACGAGACATGGTCTCTGAGCAATCTTCCAGAAAGAAGAGTCTACAATCAGCCACGGCGTGAGAGGAGATGCTGTGTTATTTTGTAGATTGAGCCAACGTGGGTTGAAAGTGCTACTTCCTTTAGCCTACTTGGACTGATTCTAGAGGCTGTGTTATGTACCAGTCCCTCAAGTCTGTAACTGACAGGACACGGTACAGCTTCTACACCATAGGCAATACCCTTCCTTTATATACACACAACAATCCACCCACACTCTCACACAGAATTGCATCCATGTCAATAGAAGCTTAATACACATTGGCATTGTTGTTATTATTTTTGTATTATTATATTGTTGTTTTTAGAAACTAGGCATGTAAGCATTTTATTTTTACTCTTCACTTGTTGTAAACCATGTAACAGGTTCTGAGGTTTCGTGTGGGCTGCTTGTTTTCAGTTTGTTTTCCGTTACAGTTCTAGTTTGATGCGTCTATTTTTTTGGTTTTTGTTTGATTAGTCATTCTTGGTTGCATCTGTGTTTCCCACACACCTGTTAATGATTATGTTTTCTATTTAGTTTTGTCTTCCTGTCAGTGCCTTTTTTACTTTATTTTGGTTTCGCACCATTACTGAGCCTTCTATTCATCGGCTGTAGAGTTTGACAGCCATTCTTGCCTTATAACGTACATGATCTAGTCTATAATGTCAATGGTAGGTTTATTTACAGTGAGAGACATTATAACAACAAAATCTGCTATAGTTCTTCTGTGCTAGGATCCCACCTTGTTGTCTGGGTACCCATTACACAGATATCGTCTGATTCAGTAATATGGTCCAATCATTAATCATTGTGACACTGGATTTTCAAATCTGAGTGACCGGAACGCTGATTACCTTTATATATATGTTATTTTTTTCATTAAAATGTATTTGAATAATCACTTGTTTATCTAAATTATTGTTTCATAATCTGTACATCTAGACTATTAAAACAACAATATGGGGTAGGTGTTTCATCCCATTGTAGGAAACAACTGAAAAATACTGTACGTAAAGCTTTTGATGGCAATCAATTAGTTAAAAACTTGTAGAGTTTAACCAGGACGCATTTTAACAGTAAGAATCAACCTGCAAACAACAACATCTTTGTGTCAGTTTTAACAGTGCTTATCTGCCCTCTAGGAGCATGATGGTCTTTTATCTATTGTGCCCCCCCCTGAGGAGTTTAACTATAACTGACCTTGTAGGCTTAAAGTGGCATCAGCAGTTAAGCATGTGATTGTGTGACTATGTGTGTTTGTTGTAAAACAGTACATGTCAGTGCACAAGCCCTGTTAATAGTCATTTATTAATTATACAGCATTCTGTAAAGATAGATTGGCCTGGGTCACTAGTGTTTGTATCTAAGCATCATGTATTTTCAAAACTGGGGTGTCTGTGACAGAGAACACATTATTTAAACTGTGATGTTTGTAGCAGATAACACATTAATGCAGAGATGATTATAGATGATAATAGATGATTATAACTTATGACACATTAATGCAGAGATGATTATAGATGATAATAGATGATTATAACTTATGACACATTAATGCAGAGATGATTATAGATGATAATAGATGATTATAACTTATGACACATTAATGCAGAGATGATTATAGATGATAATAGATGATTATAACTTATGACACATTAATGCAGAGATGATTATAGATGATAATAGATGATTATAACTTATGACACATTAATGCAGAGATGATTATAGATGATAATAGATGATTATAACTTATGACACATTAATGCAGAGATGATTATAGATGATAATAGATGATTATAACTTATGACACATTAATGCAGAGATGATTATAGATGATAATAGATGATTATAACTTATGACACATTAATGCAGAGATGATTATTGATGATAATAGATGATTATAACTTATGACACATTAATGCAGAGATGATTATAGATGATAATAGATGATTATAACTTATGACACATTAATGCAGAGATGATTATAGATGATAATAGATGATTATAACTTATGACACATTAATGCAGAGATGATTATAGATGATAATAGATGATTATAACTTATGACACATTAATGCAGAGATGATTATAGATGATAATAGATGATTATAACTTATGACACATTAATGCAGAGATGATTATAGATGATAATAGATGATTATAACTTATGACACATTAATGCAGAGATGATTATAGATGATAATAGATGATTATAACTTATGACACATTAATGCAGAGATGATTATAGATGATAATAGATGATTATAACTTATGACACATTAATGCAGAGATGATTATTGATGATAATAGATGATTATAACTTATGACACATTAATGCAGAGATGATTATTGATGATAATAGATTATTATAACTTATGACACATTAATGCAGAGATGATTATAGATGATAATAGATAATTATAACTTATGACACATTAATGCAGAGATGATTATAGATGATAATAGATGATTATAACTTATGACACATTAATGCAGAGATGATTATAGATGATAATAGATGATTATAACTTATGACACATTAATGCAGAGATGATTATAGATGATAATAGATGATTATAACTTATGACACATTAATGCAGAGATGATTATAGATGATAATAGATGATTATAACTTATGACACATTAATGCAGAGATGATTATTGATTTTCTTACAGTCTCCTCTTCCGTTAGAGCATCCGATATAACAACAACTATCTGGTATTTTTTAAATAAAAATAAGTTGTCTATCAATGGCGGGCAATGGAAGAGGAGTTTGTTATGCCCGCCAGGTGGCGTGTATCGATATATGCTCACGTCAAAACTATGAATTGGCGACAACACAACCATGTTAGTGTCCTGTACCAAGGTCTAGTACACTGTAAGAAATTTCCCTGTAGAAAAACAGTAATGTGATGGCAGCAGGGTTGCCAGCTATTCTCTGTAATTTCTACAGAAGGGATACTGTAATTACAATTACAGTTGTTTACTGTAGAAGTACAAAACAGATCAATCCTGTTTATCCGATATAATACAGTAAAATGCTGGCAGCAGGGTTGCCAGCTCTTTACTGTCTTCCTACAGTAGCCGTCCGTGTTTAGGATGACAGTTGTTTACTGTAGAAGTACAAAACAGCTACATACTGTATTCTAAGAAATTACGGTAAAGTGCTGCCAGCAAGGTTGCCAGCTCCTTACTGTCATTTCTACAGTAGCCAAAAGTACTTAGAAGTACAGTTGTCATCTGTTGCAGTACAACACATATACTGTCAATTTAATAAAATATGCTAACATTATATGTTATTTTACACAATATGCTAATGTACCAGATGAACAGGTTAAAAAAAACATTCCAAACATGTTAAAAAGAGTTTGATATGATCCATTTATTTAGAGTATATGTAAATGAAAAGGACAACAAATTAGATCAGGTAGTTCATAATTATAATCGTACAATTGTACAAACATAATTTCCAAAAGGCAAAACGTCTGGGTTCATTCCCATGGAGCACCTGAACACACCAAAAATACTAGAGTTCATATCTTCAAGTAATTGAGTAGCATCAGTAGCTGGACAATACAAAGAGCAACCTCAACACCTTCACCCCGAGACAGGACAGCCTTGACATTTGTATTGACATGTTAACTCAAATGTAGAAAACAAGCCAAGCCAGCCCTAACATCAGATTAGACGTATGGATGTCATATATATAAGTGTGCTATTTAAAAGATGCAAACTTTTGGAAGGTTCTGTTACAATCAGATAAAACCACACTTCAACGTTACATTAGGCACATTTTTGTGAATACGCATATGCCTGACATATGCCTGAATAGTACTAGACTCATGTAGGCCTACACAAACATTACAGAACATAAAACACGTTTAGCAAAACCGAAAAAACAAATAGAAACAAATCTAGATCTCAACAAAATGTCCAATGTTTGGCCAAATGCCTCCGTTTGGCCAAATCTAGTGTTTGCTAGAATTATGCAAATATTAGTTTAAAGCATCATTATTTCTGTTGCAGATTAATTCGAACCCCCGTTAAAGTCAAACAAATGTAATTATACACACCTGGCGCTTGCATGGAACACGATACAAGCATTCCTTTACCGTTATTCTGGAGTTCTGGCGCACAAGTAATTGCGTTCAGCTGATGATACAGAAAAGCTACAAATGTCATAAAATGTTTTTGAATCGCAACAGAAATAAGTTATTACAAAATGTATTTCAGGTTTCTTTTATTAGTCATTTTGCATACATTTCCGATAACAATAACAACAATAAAAGTATTTAACAAATTAGATATGACCTAAAGCAATGTAATGCACAGACTAGGGCAGGGCGATAATCGGTATATTCGTTTATACCGATATATTTCAAAATGCGAGATGGAATTAGACAATTTCGCATATATCGATACATTTCAATTTGCGCTCTGCAAGCATGCAGCTGACCCGGCCGGAGCTCTCTGCACTGCTTCTCGCCTCCCCCCGGCCGTCCTCTTTCACGCACATATGGGGGAGGGGCACACACTTCAACGAACATGGAGAAAGCGACAACGACTGCGCAGCGTGCGGAGGAGGAATTGATTTGTAAAAAAAAGCAATGGCTCAGTAATTTGAAGATGGTTCGTATTTTAAGTATCCGATGAGCAACAAAACAACGTCATATGTAGGGAGTGCCATAAACAGGTTACAGCCAGGGGTGGAAACACTTCAAATCTTTTTCACCACCTAAAACTATACGGAGTGTGTGAAACTGCGCGAAGTCTGCAGAAGCCGCATGCCATAAACAACCCGAAAAAGCTCCAGCCCCGAAAGAATGCTCACTGCAAACCTCATTTTTACGGTGGCCCTGAAGTGCAAAACACACACAAAAATATGAGTGCATCCCCCAAATAAACATGCACCCACTCCACCAATATAACAAATATTTCCCCAATAATTAACACACCTTCCCCCACACATGAACAAATTACCCCGAAAATGAACACACTCCCCCCGAATACGAGTGAACTCCACCTAAATAGGATGACATATTTCCCCTATTGCGACACAATTCCCCCAAATACAAAGACACGCTCCCCCACAAGTGAAACGACATTACACTAAATGTTGCAAGCATGTATATTGCCCTTACTGCCAGCGGAACCGCACCTTCAAGTGCTGGGGGGGGCACCTAAAATAGTCTAATAATTATAATGCCGATATTATTTCCCTATATTAATTTTTTAGGCACTTTTTAGTGATGTTTATAAAAAACCGTGCGGAACAAGAGTATTTAATTGCGCTAGAACGTAACCATGGTGCCCCCTTCCCCCCAAATACTGACGAAGTTTGATAGTAGGCTGTAGATATTTTGGGAAAGACAGCAGGAGTCAGGAGAAAACGAATGAAGATAAAAACTAAAAAAATACTTTTTTTCTCGGGTTGGTTGGGGGGCATCATAATGGAATCATGCTTAGTGCACCAAAATGGCTAGCAGCGGTACTGGTTATTGTGGAAAGCATTTTGATCTGCCGAGTTTTTGTAGCGTGCGCATACTAATTTTAATGTTGTGAAACGTTGACAGCATATCTAAGATGATTTCATAAGAATGTCCCTGATTAAAATAAAGAGTAATTAGTGCAATTACATGACTTGCATAATTGTTTGCACTCATTTTTCTACCTTCCAAAACCATCATTAACTTCTTATTTCCTGTTAGTGTCTTTGCATCCAATCAGCGACAAGGTGTTGCACCCGCCCTTTCCGTACTGAGTTAATGTAATAATGTAATATCGGGATATATCGTATATCGATATCCAGACAAAATATAGCAAAGCCATTGTACAATATCCCTACATGGCTATAACTACTGCTGTGATGACTAATAATTGTTTACAATTTACCAATTGCAGCCTATTTTCAATGTCATATTTTGATACACATGTCTTTATTTGTCTTTTTCTAGTGAATATCCTGCTTTAGAATTTACAGCAGCAGACTGTTTGGATCATTCATGCATGTCATTCCCTTGCCCCGCCTCACATTCTCAGTTGTCTACAGTACAATATTGTAATTCAGGAAAACAGTGTGTTACTGTGGGAAATCGGCTGTATTTTTACAGCAATTTCTTACAGTGTACCTAAAGGCATCTGTTATGTCAGTTGGTGACACACTCACTCTGCATAACAAATAATGTGGAAGTTGCAAGGGATTGAGGATATAGTGATTTTCTCACCATCACTCAAACCAATTTCATCAATCACGGGTGGGGTATGCATTATGGTATGTGTCAAACCGGATTGGTGGAGTTTGTGTGTCTACAGATTATTGCTCTCGCCTTGTACTTGATCGATTATTCGGTCTGTATTTGGTTCTACTCTCACCTGGCTGTTTAGGTCTGAGATGGGAAGCAATTTGAATTAGATTTTTTTTGCATACACTAGACCCTCCGTAGAATCGGTTTGACACCTCTGCATTATGGAATAACCTGGCACTTTTGATGAGATAAGCAGTCTTTACATCAACTCGAGCATCGTCACGAGCAAACACTTACCAAAATACAACCCGTATTCAGCGTACTGATTCCATGACATGGCACCTATATACACCTAACAGGAAGAGGCAAATGCTCCGTTGCTGCTGACACAAATGCACAATGAGCAAGAAGCCGGACGCAACCCCTTCAGTTGCTCTACAAAATAGATATTGAAGAACTTTACGGAGTTCATGGGTGGGATCCATTCTCTGGTTATCCCCTACGATTGGTCAATTCTCGGGTTATCCCCTACGATTGGTCAATTCTTTGGTTATCCCTTACGATTGGTCCATTCTCGGGTTATCCCCTACGATTGGTCAATTCTTTGGTTATCCCTTACGATTGGTCCATTCTCTGGTTATCCCCTACGATTGGTCAATTCTCGGGTTATCCCCTACGATTGGTCAATTCTTTGGTTATCCCTTACGATTGGTCCATTCTCGGGTTATCCCCTACGATTGGTCAATTCTTTGGTTATCCCTTACGATTGGTCCATTCTCGGGTTATCCCCTACGATTGGTCCATTCTCGGGTTATCCCCTACGATTGGTCCATTCTCGGGTTATCCCCTACGATTGGTCCATTCTCGGGTTATCCCCTACGATTGGTCCATTCTCGGGTTATCCCCTACGATTGGTCCATTCTCGGGTTATCCATTCTCGGGTTATCCCCCTGATTAGTCCATTCTCGGGTTATCCCCTACGATTGGTCCATTCTCGGGTTATCCCCTACGATTGGTCCATTCTCGGGTTATCCCCTACGATTGGTCCATTCTCGGGTTATCCCCTACGATTGGTCCATTCTCGGGTTATCCCCTACGATTGGTCTATTCTCGGGTTATCCCTACGATTGGTCTATTCTCGGGTTATCCCTACGATTGGTCTATTCTCGGGTTATCCCCTACGATTGGTCCATTCTCGGGTTATCCCCTACGATTGGTCTATTCTCGGGTTATCCCCTACGATTGGTCTATTCTCGGGTTATCCCCTACGATTGGTCTATTCTCGGGTTATCCCCTACGATTGGTCTATTCTCGGGTTATCCCCTACGATTGGTCCATTTTCGGGTTATCCCCTACGATTGGTCCATTCTCGGGTTATCCCCTACGATTGGTCTATTCTCGGGTTATCCCCTACGATTGGTCCATTCTCGGGTTATCCCCTACGATTGGTCTATTCTCGGGTTATCCCTACGATTGGTCTATTCTCGGGTTATCCCCTACGATTGGTCCATTCTCGGGTTATCCCCTACGATTGGTCTATTCTCGGGTTATCCCCTACGATTGGTCTATTCTCGGGTTATCCCCTACGATTGGTCTATTCTCGGGTTATCCCCTACGATTGGTCTATTCTCGGGTTATCCCCTACGATTGGTCCATTTTCGGGTTATCCCCTACGATTGGTCTCTGTGGAATGTCCTTCAAGATGTTACATGCTGTATTTGCTTTTTTGTTGCATATTACCATCATGTCTAAAAAAAGCATGCACTTCTAAGGTTACAGCACCAGTACTGGTTTATACACATGATGAACAAGTTCCGGGCTTCCCAGTCTTGTTTTCACTCGCTCATCGTTTCGATGACGATGCCATACATGGCCACTAGGATTAGAGTACTGAGGAGGCATTCTACCATCTAATGCTGATTCTAATTGCCCAGTGGTGTAGCTCAGTGGTAGAGAGCGTGTTTTGTATGTATAATGTACTTGGTTCAATCCCCAGCTTCTCCCCAGGTTGCTGTCGCAAATGAGAATTGGTTCCCGATCAGCCTACCTGGTTAAATAAAGAAAGAAAAAAATATTTGTGAATTATTTAACGAGTTAACATTAAAGTTGTTACAGGGGGAGAGTTACAGAAATATGTGCTTGTGATATGTCTGTATAGCAACAAAGATTTTGCAAGTACATTCATTCTGTGCTGTTAGAAAAGAGCTGAGTATGTTTTCATGGGAGCAGGTATATATTGCTCTGATAAAGTGCAACAATTGCACCAGTACAAGCAGAAACCACTGGGAGGTATTGACAGTACAACTTGTTTTACCGATTCTGTAACCAATTATATTTGTGTTTTGTTGGGCCAACATGTGGCAGAAATACTTAGCAATGTTTCCTACTGGGTCATGGAGGTGATTTAAATGGAAGTCATTTAAATCGCTCACAGTTGTGACTTCTGATGTCACTGTTCCTTGCCTGGCATATTTGATTTATATGGCTTAAGGGAATGGATTTCCTACTTAGCTTGGCCTATGGATTATTTTTATTTCTTATGGCTTCCGTATTTACTGGGAATGTTGCCTCACCCCATTACATCAGTGTTCTGCCTCTACAGCTTAGTGATTCAATTGTAATGTCCCAAAAGGGAACCTTTAAAATGAAAAAGTTCCCTGAGGAAACAAGATGCAACTGTTTTTCAAGCCCACACATTTCCAGTTGTATTGAAGGGCAGACCTGAAATCAGAGTACAGGTGGGGTCTGAAGTTAAATACATGTTATATTCAAAAGTAAGGGTTTTATTTGAAATAATCACATTGCAAAGTACAGAGAACTTCAAAAGTATTGGAGGAGTACTTTTTTTAACTTTTCCTTGGATCTTTTGATAAGAAATTATAGAACAATAAATTCTAGGCAAGTATTTGGTTACATTCATTCCAGTAGATTGTTACATTTACAATTTTTCGGACAACAAAACTCCCCTTTTTGCAGCTAATAATTCATAAGTATATCTGTGACATGGATGTGTTGATGGCAGAAAGAATATCAGACAAGCCTGCTTCTTTCTATAACGGAAAGGGAGGTCGGAGACATGTTGGGCGAACGGATTTATTAACAAAATGTAACACTTAACAGGAAACAACCGAAACATCAAACAAAGGCTGAAGGCTGACAACACACTGGAAAGAGGAAGTTGGATTGGTGACAGGACCTGACACTTTCAAGACAACGAAACTGGGAACAGATAAAGCAGGTCTATTTATAGACGGCATACTCATTAGGCAATATAAGCTTCGGTCCAGTGGCGGCTGGTGAAAAATATTATCGGTGGGGCTGTGCCATACTTTTTTGTTTCTGTTACCATCGCAATACAATTTAACACAAACTGCAGGACAGCAGTGCTCAGTGAAATAGTCAGTAATTATCTAATGCCAATATTAAAAAGTTGAGGCATTCTTACACAAAAACATAAACATCATATTGCACAAACACAAGCCTTTCATTTGCATATATATATATATATATATGGCATATATAGCATATAGTATTTTATGATCAAACTAAATGTAACTAACTGTTAATGTGCTCCAGAACAGCAACAATTAATTGATACAAAACAACATATACAGTAATATTCTCATGCCCACGCAAGGCCAACTCAAAAGCCCCACCAAACTTCACATAATCGATAATTTTGGATAAAATGTGCCTGTTTTTAGCCTTCCTACCTGGTGTACCAGCTACTGGAGAAGCCGCGCATATACTGCTTCCATATACAGCTTCAGGGACGAGCTTGGGGCGATGAAATTGGATTCGATTTAAGATCGCTGATTGGAAAAATGTTAGGTCAATCATTCATATCTTAAATTAGCAATTGGCTTAACTGCTACATAGACCCGCCTGCGTGTGGCGCTTTCTCTATCGCCCCAGAGCTGTGACAAGGCGTTCATACTTCTGACTTTGATGAAAGTGATAAAAAAATACATACAAATTGTTGCTCGATTCAGACTTTTAACAAAAGCAAATAATATGTTAATATGTGTTGATCTAAAACAGAAAAAGTTTACTCTGATTTAATATATGACGGTAAATAAATAAAACTTTTATCCTGAAGTGTTTAATATCTGGTTTCAACTGTATATATAGAACAAATAGAATATATGAAAATAACAGAGCACCTGCTAAATACAATGAATGCGCAATACACATCACTGTGTTGTCAGTGCCCTTTGGACGATTTTATAGCCCTGTTGTCAGGCAGCATCAATAAAAAAACATAATAAACCGAGAGAAACAAAATTTAAGATAAGATCAACAAGGTGTGTCTAGTTAAATATTTCTTGTTCATTAAATGAAGAAGTCAGTCATTTAAGAATGTGCTGTGGCCTGTACTGTGAAATATATTGGAGCTGACACAAACATTTTGAAGCCGACACATCAACTATGGATGCTGAACATTTCTTCTTGATTCTACTGTTATCAAGCTCACTTTGCATTTATGTTGTCAAAGGACTGCCTATCGGTGAGTACAAAAACCTAAATTTCCATTGACAATCCAAAATCAATACTTGACAATATATGCTGTATCTCGACAACAGAAAACTGATCATGTCCAGTGCCACGCATTCAGTATAGCATATTGTTTTCAACATCAGAGTTGTAGGCTCCTTTTTCCACATGTTGTCTGTTTAATAATGAAAATTATCGAATTATTTTGAAAATTTGAACATAACAGGCTATGGTTTAGAGGAGTTTATTTATTGAGACGTGTTTTGGCAAATTGGATTATCAGTAAGGACTGATGAACAACAATACATGGTTTGAACAAATGTCTACACTGTTAAAACCAGCCAAAACTAGAGGTCACTAAGCTGCCACCATCTTTAAAAAGACAAATCTAATGTAAACTTCTGGAATATTGAAACATCTCCCTAAGATGTGTTTAAATGTTTCATGGATTGTTATTCCACTATATAATCAGGAACTGAGGTGCCACTCCTTCTGGGCTGAAGTGATGAGCAGCCGTAAAATCAGTAACTGCAAGTGGAAAAAAAGTGTCGGCCATTAAAGGGATAGTTCACTTTGAAAAAAAGTTTTGATATGTTTTAGCTTACCTCAAGGGCATCCAAGATGTAGGTGTCTTTGTTTCCGCAGTAGTTTCAATTTTGATATTCGTAAATGTACCTCCCATATGATATTCAGAGAAGCCCATCCTGTTTTCCTTTTAAAAAGGGAAAATAAAATACTTACAAACTCAACGAAATATCACAGAATTTGTGAATTCATGAACAAACCACGTCATGTTTCCTCTGTTTTGCTTTTTTAGGTACCACGACAGTAAACTGTGCTGTAGGGTCAGAATTTACCTTGGGACCTGTGGATGAGAGATATGAAGGTAAACTAAGAAATATTGCCGTAATATTGTATTGCAGTCAAGGATATTACACATGTTCATCAGTCACAGCCAATGTGATCAGGCCCGCATTAATGCACGGGCTTACTGGGGCTGAAGCCCCAGGGCCTATGAAGACAAGGGGCCTATCATAAGCCAATAAAAAAATCACATTGTTTTGTAATTTGTCGAATTTTCTGGCAATCCCTTGATATTCATGTTTTTGGCTGCTGATTGATCCAATTTACAAGTGACCCACGTGGGAAGCATGATATGACAGCCTATCAGAATGTAGAGAAACAGTTGCGTCATCTTCTCTAGTAGTCTATTCAAAGTTATGCTAGTCACAGAGGCTGATATCAAAATGTTGAGAAAGAAAAAGTTTGAGAGGTGCTCATAAACGAAAAATATTGCGACAGAAAGAAAACAGTGAGAAGGAATTGTTAAAAAAGATTCCAAAGCTAACAGGGTTTTTTAAACCTGCAAATGAAGGTGAGTCGAGCTCATTAAGCGGAGCCCCGATAAACAGTGGAGAGGACCAGCAAACAGGCGGGGAGTGTTAATTTCGTTATAAGTTTCGTAATTTTTTTCGTCAAACAAAATTTTTTCATAGACGAAAACGAGACGATACGGTCCCGACCCGAAGCGTGGTGCAGCACTGCACATAGACAGACAGCGCGCGAGGACTGAATTGAACTCTCTTTCGCGTCTGAATGGACAAATACACACAACAATATATCTAAATGTCCGTTTTGGAGAGTATTCACGTAAACACAGTCGGTTATGTCTTTACAGAACGTACAGTTGTGAGAATATCAGATGTGCATCAGTGCAATTGGATCTGCACACTCGGTCTTAAAGTGACAGTGCGTAATAAACCTAATGCCGTCTGTACACTAAATATTAATCAAACAATAAAATAAAAAGAGAAAAGCATTCACTGCTCTTTAATAGCTTTAATAAGGATACTTAAATTATACAAATAAATATGTATGCTTGAAAGAATATTTACATTGCTGTTGTGGATTTTTCTATTGTGGCTATATCTCCCCGAGAGAAACTTATTTCTGCTTTTGTTGTATATAGACAAACGTGATCATTAGACTTTTTTTAATTGTGGGCCTAAAAAACCTCTCAGCCCCAGGGCCTAACGGCAGGTTAATGCGGGCCTGAATGTGATATCAATTTATTAGCATAGCCAGTTCAGACAGGAAACCTGACAAGTCCTGGTCTCACCACCCGTACCGGGTTCTGTATTTTTCTTTTTGTTTGGTGGTTGGTACTACTTACCTCGTTCATTGCATATTACATTAGTAGTATCGCAATAAATGGTTGAACTTAAATGCGGCGTCTATTGTCTGAAGTATTATATCAGATTTCACAGAAAGAGAGGAAAATAGCTTAATGGGGGATAACTGTCACTAACAGCTCCTTTTTTCTGTTACAACTTTAAAACACTAAATGTGAAAAAGGGAAACTATTCTATAAGTCAATAACATTTGCCTGAACTACCACATTCACCTCAATTATGTTTTGTCTCCCTCTGATTCCTCAACAGGGGAAGTTGAAATCCTCAATGGGATTCCCACAGATAACACTGTTGAGCTTGTGGATTACATGTTTCCAGAACACTTAATGTTCCTTGAGTTAGTCTATGAGAATGGACGCACAAATGCCACAGTGCGTACAAAGATGGCACTGGATGCAGATGTGATTACAGAGGTAAGATGTTTATGGCTTCTTTACAATGGTCCACATAATACAACGTACTGTAGTTCTGGTCCAGGACATAATACAGCGTACTGTAGTTCTGGTGCAGGACATAATACAGCGTACTGTAGTTCTGGTCCAGGACATAATACAGCGTACTGTAGTTCTGGTCCAGGACATAATACAGCGTACTGTAGTTCTGGTCCAGGACATAATAAAGCGTACTGTAGTTCTGGTACGGGACATAATACAGCGTACTGTAGTTCTGGTACAGGACATAATACAGCATACTGTAGTTCTGGTCCAGGACATAATACAGCGTACTGTAGTTCTGGTCCAGGACATAATACAGCGTACTGTAGTTCTGGTACAGGACATAATACAGCATACTGTAGTTCTGGTCCAGGACATAATACAGCGTACTGTAGTTCTGGTCCAGAACATAATACAGCGTACTGTAGTTCTGGTCCAGGACATAATACAGCGTACTGTAGTTCTGGTACGGGACATAATACAGCGTACTGTAGTTCTGGTACAGGACATAATACAGCGTACTGTAGTTCTGGTCCAGGACATAATACAGCGTACTGTAGTTCTGGTCCAGGACATAATACAGCGTACTGTAGTTCTGGTACGGGACATAATACAGCGTACTGTAGTTCTGGTACAGGACATAATACAGCGTACTGTAGTTCTGGTCCAGGACATAATACAGCGTACTGTAGTTCTGGTACAGGACATAATACAGCATACTGTAGTTCTGGTCCAGGACATAATACAGCGTACTGTAGTTCTGGTCCAGAACATAATACAGCGTACTGTAGTTCTGGTCCAGGACATAATACAGCGTACTGTAGTTCTGGTACGGGACATAATACAGCGTACTGTAGTTCTGGTACAGGACATAATACAGCGTACTGTAGTTCTGGTCCAGGACATAATACAGCGTACTGTAGTTCTGGTCCAGGACATAATACAGCGTACTGTAGTTCTGGTACAGGACATAATACAGCATACTGTAGTTCTGGTCCAGGACATAATACAGCGTACTGTAGTTCTGGTCCAGGACATAATACAGCATACTGTAGTTCTGGTCCAGGACATAATACAGCGTACTGTAGTTCTGGTCCAGGACATAATACAGCGTACTGTAGTTCTGGTCCAGGACATAATACAACGTACAGTTGTTCTGGTCCAGGACATAATACAGCGTACTGTAGTTCTGGTACAGGACATAATACAGCATACTGTTGTTCTGGTCCAGGACATAATACAGCATACTGTAGTTCTGGTCCAGGACATAATACAGCGTACTGTAGTTCTGGTCCAGGACATAATACAGCATACTGTAGTTCTGGTCCAGAACATAATACAGCGTACTGTAGTTCTGGTCCAGGACATAATACAGCGTACTGTAGTTCTGGTCCAGGACATAATACAGCATACTGTAGTTCTGGTCCAGAACATAATACAGCATACTGTAGTTCTGGTCCAGGACATAATACAGCATACTGTAGTTCTGGTCCAGGACATAATACAGCGTACTGTAGTTCTGGTACGGGACATAATACAGCGTACTGTAGTTCTGGTCCAGGACATAATACAGCATACTGTAGTTCTGGTCCAGGACATAATACAGCGTACTGTAGTTCTGGTACGGGACATAATACAGCGTACTGTAGTTCTGGTCCAGGACATAATACAGCATACTGTAGTTCTGGTCCAGGACATAATACAGCATACTGTTGTTCTGGTCCAGGACATAATACAGCATACTGTAGTTCTGGTACGGGACATAATACAGCGTACTGTAGTTCTGGTCCAGGACATAATACAGCATACTGTTGTTCTGGTCCAGGACATAATACAGCGTACTGTAGTTCTGGTCCAGGACATAATACAGCGTACTGTAGTTCTGGTCCAGGACATAATACAGCGTACTGTAGTTCTGGTCCAGGACATAATACAGCATACTGTAGTTCTGGTCCAGGACATAATACAGCGTACTGTAGTTCTGGTCCAGGACATAATACAGCGTACTGTAGTTCTGGTCCAGGACATAATACAACGTACAGTTGTTCTGGTCCAGGACATAATACAGCGTACTGTAGTTCTGGTACAGGACATAATACAGCATACTGTTGTTCTGGTCCAGGACATAATACAGCATACTGTAGTTCTGGTCCAGGACATAATACAGCGTACTGTAGTTCTGGTCCAGGACATAATACAGCATACTGTAGTTCTGGTACGGGACATAATACAGCGTACTGTAGTTCTGGTCCAGGACATAATACAGCGTACTGTAGTTCTGGTCCAGGACATAATACAGCATACTGTAGTTCTGGTCCAGAACATAATACAGCATACTGTAGTTCTGGTCCAGGACATAATACAGCATACTGTAGTTCTGGTCCAGGACATAATACAGCGTACTGTAGTTCTGGTACGGGACATAATACAGCATACTGTTGTTCTGGTCCAGGACATAATACAGCATACTGTAGTTCTGGTCCAGAACATAATACAGCATACTGTAGTTCTGGTCCAGGACATAATACAGCATACTGTAGTTCTGGTCCAGGACATAATACAGCGTACTGTAGTTCTGGTACGGGACATAATACAGCATACTGTTGTTCTGGTCCAGGACATAATACAGCATACTGTAGTTCTGGTCCAGGACATAATACAGCATACTGTAGTTCTGGTCCAGGACATAATACAGCGTACTGTAGTTCTGGTCCAGGACATAATACAGCATACTGTAGTTCTGGTCCAGGACATAATACAGCGTACTGTAGTTCTGGTACGGGACATAATACAGCGTACTGTAGTTCTGGTCCAGGACATAATACAGCATACTGTAGTTCTGGTCCAGGACATAATACAGCATACTGTTGTTCTGGTCCAGGACATAATACAGCATACTGTAGTTCTGGTACGGGACATAATACAGCGTACTGTAGTTCTGGTCCAGGACATAATACAGCATACTGTTGTTCTGGTCCAGGACATAATACAGCGTACTGTAGTTCTGGTCCAGGACATAATACAACGTACTGTAGTTCTGGTCCAGGACATAATACAACGTACTGTAGTTCTGGTCCAGGACATAATACAGCATACTGTAGTTCTGGTCCAGGACATAATACAGCGTACTGTAGTTCTGGTCCAGGACATAATACAGCGTACTGTAGTTCTGGTCCAGGACATAATACAACGTACAGTTGTTCTGGTCCAGGACATAATACAGCGTACTGTAGTTCTGGTCCAGGACATAATACAGCGTACTGTAGTTCTGGTCCAGGACATAATACAGCGTACTGTTGTTCTGGTCCAGGACATAATACAGCGTACTGTAGTTCTGGTCCAGAACATAATACAGCATACTGTTGTTCTGGTCCAGGACATAATACAGCGTACTGTAGTTCTGGTCCAGAACATAATACAGCGTACTGTAGTTCTGGTCCAGGACATAATACAGCGTACTGTAGTTCTGGTACGGGACATAATACAGCGTACTGTAGTTCTGGTCCAGGACATAATACAGCATACTGTAGTTCTGGTCCAGCACATAATACAGCATACTGTTGTTCTGGTACGGGACATAATACAGCGTACTGTAGTTCTGGTCCAGGACATAATACAGCGTACTGTAGTTCTGGTCCAGGACATAATACAGCGTACTGTAGTTCTGGTCCAGGACATAATACAGCGTACTGTAGTTCTGGTCCAGGACATAATACAGCATACTGTAGTTCTGGTCCAGGACATAATACAGCGTACTGTAGTTCTGGTCCAGGACATAATACAGCGTACTGTAGTTCTGGTCCAGGACATAATACAGCGTACTGTAGTTCTGGTCCAGGACATAATACAGCATACTGTAGTTCTGGTCCAGGACATAATACAGCGTACTGTAGTTCTGGTCCAGGACATAATACAGCATACTGTAGTTCTGGTCCAGGACATAATACAGCGTACTGTAGTTCTGGTCCAGGACATAATACAGCGTACTGTAGTTCTGGTCCAGGACATAATACAGCATACTGTAGTTCTGGTCCAGAACATAATACAGCGTACTGTAGTTCTGGTCCAGGACATAATACAGCGTACTGTAGTTCTGGTCCAGGACATAATACAGCGTACTGTAGTTCTGGTCCAGGACATAATACAGCGTACTGTAGTTCTGGTCCAGGACATAATACAGCATACTGTAGTTCTGGTCCAGGACATAATACAGCATACTGTAGTTCTGGTCCAGGACATAATACAGCGTACTGTAGTTCTGGTCCAGGACATAATACAGCGTACTGTAGTTCTGGTCCAGGACATAATACAGCATACTGTAGTTCTGGTCCAGGACATAATACAGCGTACTGTAGTTCTGGTACGGGACATAATACAGCGTACTGTAGTTCTGGTCCAGGACATAATACAGCGTACTGTAGTTCTGGTACGGGACATAATACAGCGTACTGTAGTTCTGGTACGGGACATAATACAGCGTACTGTAGTTCTGGTCCAGGACATAATACAGCGTACTGTTGTTCTGGTCCAGGACATAATACAGCGTACTGTAGTTCTGGTCCAGGACATAATACAGCGTACTGTAGTTCTGGTACGGGACATAATACAGCGTACTGTAGTTCTGGTACGGGACATAATACAGCGTACTGTAGTTCTGGTCCAGGACATAATACAGCGTACTGTAGTTCTGGTCCAGGACATAATACAACGTACTGTAGTTCTGGTCCAGGACATAATACAGCGTACTGTAGTTCTGGTACAGGACATAATACAGCGTACTGTAGTTCTGGTACAGGACATAATACAGCATACTGTAGTTCTGGTCCAGGACATAATACAGCGTACTGTAGTTCTGGTCCAGGACATAATACAGCGTACTGTAGTTCTGGTCCAGGACATAATACAGCGTACTGTAGTTCTGGTCCAGGACATAATACAGCGTACTGTAGTTCTGGTCCAGGACATAATACAGCATACTGTTGTTCTGGTCCAGGACATAATACAGCATACTGTAGTTCTGGTCCAGGACATAATACAGCGTACTGTAGTTCTGGTCCAGGACATAATACAGCGTACTGTAGTTCTGGTCCAGGACATAATACAGCGTACTGTTGTTCTGGTCCAGGACATAATACAGCATACTGTAGTTCTGGTCCAGGACATAATACAGCATACTGTAGTTCTGGTCCAGGACATAATACAGCGTACTGTAGTTCTGGTGCAGGACATAATACAGCATACTGTAGTTCTGGTCCAGGACATAATACAGCGTACTGTAGTTCTGGTCCAGGACATAATACAGCGTACTGTAGTTCTGGTCCAGGACATAATACAGCATACTGTAGTTCTGGTCCAGGACATAATACAGCGTACTGTAGTTCTGGTCCAGGACATAATACAGCGTACTGTAGTTCTGGTCCAGGACATAATACAGCGTACTGTAGTTCTGGTCCAGGACATAATACAGCGTACTGTAGTTCTGGTCCAGGACATAATACAGCGTACTGTAGTTCTGGTCCAGGACATAATACAGCGTACTGTAGTTCTGGTCCAGGACATAATACCGCGTACTGTAGTTCTGGTACGGGACATAATACAGCGTACTGTAGTTCTGGTCCGGGACATAATACAGCGTACTGTAGTTCTGGTCCAGGACATAATACAGCGTACTGTAGTTCTGGTCCAGGACATAATACAGCGTACTGTAGTTCTGGTCCAGGACATAATACAGCGTACTGTAGTTCTGGTCCAGGACATAATACAGCGTACTGTAGTTCTGGTCCAGGACATAATACAGCGTACTGTAGTTCTGGTCCAGGACATAATACCGCGTACTGTAGTTCTGGTACGGGACATAATACAGCGTACTGTAGTTCTGGTCCAGGACATAATACAGCGTGTAGTTCTGGTCCAGGACATAATACAGCGTACTGTAGTTCTGGTCCAGGACATAATACAGCGTACAGTTCTGGTCCAGGACTGTAGTTCTGGTCCAGGACATAATACAGCGTACTGTAGTTCTGGTCCAGGACATAATACAGCATACTGTTGTTCTGGTCCAGGACATAATACAGCGTACTGTAGTTCTGGTCCAGGACATAATACAGCGTACTGTAGTTCTGGTCCAGGACATAATACAGCGTACTGTAGTTCTGGTCCAGGACATAATACAGCGTACTGTAGTTCTGGTCCAGGACATAATACAGCGTACTGTAGTTCTGGTCCAGGACATAATACCGCGTACTGTAGTTCTGGTACGGGACATAATACAGCGTACTGTAGTTCTGGTCCAGGACATAATACAGCGTACTGTAGTTCTGGTCCAGGACATAATACAGCGTACTGTAGTTCTGGTCCAGGACATAATACAGCGTACTGTAGTTCTGGTCCAGGACATAATACAGCGTACTGTAGTTCTGGTCCAGGACATAATACAGCATACTGTTGTTCTGGTCCAGGACATAATACAGCGTACTGTAGTTCTGGTCCAGGACATAATACAGCGTACTGTAGTTCTGGTCCAGGACATAATACAGCGTACTGTAGTTCTGGTCCAGGACATAATACAGCGTACTGTAGTTCTGGTCCAGGACATAATACAGCGTACTGTAGTTCTGGTACGGGACATAATACAGCATACTGTAGTTCTGGTCCAGGACATAATACCGCGTACTGTAGTTCTGGTCCAGGACATTGACAATATAGATTAAGGACTAGGGCATTCATGCTTTCCACACTATGGTGGGTTTCACCTAACATGTACTTTTCTGTCTCACTTGTAGACTGGAGGGGAACTTTGGTATTCTGTTCGCTGTGTGACTGGCCAGGTAATTAAAGTTGAAAGACGATAGGAAACAATATGTTGTGTATGCTGTTCGTAGTGGTTGTTCTACACTTAAGTGCATTCTGTCCTCTTTAGATGAACAACATTCGAAAACTTACCCTCAACGACTTAAATGACAATGCTCCAGTATTTGAGAAAAAAGTTTACTCAAATGCAATATCTGAGGTAAGGCTGCCTGACTTGGTTTATAGGAAATCAGATGCCCGAACCATCTAAATGCTATACCTTGTGAGGCAAAATAGAGCCTATGAAATCTCGTGTTGTTTTTTATTCCTCCAGATTCAGCCGGTGGATAGCGTGGTGATCCAAGTCAAAGCTGTGGATGCAGATATTAGCATTAGCCACAACCGAATTACATACAGCATTTTGGTGAGTCAGAACCAGACCTGGAAATAGCGAGAGCCACCAATGGTAACCGTTAGAGTAGAAGTGCTAATATAATCTGGTCAGCCTTTCATGATCAATATTTCACACACACACACTATGCAAACAACTAGATTTCAACTGTCTCCGCTAATGGTCATCACAATATTTCAATTCTATGTATGTCTATAACCTATAGCAGGTATTGAGTAACCAAATGGGAATTATACATTTATATAAATGTATATACTTCTTATACTGTTCCACACTTCGCTGAGATCCGATGGTAATCTCACAGTCTTTTAACATAGGCACCAGCACCAGCTAACTTTGGCTTCCGCAGCGACGGGGCAATACTTCTGAAAAGCCCTTTAGACTACAACCTTGTTCAAAACTACAACCTCACTGTAGAGGCGCGGGTAGGAGATTTCACCATGTCATTAATTACTCCATTGATCGATAAATGGATATGTTTCTCTATTGAATCTTGCCTGGTACCTTTTCTTTTAGGATGCTGGTGACCTCTTCGACACAGCGACTGTTCTCCTGGAAATTACAGACTTCGATAATCTGAGTCCCCATTTCAATCACAGCCACTACCAGGCTAGCATACAGGAACACCAAGTGAGCACACACACAGCCATCAGACTATGAAATATCGTAATTCTCTTCGAAGTTACATTGTTCCCACTGCTATGTTGTCTGTTCAATTGCCTCACCTTATCTTCAGAAAGGGCCTTTCCTAAGCATCCAACCAGAGGCCATTCATGCCCAAGACGGAGACACTGGCATCGATGTGGCTATACTTTATACAATCAGCGCAGGTAATAGGCCTGAGGTTTTTATAACAGACTTAGACTACAACTCTAATCAGCCTTAGAAAAAAAAATGAAACAAAATTATATTTGCCTCTAGAAATCCTGCAAATGTTGTATTTACATGACAAACATAAGGATGTACAAATATTTACACACTAGGCCATTTTTTGTGTTGAAATGTTGACGTGACACGTAGTTATTTGTTTTTCCTATCAGTATCGCCAAGCAAGTATTTAAGTAATTTCAACATTGACGCAAACCGTGGGGTCATTTCTGTTGTGACTGGGCTTGACAGAGAAGAGATACCAACCGTCACTATCAATATCAAGGTATTGATGCAAGGACTGACCGTCCCTGATTATAAGGACAAATACAAACAATCAACAGACACACTGATATGACATTGGTCATTTGAGTCAATTAAAATGAACTAAATTCTCACTATAAAAATCTACTATCATGTTTTAAAATTGACCCATGGACACCCAAGCAAAACTCTAAATGAATACAATTCCACAGATGAGGTGCTTTAAAAAAGAAGGCTGAACTACCCAACTCAGTAGTTAGTAAAGGTGTCTGTAATACTATTCAACTCTGAGATCTAGTATTGAATCCAGACAAACTATGTGTCAACAGTGATGTAAAGTATAACGGAAGCCTGTGGTGTAGGGATTTGTAAACAAAAATAGAGTAATAAAGGGATCTACGCACTTTAAGGTGGTCCTAAAGGTGGTTCAGCCAACGTTATGGTATAAAATGCAGAGATGAGTATTGTAACTGTCTAAGTAAGAAAACACAGGGCACTTTGATAAACAGAGTCAAGCTACTTCAGAGTAGAAGGAAATATGCACTTTGGTATATTATTGCATCACCATATCCAGAACCTTCAAGAAAGTAGACTGAACAATTGGTCTCCTGTTCACCACAGAAAAGCTAGATTTGTTTCTTTAGAAGAAACCAACAGGTATGCTTTTACCAAGCTTATTGGTATGTTTGTTAAATTAACTGTCACTGTCAATCTAAATTCCAAAGTATTGGTATTTGTACGAGGGGATCCGTTCATTTAAAGAACCATCCAAATATTGAAGCTGTAAGTCCGGTGATATTATCTGACAGGATTTTTAAAAATCATGTATTTAGGTTGGCTAGTGTTAAGTACAAGCTATACATGTTTAAGTGCCACCTGCATATTATTAAAATCGGACTGTGAACTGGCCAAAGCAGCACAAGCATAAAGAATGGTGTCATCAGCACAAAGGTGGAACGTGAAACAGTTTACAGATTGTTGATATCTAATATCATTAATGTTTATGGTAAAAACAACCGATCTTAGGATGGATCCCTGAGGTACTCCTCTGTGTACGTATGGACTATTAGACCTAAGCACAATAGATTGCGTTCGGTCGGTAAGATAGCTATAAAACCAGGAACTTGCAACAGGACAAGAAGACAAGACAAGGAAGCCTTGGAATTGAGCAATACTTATTGAGATCACCACTATCAACCCTGTTATGGAGAGGCAACACCTGCAGATTTACATAGTCTAGAAATAAGTCCTAAAGATAACATGAAATTAAATATATACGTTACTGCACCGGCAATAAGGGATGGTCCCCATTTGAATTGACCATGTTCCAATTTGTCCGTATAGATTTCATACTTCCCTGCTGGAAAACCTAGCTACTGAATCAAATATATAGCTTAAAGAAATAAAATGGTTATTAAAAGCAAAAAATATTTTATTTTTATCAGTGATGGTGCTGGTGAAAACACAATTATATTTGGACGCATTTTGAAAATGTATATGGTTTTTGCTTTTTTAAATTTAAACTGAGTTAAATAGTTCAACTCATATTTTGTGCCTATTTTAGAAGTGGGTGCTTGTTATCAGTTCCTAGGAGAAATATGTTGTAGCAATTACGGATTGTCCATTTAATAGTTTTAAAAGACGGCAATTAAAACTGTAATCCTGCCAAGTCTAAACATCTATATTTTTCTACAAGGCATCCCAGCAGGATGACAGCCGAAAGACAGCTGATGCTTTGGTATCGGTTAGCATAGAAGACATTAATGACAACGCCCCGGAATTCAACAAAGCCAGCTACTCTGTGGAGTTATTGGAGAACACTCCAAAGGACACTGTAATTTTCCAAGCTATGGTCACTGACCCGGATGAGGTACTGTAAATACGATGGCCTAGATGTTAGATTTACAGAGGAAATTGGTGTGATGTGTTGCATTTCATAAAGTTGAGTCTCACTGTTTCTACATTTGCTTACTACACTGTCACACTAAAGCACCTTTTCTACCAATCTGACAAACACATTTGTATTTATTTTAGGGTGGATTCGTGGGCACATTCCGGATCATTCCGGAAACGGCACCTTTCTCTATAACCTCGGACGGAACTGTGAAAGTGAAAAGCTCTGACGATCTTGACAGAGAAACAGTTGGAAACTTTACATTTCAGGTCAGGAGGTTACCATGGACCCACTGACAGTTTAAAACATAACAGTTGTTAGCGTGGGCATTTAGTCCACTGAGCAGCAGAAAGGATCACATGAGGACAAGGAACCTGTGAATGTATAATAAATATCTCCATGTGTACTGATGATAGGTATTGCACTGCTAAAAGTATGCCGCATATATCCAGAGGTTAATCACAATTGGCAGCATGCACAATATTCGATGCACAGTTGAACACCTCTGTATCTTTCCGACACTGGTAATAAGATTGAAGCGAGGGAAAACGACACACCCCACCACGTTGCTACAGCTGATGTGAACATCACCCTCCTGGATGAGAATGACAACAGTCCTCTCTTTGGAAGCTCCAAGTACGAGGGCGAGGTTTTCAAGAACCAAACCCTGGGGATGTATATTACACAGGTAAGAGCATTTCTAAACCTGGCCCTCAATTCATCAGCACGGTTATTTAGGTGTTCAGTCAGAGGCATTTAAAATGCTGTAAACCTGTGAGTGTGTCTTTATCAAATGGTCTCAACAACAAAAAAGGTCCTGAGATACGACATTCTATACCCTAAAAATTAGAACCCCATGAGTCGTTTTCTGTTATGTGATTTCTAGGTTCAAGCAGCAGATCCAGATGTTGGTGTGAATGGACAGGTCAAATACTTGATAGAGTTCGGAAACCTGGAAGGTTATTTCGTCATCGATGAAAACACAGGAGAGATCAAGCTGAACAAAATTATTCCGCTGGAGGAAAACCGGATCCTTCGCTTCTCTCTGTACGTAACTGCGAAAGATGGTGAGTTTACGATCGATCTTGTTTCAGTATACGTACGTGAGATCGTGACAAATAATGACAGTTCAGATCTCAGATCAGTTGGTTTAACAGCAAACACCAATAGAGGTGGAGGGTAACACAGAAAACGATGGATGATTAGAGAGTGGAGGTGGGTGTTTTCATAGAGAGGGAGGAAGTGGAATGGGATAAAGAAAAAGGGTATTTCAGATGTTCCAAATGTATACTTATAAGATAATATCTATCCGATGGTTGTAATGATCGACCCCTCAAATATTATAATTATTGTTTCAAATATACATATTTTTATGTATGTCAAAAACATTAGGACCCCAAAGTGACTAGCGATGTTTCTCTACTGTAGGCGGCCGCATATCTCAATCATCATCGGTGCCAGTGGAGATTCTGGCTCCTGGAGCTTCCAAACCCCAGTTCCTGCTGAGCACCTATCAGGGCAGCATAGATGAAGACATGGAACCAGGGGTGACAATCGTTAAGGTGAACCCCTGCAGATACAACTACTGTGTTTAATCTCTGATTGTGCCGCTGGCTGATGTGTGGCTGGGAAGCCTTGTTGGCACAATGGCCAGCATCACCCAGGTAGGGGGAGGCGTGGTCAGCAGGAATTTACTTGTGTCATCTTGCTTTAGCAACACCCATCTCAGTGGCCTGGAAAGCGAACTGAGGCTGTTGAGCCTGTTTTTGGTGGAAAGAGCATTGTAAAAAAATGACGTAGCATGGAAGCTTAGAAGTAAGGCTTATAAAGACTTTAACTCTCCCGAAAACCGATGACAGTTGTTGGGATGAGACAAAGGATAGATAAAGGATGAAAAATTGTAGAAAAAATAAACCACTAACTTGAATAACATGTTTGCATCTTGTATATAGGTGACTTTCCTGGCAGTGATTCCAGTGACTCCAGTAACACTTCAGGTTTTGACAGACTCTGATAAGTTCACTATAGACTCCAATGGCGTTTTCACCTCAAAGGTCAAATTGGACTATGAAACACAAAAAAACTACTCGGTCCGTATCTCTATCTCGGATGGCACCAGCAACGATGAGGCAACTGTTGTGGTCAAAGTGGTTGACGTCAACGACAACAGCCCTGTGTTTGCCACCAGCTCCATGACACATATAGTCCCTGAAGATACAGTGGTATCTGCCAACATCACAGCCGTACCTGCCACGGACGTGGACGACGGCTCCAACGCAGACCTCCGCTATGCCCTCCAGGGAGGCGAGGGGAAGTTTGCCATCAGCTCAAAGGCAGGGATGGTGTTCTTGGCTGGGCAACTGGACAGAGAGACCAAAGCTGAGTTCCTCCTGGAGGTTGTGGCTCAGGATCAGGGTTGGCCGGCTCGCTCGTCCACATGCACACTGACCATTCAGGTATCGGATGTGAACGACAACGCTCCGAGGTTCTCCAAATCGGAATATGAGGTTGAGGTCTTAGAAACGGAGTCAGTGGGTCAAACACTGATGACGCTGGCAGCGGTGGACCCAGACGAAGGCACGAGCGGTGCAGTGACCTATAGCATAACTCATCAAGACCCCCCCGCAACACCGGCAATGTTCAAGTTGAACTCTTCCACAGGGGCACTAAGTCTTGCTCAGGTGTTGGACTATGGATCTGTGAAGGCGTACACGTTAATGGTACAGGCCGCAGATGGGGGGAGCCCGTCCCTGTTGGGAAATGCCTCGGTGCTGGTCAGGGTGAAAGATGTTAACAACAATCCGCCCCGGTTCAGCTTGGAGCGTTACGACATCTTTGTTTCTGAGAACCTGGCCAGCGGAGCCTTTGTGGCGAACCTGAACGTCACAGACAATGACGAGGTTAGGTTCATGTCGTTATCACCGCAAAATCACTTACCTGATCCGTGATATCACAGCAAAAATTATTGGTAATAGCATCAAAGATTGACTGAGAATATCACCTGGCGTGCAACGTTGACAGAGCTCTGTGGTCACTTTTTAGGGTGGATTCTCCAACGGTTACTTTATCTATACCAGTGATACGTTCAACATAAATCGTCAAGGCGATGTTTTCCTGAAGAACGATGTCACCTTGGACAGAGAGACAAAAGATAACTACATTTTACAGGTATCGTAAGTTTTTGATAACTATTGTGTCGATTTATTTAATGGTTAGTTGTTTCAATAAGCGTGTGCTTCATCTGAATTGTTTTATAGTCTTTATCCAGAAACTAGTTGGGTGTTCTTCTGTAACTGCAATGCAGATGGAACATATGATCGTGTCTTTACAAAGTACAACTGGAGTATAATCTTTTATTTCTTATCTCTCAGTCCTGACCTCAACTCTTCCCCACCTAGACACCCCCACTAACATAAGCTTATCTTCCTGAAAATGTATATATAAGTAGAGCGGAAGGATATTTGATACTATGATGGATGTACTGTATAGTGAGGAAATGTGTGGAAATGTGAGGAAATGTGTATTTACAAGTGTATCTTCCATTATTCAAGACAATGACCAGCACCAGGTCGAAAAGCTATTTTTAAGCATTCAATACTGCCTTTTCATTATTTGGCTAATTTCAAAAGAGTTGCTTTTGTTCATGTTTAATAACGGTGACAATCGTTTTGAAGGTGACCGTTAGTGATAATTGGTGAAACAAATGAGAGTTTACAACAAAATAAAGTGTAGACTGCTCTTAACACCATGAAATTAATTTGGGTTGGTCGACTCTGTTATCCGTTACAATACAACCCCTCTCACTCCCCTGTCTAGGTGGTGGCGGTAGACCAACCCAAAGACGGCCTGAGTGCTACAGCCCAGCTCAACATCACCGTTCTGGACTACAATGACAACACCCCACAGTTCCCTCCTCTTCCAGACCCAATCCCCGTCCCCGAGGGAGAGTACTCTGACATGTCCCCAGGAGAGGTGTTCCATATCCTGGCAAAAGACTCAGATCTCGGCTCCAATGGGGAGGTTACCATGTTCTGCTCCTCATACAGCAAGCTTTTCCATTTCAGGGAGGTGAGTCCTAACTGAGCCGGGAAACCTCTGGAGTTCTGGTTGGCTAACTGAGGTGTCAGACAAATATTCAACGAATAAAGAATTAAACCATTTTAAATAGCAAATGCTTTTGATGGCCTGATCATTGACAAACCATTGTGGGTTTTAGTGTCACAGTGTATTGACACCAGTGTCTCTAAACCATTGTGGGTTTTAGTGTCACAGTTTATTGACACCAGTTTCTCTTGTGTTGCAGGATGGGATGCTGATGGTTGTGGGTCCTCTGGATCGGGAGACCAAGGACATCTATGATCTGGTCATTGTGGCCACTGACAACGGGACACCCCAGAGACAGGTACTTAATACCAAACGTAAAAAAGGTAGCCTGAAATGTAACAACATCTGGAGTACCCTGAAAACAAAGTTAGTTAGATATCCTCATAGTGTTCTGAAATGTAGTGACACTGAATACACACGATATCAAAGACATCCCTTTCAATGTGATTAATTGTGTTGTACTTTAAACTGCTGTCATCCTATTACATCCATAAATGCCTCACAGATAAGCAGTAACAGTGATCAAACAAACTGGATTATTACTCGAAGCCTGTTTCTAGTTCTTAAGGGAAAACAGCATAGATCTACTCCGTGTTGGTAGCGGGACCCGACGCTATAGAAACACATCTCTCAACTCACGAATTACAAACATTATCTCGGAAAGTATGATCTTACACAAAGTTGATTTAACTGGTTCCGATCCCTCGCCACCAGAACATCAGCAGCATACGAGTGAGTGTGACGGATAAGAATGACAACCCACCAGTGTTTAGCCCTGACACATACACTACGAGTATCCTGGTGAGGGAGGCCAAGGCGGGGGATTTGCTGATGACCCTCTCTGCCACAGACAAGGACGTGGGCTTAAACGCACTCATCACATACAGGTTGGTGGTCTGCTGCCGTCTGACCCTCACCCAATTGTACCTCCCCGCATAGCCATTTTCAGCTAGAAGAAAGTAGTTTGACATAAAAATATGATTCTTTTGATATATTGCGATTGTCTATGTTGTGGTATTTAATTTTACGTCAAATGATTCAACTCTGGCGCCCTAGTTTCTCCTCAGGCGATTCCCCTCTCTTGGCCGTGGATGGCCGTACAGGCAACGTGACTGTTGCCTCTGACCTCTTTGAGGTCACAGAGGACACGGTGCTTCAACTCACTGCACTGGCAACGGACGGCGGGAACTTTCCACTGAACTCAACAGGTCAGAGGTCAAGCATAACTAAGAGGCTGGTGTCTGTTTGTGTTGAGATGAGTGGCCTGGACCCATGTGGCTCATTCAGTTGGGTAGTTTCATATTCACACTGTTATTGTCCAGTAATCATTAAGTGATTGAGGCGAAATGGATGTGCAAGTTCTTTCTTTCCCCTATAGCCAAAGTCCAGGTATCCCTGAAAACTGTCAGTCTGGATGAGGGCACGGTCTTTGGGAGCTCCTCCTATAACTTCAGTATCCCAGAGAATGAACCAGAGGGGACCGGTGTGGGTACGGTACAGGCCACAGCCGGGAGCCCACTGTTCCAGATCACCTACGTCCTGACTACGCACACAGACCTGTTCTCCGTCGACGCCCTGGGAGCGCTGACTGCCAAAAAGCCGCTGGACAAAGAGACAGAGGAGTGGTACATCCTGAAGGTGGAGGCAGTAGACTCCAGAAATCCCCCTACTTCCGCCGTCACAATGGTATGAACCGTTTCTTTACCTGGCAGACAGATTTACAGGACGTTCTGTAGGAGTTGCTTTAGTCGCCTTGTCTCCTTCACCCCCCCACCTCCACACTCTCAGGTCAGGGTGCATGTGGAAGATGTGAATGAGGCTCCAGAGTTTAAGGAAGGGACCTATAAAGCCAAGATCTTCAGTGTGGCCCCATACAAATACCCTGTGGTCCAAGTTCAGGTAACACATTTAAATTGAAGTTCAGCTCAGGCATAGCAACATCCCATGGTGCCTCGTCGAACATCTGATCTTATATACCCACCCGTCTCACATCGTGCCAGGCAAAAGATGTTGACTCCAAGGACAGCGGACGCCTGGAGTACAGTCTTACAGAGAGCAGCACGTCTTTTGCTGTGGACGGCTCCACAGGTCAGGTCTACGTGATGTCAGTGGAGGGATTAGAGGGAAAGATGACCTCCTTGCTAGTGAAGGCCACAGATCCTGAAGGCCTCCATGCAACAACCAGGGTGGAAGTGAGTGGCGATGCACCATGCATATAATTAGCACTTATAACGTACTTGGATTGTCAGATGTTAAAGTGTGCCTCTCTACTCTGCCCCCAGGTGGACGTACAGGGAAGTGCAAGCAGTGATGTCGTGATCATCTCCCTCAACCGGGCCATCTACGATGTGGAGAGGAAGGTCCCTGAGATGGAAGCGTAAGACAGACCTGGCACATATTTTTGTACTCCATAACATGTACATTTTTAGTTTTGTCATTGGTCAGGCTGTGAGACAGGGTTTCATCTGTACTCTCCCGCTCGCTCTTTCATGGTTTTTGCTAACCTTTATACTCTTCTTGTACCTTAGGTCGTTAGGGCGTGCTCTGGGTTGGACCGTGAAGGTCATTGGGGTTTCTAGCACCAGTGGAGGAGCTTTTGCGGTCCTTAGAACTCTGAATGCCCCCAAGACGTATGTCAGCTTCATTGCCACGGACAACGGTGGAGTCATATCAGCCGAAGACGTAATAAAGTAAGAACTATGTGTTAGTCCCCAATACAGCCACAAGGAGTACCGAGTGTTCACTATGAAACCGGCTGGGAAGCCCCATCAAAATTAGCCAGGAGGCATTGCCAGCAGTAATTTCATATTGCTATGTCTTTAACTTTAACGTTATAATGAGACACCATGACTGGTTTGGTCGGGCAGTGTGGGGAAAAAATTGGACTATTAAAAAAAACACCTTACAAAAAAGAAAAGCCATTGTTCACTCAAGTTTCAAGGGTGCTGGATCTGATGTTAGCCTACTTGAGTGAAGTGATATTGATAACTTCCAATATCACTGAGATGGTTAATTATTCAACGAGATAAATACATGTCTTTTCGAAACATTGTCGGCTTTAAATGAACGTTTGTGAATGTACTCCTGAATAAGGATTCTGTAATCTCACCAACAGGAAGTTGTGGAGTGAGGTGAGCGTGCTAAAGGCGGAGCTTGGAAACGTGTTTGGGTCAGGGTTGGAGCTTATGGTGGAGGAGGAGGAGTCAGACGATCCTACATCTGACCAGGGCACAGTTATCGCCCTGGGTCTCCTGTTTGGCCTGAGCCTGCTAGGATTGATGGCGATGGTGACATTTACCATTATCAAGTACGTATGTGTGTTTACCAAATGCTAACTGTGTTTAACTAACAGTATCAGTTCAGTTGTGAATGACTGACTGCAATGTTGCCCCGGTCTCCAACCCAATAAATAACGTGTCTCTCTCTCTTCAAAAACGCCTTTCACACAAACGACTGAGCCTTATTTTCTTGTTTTTTTCAGGTTCAGGAAGATAAAAACACTCAATCAAGACCCTTATAAAGAAAACTTTGACATTGATAGGCATGGTGAAGCTTACAGGTATGATTTCTGAGTCTGCAATATAAGGCTTATTACAGAAATATTTACTTTGCCATGATATTAATTTTCTTTAAGATGCACCTGTAAACATCCTTTTCATGCACTTCTTCTTCTGCTTTAGAAATGACGATGTGCGGGTAAAAGGACCTGAACAGGTAAGAACCCATACTCCCTCAGGATATTTGGCTACATAGAATGTGATTTTGTTTAACACAAATATTTGATGTTATTGCTGTTTTTAGGAGAGAAGGACATCAAGAGATAATAAAACTACACAGGAGACGAGGACACAATTTGACAAAGACAAGAGAGATAACGACAGCTGCATCTCTGCTCTCTAAACCCATAAACAATATGGTTGCAATAGAGGTGATGACATTTTGATAATTGGACTCATTAGGTTCTCTTGATGTTTAGTGTTCAGTGTTTTATTTTCAAGTTATCAGAATGTTGAAGAAAGAAATCTCATAGTCCTTAAGAATCCTTAAGAAACTTTGTGAATGATATGATGGAATAATCTAAAACATTCTGTATACATGTTATTGTTAAACAGTTAATTAACTTCAATAGTAAGTCAGCAAATGGAGAGAAAAAGCAACATGGATTGCTGCCATTCTTGGTCTATTTACCGCTTAATGGAGAAGAAAATTGTCAATCAATTAATCAATAAATCAATCAATTTTATTTTATAACATTTACAACAAAGTTCTTACAAAGTGCTTTTACAAACACCCAGCCTGAATCAGACAGAGCACACATCGACAAGTTGAACAAGAAGATTAGTATAGAATAGTCCAGATCAAATATAGTCAGAAATGGACGACCTCTAGGGTTGAGGGGTTTGCCAGATTGGAGGCTGAATAAACTTTTGAAAAGAGACGGGGGGGTTAGGGAAACTGTTGCCCTGAACAGGGTAAACCCTGGACAGGGCACAATAAAGCGGAAAACACCCACCCACTTTACCAAGCACCAACCAAGGGACACCAGTCAACCGCAATCACTCGGGAAGGTTTAGTTTTTCTCACAGTTACTCGAATTGAGGGAACAAAAGAGAAATGTAGTGAGCCAGTGACTGCACCCCACTGGCAGCAATTGTGAGAGAGGACATCCCAGGGGAGATGAGAACCCGCCCAGCAAAGCGGAATGAAATCCGAGCATTCTGTTCACTTTCGTACCCTGGACCATAATACACTTAACTATAGACCTTGATGAAGAGATGTTTTTAATTGTGACTTAACATTTTTGAGAAAGCACTCCAGGAGAAAGCTCTACCTCCAACTGCATGTTTGGAAATTCATATTTTGTAATTTGAATGTATCTATCAGGCTGCAGTCTCATTTGGAGTATTCTGGCGTTGTATATTTAAAAGTGACAGATAAATTAAAAAAAACAGGCATGATTTGAAAATCAACACATACTCAATATTTAAGAGTAAGATTCATTTCTGTATAGTGGTTCTAAGGTTGTTAAACGTACATTGTATTTATTCACACATACCTGAAGTCTTCACTGCAGTTGTTTCATAAAAAAACCCTGTGTAAAATATTATTTGGAGAAAGTGTCTTATTTGCCAGTAATGCTTAAATATCAGCATGATCTAAAAATTGAAAGCGTAACCACCAAGGCATTTACAGTACAAACCAAAATAACGACTAAATGAGCAGCTCATCGAAGAGTGCACTGTAATTAAGTGGATTCATTGTGCATATGAAATTTTATGCCACAGATATTTTAGAACTGTGCCACAATGTTTTCTAGTGTTTGCATTGCTTTGGCCATGTAATTTCTGAAGGTAAATATTAAACGTCATTAGACGGCCTGGGGCATCCCAACGTGGAGTGTAAACAGGCTAACTTGAAGGTCAGATAGAGTATTATAACACACGGTTTCCCTAAAGACTTCTTGTGACAGATCATGTGTCTGCCAACTCACTCATGCTTGGTTGGCCAGTGAATGTGCTAGGCTCTCCGGAGTTTATGTGCCAATGTATGCTTTGCAGGCAGCACATTACCCATTATTATTACACATTATATTGTAAATTAATGCTACAACGAAGGAAATTTAAAATGGAAGGAAAAGAACGTCCTGCTGTTGAAATGCTAGTTCTTATTTTATACAGGAGATAAGCTTTTGGCGGATCACCTGACCACATACCAAGACACATAAAAGTATCACGACACCCATCCATAGAAGCGGCTCTCTGTGCTGCTCCACACTTCTAGACACACCACGTGTTTGGGTGGAATCACAAGCAGGGTGGCCGCGATCAGCTCCGGGATCCCGGTTGTAGTCAGAAACACACACCGCAGCCGTGTCTGGTGCATTCCTGCTCTGTCAGTTTTGCCAATTAGTCTGGCTTTGTGGATTTCATTATCAAGATCAGAAGAATAAACATGCTTCCCTGTTCTGTCTTAACCTCTTTCTCTCACACACACCTTTTCACTTTCTCCCGCACAAACGGTTATCATTAGGCCGCATGTGAAACAAATTACACTCATTTGTCTGTGGGGGAAATGACCGATAACAGAGCGCTTTAAATCTCCCTCTTAAACGGCTCTGGTAGGCTGTTACACTTGAGGGAGCAGTTTGGATTTGCCACATGTTTGGCCTAAATGAATGCTATTGTAGCGGCCGACAGCGTGGAATGAGGCGAGGAAGACTGGAAGTAAGTATACACCTATTTTAGTAGCAAGAACAAAACAGCTAAAGTAGCCTCACCAACAGAACAGCCAAAATAGCCTCACCAACAGAACAGCCAAGGTAGCCTCCCCAACAGAACAGCTATGGTAGCCTCCCCAACAGAACAGCTAAGGTAGCCTCAACAACAGAACAGCTAAGGTAGCCTCAACAACAGAACAGCTAAGGCAGCCTCAACAACAGAACAGCTAAGGCAGCCTCAACAACAGAACAGCTAAGGTAGCCTCACTAACAGAACAGCTAAGGTAGCCTGACTAACAGAACAGCTAAGGTAGCCTCACTAACAGAACAGCTAAGGCAGCCTGACTAACAGAACAGCTAAGGTAGCCTCACTAACAGAACAGCTAAGGTAGCCTCACTAACAGAACAGCTAAGGTAGCCTCACTAACAGAACAGCTAAGGTAGCCTCACTAACAGAACAGCTAATGTAGCCTCACTAACAGAACAGCTAAGGTAGCCTCACTAACAGAACAGCTAAGGTAGCCTCACTAACAGAACAGCTAAGGTAGCCTCACTAACAGAACAGCTAAGGTAGCCTCACTAACAGAACAGCTAAGGTAGCCTCACTAACAGAACAGCTAAGGTAGCCTCACTAACAGAACAGCTAAGGTAGCCTCACTAACAGAACAGCTAAGGTAGCCTCACTAACAGAACAGCTAAGGGAGCCCTTTAAACCAACATCTTTCACTCCAATAGTGACCACCTAAACCACCCCAACTAACAGCCCAACAACCACACACGCATCTTAAGGAAACACATATCAAACAGCACAGACCGGAACAATGTGTGTGTGAACTACATTAACCCCCAGAGTCAACATTTGTCGCTACATTTCTCACTCCAGCGTGTTACCTACCTACCACAACTAAACGCTACTCCAGCACAAAGCAAATCAGGTGACATTGAATTACAATCACTTATGCTTCCTAACTGGACAGATTGATATCCATAAAGTTTAACTGACTCGGTGTTATACGGTCATGATTACATGTTCCCTTTAATTGTTTTGTTCACCATTTTCTATGAACAAATACACTAAATGTCTTTGTCAAAACAGACAAGTTGAAGAAATCTGTTGTGGGTCTTCACTGAAGTCTAAATAAAGACTTACAAGAGGATATGTGAGGATGATTAAAAAATAAATTCTCACAGCTCATTGTAGTTTTCAGTTGATTATTATTCATATGACATTTATTAATTTATCCTATATTGAAATAGAGACAAAACAACGCAGAAGCAAGAATGACAATCGATTATGGAATGTATTTTCAGTAAATAAAATAAAGCTCCAATCGTTACATCAAGTGTGCTTTATTTCAACCGCAGATATCGTGTCAAATAAAGCACCATTATATATATATATATATAAAGTTTTCTATATATATATTTATATATATAGTTTTAATATACACCGCCAGGCAACAACTACAGAGGATTCTCTACAGAATCAAGTTTCTTGTGGTTCTCTTAATGTACAGGTAAACTTAGTTTTAATATTAACCACAAAAAAGCAAGGCAACTTTTGCCTCGTAAAGTAGAAAACTGGCACAGAGGACACCATTTTATACACAGTAAAAATGCAATAAAATTAAATTACATTCAAAAGACTAAAATTTCTGTAAACCTTTTTCCCGTTACAGCAACCTCAAATAAATCACTTCAGAAGAACTGAGATCAGTAAAAAAATGAAATGTTTGCCCTTTAAAAAAGGAAAAAAGAAATGTGCCATTGTTTTTTTGAATAGCTTGTCCAATGGATCCGAGGCTGTGCATTCTCGTCCTTTTGGCGCATGCCGCTTAGATTCCAAGCCTGTTCCTGCCGTTGAAAGCTTCGGAGGACAGATCATCTTACGCCGAGGCCAACCAACCGAGGGGGCATCGTCAGCTGAGGCAACATGTACAGCAGAGAGAAACGACAAACCAAGGAAGGAAAACGAACCGAAGAACAAGTGTCAACAGCAGAATTATTGTGGAAGAAAGGAAAACATACTTTTAAAAGGGCTCATGGTGTTGGGGCAATGACGATGATGATGGGGCTGTCACGAAGAGTCTGGGCATGGCCCGTTCCCAGATAGTTTGGTGACCACTGCGATAGCGGCCTCCACCGTCCTGTATAGCATGTCCAGCGTGTCCAGAGGCGGGGCCGAGTTCGTCAGAGACTGTGAGGGGGTGTGGCTACTGCACCCAGGGATCTCTGGGCCCTCCCCCTCAATGCCCTGGGCAGATGGGAAGGCTGTCTCATCCGAGGCTGTAGTGGCAGAGCCCGCGTAAGAGCCAGCCTCCCTCTCCTCATCAGTCTCGTTCATCGCCACATCCTCTTTCCTCCTCTCCTCGTCCTCGGCGCTGGCCGCCTGCTGAGTCTGAGACGACTGAGGTTCCCCACCGCCGCCCCGTCCTCCACCGTACGACGACTCGCCAGTCTCCGGTAGGGAGGAAGAAGACGAAGAAGACGAGGAAGACGACGAAGAGGAGGCCTCCATCTTCTCTTCCTTCGGGGAGGCACCCCCGGGGGATTGGTTGCAGTTGGCGACAGCGGGATCCGGCGAGGGCGGGTCGTGCTCTGTGCCAGGGTCAATGAGGGACGAGGAGTCCCGTGTCTCCGTGTCTGATGTGCTGGCGGGCGTCAGCGCCTCCTGGTGCTCCGGCTTCAGCTCGGCACATGCGGGGAGGGCCGAGGAGGCACAGCCCGGTCCAGGACCGGTTACTCCGCCGGTGCTGGTGCCCTCCCCGGGGCCGTCGTCGCTGCTCACCCGCCGGCGCTTCACCGGGGTGGCGCCCTCCTCCTCCGCTAAGAAAGGAGAGCAGAACCATCAGGCGTCACATTGGTACCGTACACATTTAATCTAAGACAGCAGAACCACCAGGCGTCACATTGGTACCGTACACATTTAATCTAAGACAGCAGAACCACCAGGAGTCACATTGGTACCGTAAACATTTAATCTAAGACAGGAGAACCACCAGGAGTCACATTGGTACCGTACACATGTCCTTAACTGTCTCCAGCATCCTTAACTGCCTCACTACTACAGAACTCGCCTTTCAATTACGCATTTCAATGTAATGTTTGTGACAGTTGCGTGTTTGAGTTCTTGCGTGACGGTTAGCGTGAGACAGATTGTGTGCCTCGTACCTTTACGATCCGTGACAGTTAGCGTGAGACAGATTGTGTGCCTCGTACCTTTAGCCTTACGATCCGTGATGGTTAGCGTGACACAGATTGTGTGCCTCGTACCTTTACGATCCGTGACGGTTAGCGTGACACAGATTGTGTGCCTCGTACCTTTACGATCCGTGACGGTTAGCGTGAGACAGATTGTGTGCCTCGTACCTTTAGCCTTACGATCCGTGACAGTTAGCGTGACACAGATTTTGTGCCTCGTACCTTTACGATCCGTGACGGTTAGCGTGAGACATAATGTGTGCCTCGTACCTTTAGCCTTACGATCCTTGGCTTCCTGTTCCAATGTGCTACGCTGTTGTACACAGGCACGACACTTGGACAGCAACTCCTGCAGTGCCGGGCCCAGAGCCGGGTCCAATGTTTGCGGGGTGTGTATGGATAACATCAACGCCAGTGCTCGCAGATCCTGAGAAGAGGACATACTGGTTATTCAGTGAATAGCAGTAAACCATGTAGTGGAGTCCTTGAGCTCTGGTAAGTGGCTCAGGTTTAGAGATAAATGACTTGCAAGTGAAAGGAACGAATACTGACAGCATTGAGGAGGCCGCTAGTCTTGCTAAGCTCCAGGCGGTGAGAGGCCAGCTCCGGTTGAAGGCTGTGGTATTCGTTAAGTAGGTTGGTCACCAGCAGACTGATCAGGTTGGCGCAGCTCGGCCCTGACAAAACCTGGCTCTGGACCTAAGGGACGACAGGAATGGAGAGACTCTCAGACACACTCCCAAAATATCCAAGCTTAAGGATGTATGAGGAACAGAGGCAATGTGTTCATGTGTAGGATATTGTGTAATGCAGGAATACAAATTGCATTACATTTCTATGAAATGTATGTTGTTCTGATGCTGGACTGCAGTATGAGGTATACAGATAGAACGCAGGCAAGTGGTTCCAATGTGTCTTCTGTTAACCTAGTTCTGATTTCCAATGTTAGCCTTAGTTGAAATACAAGACGACTACCTTGTGCAGAAAGCAGGTGAGGAAGGAGTAGGCCATGTTGCTGTTAAGGAAGGTCCTCTCATCCATCAGGATGCACTTGATGTACTCGCCAAACGCCGGGTCTTCACACAGAAGCTTGACGCACGTCTTAGCCAGGGCAGACTGAAAAACAAGAAGGATGTCAGGGAACTGGTGTAAGTTCTAGTGTGTCTGAGCATCTGTATCTGGTAGCATCTGGGTCCTGTGTGTGTGTGTGTGTTTGTTGTTTTCTTTACCTGTGACTGGCAAAGTTCCGTCCATAGTTTTGGAAAGAGAGCCAAGTGCAGGGGCAAGCCCTCATACGCTATCAGTACACCTGAAGGTAAGATATATGAACACACACACACACACAATGAGACCGACATACTTTCCTCTATATAATAACACTTTTCAACTAGATGTAAACCTTATAACATGCAACAACACACACTTACTCAGTTTGACCAGGGTCTCCGTGAACTTCTCACAGTTTATGGCGACTCGACACAGCAGGTGGATGAACTGATGGTAAGACAGGAAGTAGTCCAGGAGCATCCGGTCGTACACCTCATCTTTCCCCTGAAAATGTTCTCTTTAATTACTACTAGTAATAATCACACACACGTCATGTTGTTATTAGGAAGAATACATGCATTCGGCAACATTAAGATGCATTTGAAGCGTATTCTGCAACCTTGCTTGTCTCCACCATGGAAGGCAGGAGGCACATGTTAAGCTCAGGTCGGGGGGGTCGGATGTTATTCTTGCCTCCCATCAGCTTGATGTTCTCTCTGCAGGGCAGGTAGGGCCCAAACGACACTGTGTACAAACAGACAGGCAGTCAGATTCACAAACAACCCAATGTGGCTTGCAGCCTTCTTCAGCACTTCATCAGACGAAGACGCGTCACAAGAGAGAGGCTGAACATTCAGAACACGATAGCTGGGAGTGTCTGGAATGTTCAGGAAAGATTGGGTGAGTTTAGCTCTACCTACACCTGCTTGGAAGAAGGCAGACAGTGGGGAATAGAGTACCAGAGACTCTAGCGTGGTATTATACAGACTCCGTTCTCTCTCTGTCTACTCAGACAAATGACCATGCCAGGGACAGTCGAATTGTGGCCCCAAAAGTAAGTCATACAGCGCAGACACCAGAATATTGCAATAGGATAGGGCAATATCATTGTATTTTTTGTTTCAAATACACTTGTCATCATTTCTAATGCTCTCTGACAAAAACACTAAACCATGACATCTGCAGTAGAGGTCGACCGATTATGGTTCAAAGGGCGGTGCCGATCTTTTGAAATCCAGGTCGGCCGATGGCCGATTATTATAGACGATTTATTTAAGCCGATATTTGGCCGATATGTGCTGGTTTTTAACCTCTATTTGCAAGATTAAATGTAACACTAATAATTACTTAAGAATAAAGACATATAATTTTTCAACAAAAACGTTTTAATAAAAAACGTATAATATATTAAATAAAAGAAACAGGTAACAAGAAAAACTTAATAAACTGATAAATTAACTTTTCAATAAAAAAATAGATAAGTGCACTAAGCAGCATTTAATTACAACATCCGAAAACCTTTAAATAAAGCATTTCTTGCGGCTCTTCGAATATGCTTTGACGAGTGTCCTGATGCATTTAGGAGAATAAATCTAAAAATTTGAAAATGCTATTTCAGAAAGAGACCATTTTCAGCTTTATTTTATTCCCAATAAATCAACTATTGATATTTGATGAAATTACTTTCTTGCAGTTTTTAGAATATACTTTGATGAGTGTACTGATGCATTTTGGGTTATATGTCTCAAAATTTGAAAATGCTATTTCAGAAAGAGAGAATTTTAAGCTTTAAAATATTCTCAATAAATCAACGGCTGATTTTTGATGAAAGTTATTTCTTGTGGCTATTAGATGGCACTATGGAGAGTGTATTGATGCATTTTGGGATTTAAACATTTGAAAAAGCTATTTAAAAAAACTCTGTAATCTATGTTATAGTTAGTGCAGCTCTGGGTGTTGCACTTTTACGTTGGTCCATAACTACTCTGTTTACAGTATTTTCTATCCGTTTTTCCGACTCCGCAGTCAGTCCGAAGAAAGACCGCTGTGCCGTATCCCCGGAGCTGGCGAATGTGTGAATATAAAACTATCTTTACCGCGGTTCCACAACAACAACACTATGCTGCCCGCGCATGCGCCTGCCTATTAATCAGCTTTATATAGTTGAATATCGGCCAATGCTGATTATGTAAAAAACTAAAGAAAAAAAACAGCCACTTTTGCAGATATGAGAGTCAAAGGAGCAGCCCTGCACACCACGTCAGCTATGTCCTGCCACCTTCAATAAACCTGAATCTGAATTCGGGTTGTGGTAAACTGACAATAACCAACTGACCTCTGAACCAGGGACTTAAATGCCTGTCTGAGCCCCGAGAAAACCAGTTTGATCTAGGGGTCGACCGATCGATCGGTCGACCGATCGATCGGCCGGTCGATCAATCGGCCGATTTTCTGTGTTTTTTACATAATTGGTATCGGCCGATATTCAAGTACATAAAGCCGATTAATAGGCAGGCGCGGGTAGCATAGTGTTGTTGTTGTTGTGGAACCGCGGTAAAGATAGTTACCGCCAGCTCCGGGGATACGGCACAGCGGTACTCTTAATACATCCATGGGCTGACTGCCGAGTCGGAAAAACGGATATAAAATACTGAAGCGCTCGGTAAACAGAGTAGTTATGGACCAACGTAAACGTGCAACACCCAGAGCTGCACTAACTATAACATAGATAGGAAATACTGAAGCGCTCGGTAAACAGAGTAGTTAGGGACCAACGTAAACGTGCAACACCCAGAGCTGCACTAACTATAACATAGATCATAGGAAATACTGAAGCGCTCGGTAAACAGAGTAGTTATGGACCAACGTAAACGTGCAACACCCAGAGCTGCACTAACTATAACATAGATCATAGGAAATACTGAAGCGCTCGGTAAACAGAGTAGTTAGGGACCAACGTATAACAGATTCCAGATTGGTGTTTTAATAGCTTTTTCAAATGTTTAAATACTCATCCCAAAATGCATCAGGACACTCGTCAAAGTATATTCTGAGCCGCAAGAAATGATTTATTTAAAGGTTTTTCGGGTGTTGTAATTAAATGCTGCTTAGTGCACTTAACTATTTTTTTTATTGATAAGTTCATTTATCAAAGTTTTTCTTGTTACCTCGTTCTTTTATTCAATATAATATATATTATACATTTTTTTTAAACGTTTTTGTTGAAAAATTCTATGTCTTTATTCTAAAGTAATTATTAGTGTTACATTTTATCTTGCAAATAGAGGATAAAAACCAGCACATATCGGCCAAATATCGGCCTAAATAAATCGGCCATAATAATCAGCCATCGGCCGACCTGGATTTCAAAAAATCGGCATCGGCCTGAGAAAACCATAATCGGTCGACCTCTAGTTTAATCAGCTTGATTGAAATAAGTACAATAATTATGTTTGTAGCTAATATGTTTGTAGCTGGGTACACATGTGAACTTAAAGTGGAGTGTCATGACCAATGGTCTGTATACATGAACACAAGATATGATTTTTTCATTATCCAAAAAGAAGCCAAAATGTGTTGTGGATTGATGAGAAAAAATATCAATTCAGTTTAAAAAAGTGAAGTAATGAACCCAGAAACCAGTGTGACAGATGACGGTTGCAACTCACTGGGGATGTTACTGTGGTGATAGGTGCAGTGGTTGTGCTGGAGGAAGGGCACCAGCGTGTGAAGGAAGTCATGTGGACTCAACAGGACCAGCTCCTTCAGAACATCTACAGGGAGAGCACAAGGGAAGAGGCTTTTCAAGACACCTTGGGTTAACAACTATTGGTCAGACTATTACCTAGAGTGACTGGATTCATTATTTGGGTCTATTGCGTAAGATTTGGGAAAAGTTTCATATTCCAAACATCTGTAGGGTGCGTTACCTAGGCAGGCGTTGCGGAGTTCTGGAGGGCTGTAGGAGTTCAGAAGGGTGAGAAGCTTGTGGGCAAAGTCGATCCGCTCCTGCCACTGGATTACAGCCTGCTTCACGTCTGTGCGAGAAGAATACAAGACAAACAGATCACGGTTATTATTATAGAGCTCTGGTAAATACACATGCGGCTCTGTGAGAAGAGAACATGCCTTGTTCACGAAGAAAACAATCTTTAGTTAAATGAAAGTGCATGTATATTCATTCTTGATCACGAAGGGGGACGAATGTGAACGAGGTGAATGCGGTTGCTGAGGGCGACCTCTGACCTTTGCGCTGCAGGTAGGGGCGTGTGGCCTTGAGCACCGACAGGAAGATGGACAGAAGCTCCACCAGGTCGCCCGTCACGTGGCACGCCGTGGCTTCGTGGTACATCATGTGCAGGGTGTTGAATGACTACAGGGAGCAGAGGGAACGGCAAACAACATGCTGTGATTTGAGTGTTGAAGAAAGTATGGCAACGTGACACAAACCCCCGATCTCATTAAAACAGATGTATTCCAATAATATTTATACAGGAGCCTGATGTTTAAATGGTTCAATGTGAGCCTAAACCATAATGAGTTAATGTAAGCAGGTTACTTCAGTCATCAGGATTAGTCCTCTGTTGAATACGACAAGCAGTCGGTCCTCATCGTTCTCCAGTAACACCCGGAAGGCACTTTAAATGGGTACATGGAGAAAAGGCACTTTAAAATGTATACTACCAATAGAAGGGATGCGTTCATTGGTTGGTTTAGTGGAATCAGGTAGTGTAATAAAACATATTATTATATTTCAGGTGTGTGTGTGTGTGTGTTAACAGGCGTCTGCGTGTTACCTGATAAGCGTGGTCCAGCACGAGCGTCCGTCCAGGCAGCGCAGATAGCAGCTGATGGTGGTCTTCTTGAACTGTTTCACGTCCTCCAGCTCCTCGTCCTTCATGTCCGACCGTTGGGCAACAAATAGCTGCATCAAGTTGAAAAGCTCCTCCACCGCCTGTGAGAGCAGACGAGGGGACGGAGACACAGACCGGTGAGCGAAACAAATGGCATCAATTCCAATAAAGGTGGCATATATAAATATATATATAAAATCACTAGCTGGTACGGCTGCAAGAAAAATATAATTTGATAATCGACTAATCTAACGATTATTTGAACGATTAGTCGACTAATCCTCTACTTTCCCAATGATTAATCAGTAGGTTTTGAAAGATTATTCAGCTTTTGCAATTTGTTAAAACATTGAGTTATACTTATAGTAAATAAAAAGGAAATTACTTCAGCATTTGAAAAACATATTTCGATTGCATTTCGAGCTAACTGACCAGGCCAATCTCTTTGTCCAACTCAAATCACAAATGCTCACTACGCTTCAGGACACACACACACAACGCTAAAATATAAATCTCCAACCAATTTCTATAACCATCTAAATATGTCTCATTAAAACGGTCGTATACACTGAACTGTCTAGCTGCGGTCTGTGGACATGTTGCCATGGCGTTAGTATGCATGAAATACTGCGTAATGCGTTTTTATCAACTCTCATCTCTCACGGTTTTTATCCCCTCTAGTGCCGGGATGTTTCCTTTTGATACATTCCAAACTCCCATCATGCACGTTGTGCTCCCACAGAAAGCAAGGTCCGGCTTGCACGCATTAGTTCAAACTTTCCCACGCGCGTCTGTCCGGTGTGCACGGAGACGTTTTAGCGCAAATGAGATATTTTATAAATAGAAGTTCTGCTACTGAATTGCCTACAGGAGAGATGCATTACAGTCCATACCTACAGCGCCGCACTGGTCAAATCATGTTAGAAAGTTAGACATCTAATGTGAGGTTAGCCATCCACCAGGCGTCATATGAGTGAAACCAATGACCAGTAATGCAAACAAAAGCACAGAAATCAGGGACAAACACACACACACACACACGGATGGACAGACAACCCACCCCCGGGTACTGGCTGGCGTGCGGCGTCAGGTTCTTGAAAGCCCATTGGATGTTCTGATGGGAGGCCAGCTGGCGGGTGAAGATGGGGGACTGCTCACAGCACATCCTTAGGATGCCGTAGTAAGCTGGCAGCATGCCCCGGTTGAAAAGTACCACCTGTTGGGAGAGCAGTAGCAGGCGTTACACACACACACACACACACGCACACGCACACGCAAAAGCACCACCTGTTGAGAGAGCAGTAGCAGCCTTTGCACGCACGCACAGGCAAAAGCACCACCTGTTGGGAGAGCAGTAGCAGGCTTCACACACCCACCCACACCCCCACCCCCCCCCCCCCCCCCACACACACACACACACACACACACACACAGGCAAAAGCACCACCTGTTGAGAGAGCAGTAGCAGCCTTTACAGGCTCCGCCTCTGTCAGTGCCAGCACTTAAAGGACTGTTAATAGGTAGCTTCTTTCAAATTACATTGTCATATGTATTTTAAGGATGAAATGCGACCATGGCTCAAACACTGGGTGCAAGGTATGCTAGGTTAGCAAGGCTTGTCGTTTGTTATCTCTCTTATAAAGGCAGGCAAGCGCAGACAGACGCCAATACATTATTTCAGCAGACCAAGTCCTTAAAACTGCAGCTTAAAATGAAAGTGGTTTCCAAAATTTAATTATTCGGACCTCCTGGTCATCGTGGTCGGCCAGGATGTAGTTGAAGGCGATGTTCTTGGTGACGACGGGGTTCTGGACGACCAGCCGGACGTTCTCAGGACACTCCACGCACACGTTGTACCAGAAGGAAAGCAGGGCTTGCTTGTTGTGGTTAGTGGCGATGGCTGGCTCTGAAAGCTTGGGCTGGGTTGAGTACAAAATTACAGGAACCAACATTAAAAGGAAACGTAATTAGCGTTGAATTGGCGAATGTGCATTAAATGGACAAACACAAACTTTTAAAAGACAACTAAGATCAAACTCTGAACCCAACGCCCCTACCTGGAATAGGTTCCACAGGTCCATAAAGTAGCCGGAGAACATGAGCTTCTCAGTCTTGGAGATGAGGCAGTAGGTCATGAAGCTGAAGTACTGAACCAGCTTGGTGGTCCCGTGAACCGCCGCGTCCACATACAGCTTGGCCCGGCCCAGCAGACCCAGGAGAAGATTGTACACCTGATAGGTGGAGCATGAAGATTGATCACACATGGACCTGCAAATACCTCTTAAAGGAGTAAGCAGGTTTCGATTATATACAACTACAAAGATAGATCACATTTCCCATAAGACCCATGATTCTTTCACTTCTGTCACAACGCTAGACAGCGCCAAGCTGATGCCAACATAGAGATGGGTAGAAAACCAGCTGTTGGCAGCACAGGACACTGCCCAGCTGATGCCAACATAGAGATGGATAAAGCAGCATTTGACCAGAGGGCAGGTTTAAGCTTAAAAACGACTACAACATAATGATGGGTGCATACTGTGCCGTTTGTCTCATTAGCGTACCTGGTGAAGCACCACCGTGGTGTCAGGGGACAGGGGCAGGTCCCGCGTTGGGATGTGGAGGGAGCGTGTGGAGCGGAACATCTGGCGGAACGAGTTGCTGGGAATGAGGGAGACCAGGAGGTAGGCCGCCGCTGAGGGGGGGATAAAAAGAGAGAGTTCAGAAGGCAGCGTTTTGTTTAACTGCCTGCGCTATGGTTACATTCCCCGGATACCGACCCCCAGGCATTCATCTCTCATTGGTACCCAGTTGTTTGGAGGAAAAAAGAGAAAGAGCTAAAGACAAACACACTGGAAGATAAACAGGCCGTTGTTATAGAAAGTCGTGTGAAACCTGTTCAGGGCCTAATATGACAACTGTCATGATGACAGAGGAACAGAGGAACAAGGAGAAGATCAGGAGCGATCACAATCAGGAAGTAGCGAACGGAGGCGCCATTCTTACAGGTGCGGACTCGCGGGTAGTTGTGCGCCAGCAGGAAGCGCTCCACCCAGTTCTCCATGTTCTGCAGCACCCAGCTGTGGGCCAGCTTGTTCCTGGGGGTCTGCACGGCAAGCCAGTCCAGACACTGGCTGGGGTTGAACTCGATGACCTGGTGGGACAGAAGCCGGCGTGCATTACAAGCCAAGGCGAGCCAGCGAGCGCCTGTCCTGATTGATCACTTGGTAAAGACAGATGATTCATATGCGGCAAACGCCTGACGGGAGGTTTAATAGACACATAAATATACTACTGTGTGTACACACACACACACACACACACACACACACACACACACACACACACACACACACACACACACACACACACACACACACACACACACACACACACACACACACACACACACACACACACACACACACACACACACACACACACACACACACACACACACACACACACACACACACACACACACACACACACACACACACACACACACACACACACACACACACACACACACACACACACACACACACACACACACACACACACACACACACACACACACACACACACACACACACACACACACACACACACACACACACACACACACACACACACACACACACACACACACACACACACACACACACACACACACACACACACACACACACACACACACACACACACACACACACACACACACACACACACACACACACACACACACACACACACACACACACACACACACACACACACACACACACACACACACACACACACACACACACACACACACACACGTTTACCTCCCAGATCCTCTGCAGGATGTAAGAGGCAAAGGAAGGCATGCCCGGAGGCCCGCCAGACAACTCCATCAGCATGGTGAGCAACTTGAAGAAAGGGTTGGCAGCCTGATACATGGAGACAAAGAGACAAACAGACAAGAAGAGAACGGGAGGGGGGTGAATAAAAACCTTTGGAAAACTACAAACCGAACTGGAAAACAAGACCACGGCGTATTAAAAGGGAGAGTTCCTCACATCAGTGCTTACCTCAGGCGTCAGTTTAGCGATCGACGTAAAGAGCATGGAGACAATCTAGTTTACGAAATGGGAGAGAAACTATTAGAGAGCCGTCCGTTTTGCGTGCGAGTCTGTGTGCGTGCACGGGGTCACATGGAAACGTACGTGCTCCGCGAGGCGGTTGTTATAGCGACACAGGCTGAAGATGAGATTGCAGGTCTGCCTGATGTTGATGCCGTCACGGATGTGCTGGAAGAGGAAGGGGAAACCCTTGCCCCCGGTCAGTGCAGCCATGTCACTCTGAGACAGAGTCAGGTGTCTGTAAGCGAGAGTGAGATGTACAGACAGATAGGAGGGTGAAAGGACAGCAAAACCAGTGGGGATGTGTAGGGAAAACGGATAGGAACAAATGAAGAGGTGAAACGAGAAAGGACATTATACACAGCAGAATAAGCCTTTACATTCCAGACAAATTGTCTCCTTAAAAAATGTTGTAGAATGATTCAATACATTCCTAGTTGTAAGATATCCAAACTAAGAAGAGAATAAACTAGATAAATATTAAACTAATATCTGGAATCTTTAAACCTGGATATTTGGCGAAACTGGAGAAATTAATTAACTGCTCAGAGCATTTTCCGACCCTATCTGTGTCTCTCACTGCTGCATCTACATCAACTCAACGTGCCCTGTGTTCCAGGCAGAGACCAGGCAGTGACCTACCTCTCAGAGCATTTTCCTACCGCTCAGAGCATTTTCCTACCTCTCAGAGCATTTTCCTACCTCTCAGAGCATTTTCCTACCTCTCAGAGCATTTTCCTACCTCTCAGAGCATTTTCCTACCTCTCAGAGCATTTTCCTACCTCTCAGAGCATTTTCCTACCTCTCAGAGCATTTTCCTACCTCTCAGAGCATTTTCCTACCTCTCAGAGCATTTTCCTACCTCTCAGAGCATTTTCCTACCGCTCAGAGCATTTTCCTACCTCTCAGAGCATTTTCCTACCGCTCAGAGCATTTTCCTACCTCTCAGAGCATTTTCCTACCTCTCAGAGCATTTTCCTACCTCTCAGAGCATTTTCCTACCTCTCAGAGCATTTTCCTACCTCTCAGAGCATTTTCCTACCTCTCAGAGCATTTTCCTACCTCTCAGAGCATTTTCCTACCTCTCAGAGCATTTTCCTACCGCTCAGAGCATTTTCCTACCTCTCAGAGCGTGACTGCTCAACCAGCAGGGCGATTAGGGCAATCATCTTCTCCAAGGCGGCCGGCCGGTACTTCTCCTCCGCTAGGGACAGTATGTCCTCCTCTTCCTCCTCCTCCTCTCCCTCCTCTTCCGACAACACCTCCACTTGGGGCTGGAGAGTGAGGGGGGGGCACAATGAATAAGCAGGCACACTGATGACAGCAGACAGTCACTATTCTGACGGGAGGACATTAGACAGTCACTATTCTGTAAACTTACAAACTGTTACGGTAAAGACAAAAATAGCATTTCTAAAGGTAAAAACGAAGGTCCTCCCGTCTCTGTATTCTCCTTGGTTTACAATAAACTTAATTAATAATAGACTTAATAAATGATTAACATGCCTTCATTGGTAATAAAACAGAGTACTTACGTTCTCGGGGCCCTTGGTTCCCATGTAGAAGTGCACCATGATGGATATGGCTTGTAAGGACAACAGAAACTGACTCTGTAGGCACCAGAAAACAATCAATCGTAGTTCAGTAACGGAGAATACATGAAGATGCAGCAACACAACCAGCCTGCAGGCCTCGCTATAAAGGTCGCTCTGGTTCAAAGTGGCAGGGTTCTGACTGATCGGCGACCCACCTCCTCTTCCCCCATCTTGGCGAACTCATAGAGGAATGCGAAGTACTCCGTCAGATGCTTGCTGTGGGGCTTCACTCCATGCTCCATGATGGACAGTAGCGTTTTGACAAAGCGAGTGACACACGAGCGGCTGCCAATATCCTCCACTGGACCGTCCATGTCATCCGACCTGAGACAGGAAGTGCCAATGAATAGGGCAACCTGTTAATCACCTTCTTTAGGTACCAAAAGTTAAATAACATATTCAGGGCAAGGATTGTTCTTTCTTTATGATTTGGACAGGAAAAACTAAGCCCAGTACAAACCGTAAGCCTGGAGGGTGACTTATTATGCATGTTAACATCATGCATCTCGTTAGTTTCCTTCTAAATAGACTTTATGACACCAATATCCCTACTCTCTAGTGACAAAGAGACAGAGATATTCCCGTGATCAAGTCTGTGCCAGAGACCAGAAACAACCTTTCTCTATTTTATAAACCTGATCTAGGACCAGGCTAAACTCAAGCTCGATAAGATTGGCAAACTATATCTGTTGTGGAAACTGTTCCAGAGATATTGACGGATCGGCCTTACCCGTCCTCCATGCCTGGCTGCAGGTAAAGGTGGGCGTGGACCGGCCTTAGCCTCTGGATGACATGGATACACAACCTTTGGAACATCTGATGGGACACATTGAAACGTTATCAGGATGTGTACGTGATCATCTACAGGGTTTACACACGTGTACATACGTAGTGTGTGTAGGTGGAGAAACTCTGAAGGCATAAGCAGCGTCAGCGTTGAACATGTGATTTTGTTACTTCACGTCAGCATGTTCTGCACTCCGGGGTCAAAGGTCCTATTTGTCAAATATTTTTTTCTTGTGACATGAAACAACATTTATGCAATAATCATATAATCATTCACTACTGGTATCCACTACTGGCACTAGATCAGTTTTATTGCAGTATTTAAGGTCTGCATACTGTCCATATTCTCACTTCATTATGTATATTTTGTAGCTATGTATATTCTGTATATTGTTGTAATTCTGTTTTTATTTTTACTCTTCCAACTACGTAGTTGTTGCTTGCCATGTCACAAGAATTTCATTGTGCAGTTTGATGCAAGTCACTCTTGTCTTTACACATGACAATAAAGTACTTCGATATAAGTAAACAGAAAGCAAGAAAAATATACATACAATTCAACAATGACAACTACTAGCAATAGTAGCAAGAATATAAATGAGAAATGTGAACAATACAAAGGGGAGCATTTCATGTGCATGGAATGTGACCTGAGCATAAAAATGTTAATTGATAAATATGATCACAAGTTTCATTTTGCTGATTGATAAGTCTCAGGAGTGAACATAGTTTTCAATGCTGAGCTGTAGTCTACAAAACAGCATCTTTACATATATGTAACCTATGTCTAAGTGAGAGAGAGCAGTGTGTGCGGTCAGGGTGATTGACCACATTGACCGTAAATCTATTTGCATAACGAAACGGGTCCAAGATGCCAGGTGGAATGTGAGTTCTGACCAGCTATGACTGATTTCAATATACAACCTAGACTTTACGTTGACCAGGGAAATAATGTGACAGTAATTCCGGTAATAGCTATTATTTCATTCACTCCCATTCTCCAGTCACACACCGGTAGGCGTATTCAACCTATTAGCACAGTGCATGGGTCTGAATGCATGTGCCTGTGCACGCGTACGCACGACACCCACCTGTCTCACAATCTGATTGGGACACTTGATAAGAATCTGCATGGGCCACCAGTTATCGTCCGCCATACGGTCCAGGAACCACTGAAACCCAAACATGAGAAAGGTTATTTGGCACGTTAAAGGCAAAACATCACATACATCCTCAAGTTCACAACCCTGCAAACAGACAAGGCAAAACAGTGCAGATCCACCCTGTGTAATAGTTTACCTCACAGGCCGCCTGGCTGTTGTTGAACTGTTTGGTCAGCAGCTCGATCCACTGCAGCATAGTGGGCTACAGGGACACAGAGAGAGTTAGACAAGCCAATAGGGTTAGGCATATAGCCATAACAGGTTACAGGACCACTGATTTACAGGCAGCTACATGGAGCCGTACACTGCAGCATAGTGGGCTACAGGGACACAGAGAGAGTTAGACAAGCCAATAGGGTTAGGCATATAGCCATAACAGGTTACAGGACCACTGATTTACAGGCAGCTACATGGAGCCGTACACTGCAGCATAGTGGGCTACAGGGACACAGAGAGAGTTAGACAACCCAATAGGGTTAGGCATATAGCCATAACAGGTTACAGGACCACTGATGTGGGAACACGTCATTTACAGGCAGCTACATGGAGCCGTACACTGCATTGCAACTCACCTTTTCTTTGGAGTGTATGAACGTCTCCAGGACAAAGGATGTGCTTAGCTGTAAACAAGAGAAGCAAAGGAATGAACGAGACAGAGAAAACTGTTCAAATTAAATTCAGAACGATCAACACATTAGTGAAAAATTAGTGAAGACCTGAGGATTTCATTCGTTTCATGAACTGAGTCTATTAGCTAAAGACCTAGTGAGAAACACAACATTACAAAAATGTTCCACTAGGAAAAACTTGCCGCTGTAATAAGCAATGGGGGACCATAAGTCCAATATGGGTTTTGTTAACGGCAAACACGGTCGTACCTTGGCGGTCATGAGGGAGATCGCTTTAGGGTCTGGTAAAGTGCTTGGGATGCTGCTGCAAAGCTGCCACATGAACCTGTACAGTGAGAACAGACGTGGTCAGACAACAGACGGGGCCAGACAACAGACGGGGCCAGACAACAGACGGGGCCAGACAACAGACGGGGCCAGACAACAGACGGGGCCAGACAACAGACGGGGCCAGACAACAGACGGGGCCAGACAACAGACGGGGCCAGACAACAGACGGGGCCAGACAACAGACGGGGCCAGACAACAGACGGGGCCAGACAACAGACGGGGCCAGACAACAGACGGGGCCAGACAACAGACGGGGCCAGACAACAGACGGGGCCAGACAACAGACGGGGCCAGACAACAGACGGGGCCAGACAACAGACGGGGCCAGACAACAGACGGGGCCAGACAACAGACGGGGCCAGACAACAGACGGGGCCAGAAAACAGACGGGGCCAGAAAACAGACGGGGCCAGAAAACAGACGGGGCCAGAAAACAGATGAGGAGGGCATCACTGGGCAAAGTCAGCGGCTTTGCAGTGTCACTCACCCAAAGTATGTGTGCTCGAAAATGTTTTTGTCCTGGAGAAACTGCATGTTGTCCTGCCAAATCCACTGAGCGGAAAGAACGTGAAATGCATGAGAACAAACCATGTCAGTGCTTTTTAAGGGACAAAGCGACAATGAAGATGCAAGGAGCTACCTCGAGTAGATCTGGGGAGACGTCAAAGGTGAAGTCCTTGGCGTTTTCCTCCTCAGTCTCAACTCGCTTGTAAAAAAGCATGTAGGCGCTGTGGGTCTGGATAGAGAAACGAGATACAATACTTAAGCCCCAGAACTGATTTGCAATCCATTAGCCATAAAAAAAAACGTGCCCGCCTACAGACCTTCTCAAAGGAGAAGTCCATAAACTTGTCGGTGACCGAGTCGTATGTTTTAGTCTGAAAAAGAACAAAGGAATGCGACTGTCAGATCAAATATGTCATTGAAACCGGTTAAGTGACAAGACATTTCTGTTGTGGCCCAGGGCTAGAAAGCTGCTCCCAGAACAAATACCTGTACAGAAACAGGATTGGATTCTGCTATACCCATTTAAACACACACACATATTTCTTCCCTTCCTCGGACATAGAGAAGTCAACATGCTCTAAAAAATGTGGTGTGCTTTTCCAGCAGGATCGATGAGGAATCTGGCTTTACCGTCATCTCTCCACCGAAACACTCAGAGGCCAGCTGGGCCGAGTCAAAAGGCTTCACCTCAGCATCGTTGAACAGGTACCTGGGAGAACCAAACGTTAAAAGTAAATGACAGTGGACAACAGTCACCAAGATGAAGGGACAGGCAATTCCTTTACCAGGGGCGTCTCTTTCTCGCTGCCAGTATAAAACAAAGCACCCCACACTCGATTTATATGCCACAGCCAAACATAGTTTTCGAGTCCTCACCACTTGTTATTCTTGTAGGCGTGTGGGTTGACGATGTCCCTGATGAAGCTGTAGTAATGACCGCCATCAGCTGTGCCCGTGTGCACCGTGACGCCGATGAGGTCGTACTCGTAGCTTTCTGCCACCTTAGACTCGCCCTCTTCCCGGAAGCCTTTACAAAAGACCACATAAATGAGCTAACAAGCGCCCAGCCTAGAGACGAGCAAGTATGATGTCCACCCAAGACATGTCGAGCATATAGACATGACCGCGTAACTGGACCCTATGTCCCAACAACTGACCTTAATTAAATGCAATGAATGCCCAAGATGGATTGGGGGCAACTACCATGTCAGTATTCTGGACCAAAATATTATTAATTTATTTGGATGGACACCTGAATGACACGCTTAATAACCGGTAGCGTTATTGAGAGAGCACAAGATGGATCTGCACACAGATAATCCCATTGAATCCTGTGGATTATTTCAACCTAGTCTTCCTGGAGTGTGTGTGCAGCGTGTTCATTTCTAAACAATCGGAGGCAGAGCCATCTCCCATACAGCTCCACTACAATGGAATGATCTGTCAATTATGGTTAGAAACGCAGACCTAGGGGCTTGTCCACCAAAAACGTATCTAACCACTGTGTATCAACTTGAAGCATACTCTGTCGGGTTTCAGGCTTGGTTGATTGGATAAGCAACTTTGTGACAACTGGCGTTGGCTTTATAACAAATATGTGACTGATTAGTTAAGGATAATGATCCGATGGGAGTGGAAGCAGGACCACAAATTGGACTTCCTGGAATCAGGAAGAACACATGTTCAGTTCTATATTGGAGGTGACTCGTACCTTCTTTTCGGTCACCCTTGGCCATGAGAAAGTCCTCGGTGTAGGGTGTCATGTCGAGGCGTAACGGGAAGGAGAAGTGCGTGTTGACCTTCTCCTTCATCATGGTGACCATGTTGAAGGTGTAACGCATGGTGTTGAAGCTCAGGATGCGCGGTAACTTCTTAAAACATGCCCTGCGGATTGGAGGGAGATGGGTAAAACATTTTTATTGTAACATACACGTCAACTGCTGGTTGAAAACCGGTTAACCGTGTGAACTTAAGAACACATAATTTATAACCAAAACATGACAATGCCAATTAATGTTTGACCCATTTGTATAAGAAAGATCTCTGTATGGTGTGTGTGTGTGACAACTTACCAGTTGGGACCTCTGTAGGGTGTGTGTGTGTGTGTGTGTGTGTGAGACAACTCACCTTTTCTCAGCGCGTACTTTCTTGACACACTGAGAGCAGGTGTACATGTTGTCCCCTTCTAAAGTGTCCTTGATGGTCACCTCGTCCAGGGATTCCTGTGTAAAGAAGAGTAGGCAAACGTTTATGAAGGGACAAAAATGTAGTACCAAAGAAGAGTAGAGAATACTAAACTTCAAACATATACGTATAATATAGCTCTGAAGATAAACATGTGTGGGCTTGTTATGCTTCATTTGATGAGTCCAGTGGTAAAAGATAACTTTTCTTGCTAAAAGAGTATTGCACAGACTTGTATTAACCGATTTGGCAGGAAAATAAAAACCACAATTGAGTGTTGGACCTTAACGAGTTGTAAAGCAGTCTCTCCTTTTTTCTTAGGTTGGCATTGACGTTTAATTGATTCCTAAACACTTCTTCTGTAGCGACGAGAAAAGCATGACCATGTTCTACTTACATAGATGTTCTTCATGTCCGCCACCTGGCACCTGACTGTGTAGAACTCCTCCGCTGTCTGGCTCACGTGGTCACAGTCCTGTTGAAGGCGGACAAGTTGTTTACCAAGTTGTTGACCAAGTTGTTGACCAAGTTGTTGACCAAGTTGTTGACCAAGTTGTTTATCGTGAAATACAGTATGTTCAATACATTTTAAACGATAGGGCCGAGTTCTCACCAGTGACACCACATTGTTGGTGATGACCCCACCGAAGAGTGTCTTCACTGTGTTCTTCAGGTCATGAGACATCTCCTCGATCTTGGTAATGAGGTCAGTGAAGAACTCGGTCATGTCTTTCTGCTCGCCTGTGTTCAGGGGCTGCTTGTCCATGGTGTAGGTCTTACAGAACGGACGGGGGTTGTACGCCTTCCTCTCGCTCTCCTGGAATAAGGACAGACAACGATGAGAAAAACAGAGACGAGTAGCCATTTTTCTAAGGCGTTTGTATTATGAAAAAGGAGATAAGCGAAGATAAAAACCAATCGCAGAATTAAATCAGGTAGTGAACGAGAGAGAAAGGACACATTAAAATGGGACAAAATAGGTGGCCTATTTACCATGAGATAAGTGAACATCTTCTGCAGCTCTAGCAAGGTGGTCTTGTGTTTGATCTCCTCTGCATACTGGAAACAAAAAAACACACGCATCTCATACCAACTCACAGCCAAGTGCCTTATTCCATGACAATGCAATCAGATCCATGATACGATCCAATAAGACAAATAAGCACATGAGATAAAACTCAAAGGGTGCCTGAAAGTGGACTGACCTTGGCGGTGAAAACAGCCTGCCGGGCCTCAGGGATCATATACAGCTGCTGGATGGTGGAGGCCAGGTAACAGGTGGCGCCCAGGTTGGTTAGGCCTACAAAGCGACACTCGGCACGCACGTCGTCATGCGGCCAGTAGTCCCATTTGTATGGGGCGTGAGAGGCTGACAAATAAAGAAGACAAAAACAATACTGGTGAATTTGGGCCTAACTCCTTCTCTGGGTAATTCTAAATATAAAAATTGAATTTCTAGATTATCATATGGAAAAAAGGCAGGAGGCTCGAAACCGATAAGGCAACGATGTAGATAGAAATAACCCGTGCTGTCGGACAGCGCTGGGTCAATTTATTATTTTATTCGCATGGGCGGTAAAAAACGGAAAAGACGTCTGCTTGACAACTGACACAACCATGTATGCCCTGGCTCTACTACAGTCAAGCCTACATTTGTGAAACGGGCCAATGGAAGCAAGATCTGGTCAGGAAAAAAAACTGCATAATAAATCTCTACACTTGTCATTTTAAAAACCCGGTGCCTTTTTACCGGTTGGGGACCACAGCCACTTACCCTGCATGTGCTGCGACAGGACCCAGTTGTGGAGGAGACGATAGTTCTCCACCGAGCCCTTCACGGTCTCTACCAGGAGGTCGTAGGCGGCGGCGCGGGCCGCGTGCGACTTGCATTTCGGCTGGGCCCGGTCGGCCAGGCTGGGGAGAAGGAAAAGCAAGTTGTGGACGTCGCGCAGGAACTCCTGGCCCTCGCGGGAGAACTTGAAGGGGGGCTTGTGCTTGAGGACGCTGGTCGCGAGGCGCAGGAGGCCAGTGAGGCCGTCGTCCTCGATGGCGCTGTCTTGCTGGTCCAGGATCTCGCGGCTGGGGAGAGGGGTAGATGGTTCAACGATCAGGGGTAAATGGTTCAACGATCAATCAAGTGAGCTCCAGAGTTAACACATGTTTCAAATCACAATGTCACATGTATCCGAGCATCTTTCTAGACATCTTTCCGAGACAAAAACATCCAATGCACGAGAAAACCCATATCGTTAACGGCTCGTATCTGTATCTTCAGACGGCCATTGTCCTAATAAGTTACCTTAATAGGGATGGTTTTTAAACATGGACCAGACTGTGGTCTCACGGTGGACTCACCTCCGTATGCAGTCGGCCAGGTGTCTGGCTAGTGCGTCCAGGTCTAACAAGGTGGTCTGGCTGGCGTCTTTGACGTGGATGTTGTCGATAAGCTTGCACAGCAGCCAGAAGTACTCTTTACAGCCGGTCCGTAACATGGGCTCTTCTTCATAGTCTTCCACCTGAACAGACGCACACAGCCCGTCAGCGGAGCCCGCCTCGTCACACAGCTTTATGAGCGTCAACTGTTAGTACAAGTTTGCACTATGTGCAATGTTTAAAGCCAAAGCCTATAGCCGAGTGAGTCTGTGTGTGACAGTTGTACCCACCCGTAGTGGTTTCAGGGCCTGTGCGTCAGGGAGGAATTTGAGCAGAGTCGAGGCAGCCAGCAGCAGGAAGGACCGGTTAATGGACTCCCCTCCCTCCAGACCCGACAGGGACAGCTTGTAGAGGCCGTTGCATGCCTCGTGGCGAACCGCTGTCTGAGAAGGGGACAAGCACACGCGCTCAGGTTAACGGAAAGCACTCAATGATTTGACCACAGAGCAGGCTAGATTCTAGCGGCGACTAATATAATAATTATCAAATTGACAAATGGGGAAATACCTCAAACCGTACAAGAACAAAAGTGCGCTAAAACCCTAAAAATGTCAAAAGTTAATTGAGCGCATGTTTTTAGGCAGGGAGGAACCAAAGCAATGAAAGCCAACATTTGGGTCAGTTAAGTCGCCTAGAACTCACCTCCGGTACCAGTAAGGTGAGCTTCTTGAGCCAGTCGTGAAGGTGGTCGCTGTCTGCTAGACTGGACTTGACTATTGAGCAGCAGTGTGCCCAGCTCACCAGCAGCCACATGGAGTAGTGAGTCACTGGAAGACGAAAAGTCGTATTGCAATGTAGGCATTCAGCAGCACGTCCGAAGTAACACACTCTTAAATAGTCAACATGGTCAATAAGGACCCAACGGTCTGTTAGAGTTAACAGTATTAACTACTAAACTTACCTTCATGTCGAGACCGGTGCTCTGATTGGGCCTTTAAAACTCTGTAAATGAAACATGTTCTAGTTAAGTAGAGGGACCCCTTCAGTAAAGAACCATTTCAAAGCATATTAAGTTGTCGTTTTCACGATTGACTAGCTCAACAAATAGCAAAGATTCACAACAAATCATTAATTGTAATAATGTAATAATGCTGTGGGGATTAGGACTGAGGTCAAAGACCATTTTAATGCAGTCAGAAACAAACATTCTGTAAGGTCATTCTGCTTAATCTTACCGGTGTGCTAGGTTGTCGTATGTGTAAGCCACATTTATCAAGCGCTGGATTAAGTTGGTGCCTTGGACAAGCCCCAAGAAAACCTAAAAAATATTAAATTAAGTTAGATAATGAGAGGCGAAGAAATCACAAATGTCTCCCTTTTAAAGGTGCCGAGAATCACAAAAAAGAGCAAGAAAGCAATATGCAGCAGGACATCGTCAAACACCTTTAAAGCCTTATTTTATTCGCTAATGTTTGGAGGTAGACCGCTCTGTATAGTTTTATTGTTTGCATCACAGTCTCCATGGAAGTGTAAAAATAAATGCACATTACCAAATAGTTCTGGTAACGTTCCAATAAGCTGTTGCCGTAAGCTATTGGAATTGGAGTAAAACACTACTGTACCTCTGTGAGACGAGGTATGTGTAATCCCTTGCCGTGGTCGCCGGCGGCCTTGCGCGACTTGCCAGGCCAGGCTCGTTTGCGTTGGCTGTCGGTGAGGCCCGACCACGAGAATACATCATGGTAGGCCAAATCCAGGTCAGCCGGGTCCACCGCAAACTGGCAGATGAGCTTCAGCAGGCAAGCCAGGCAGTCCAGCAACCACTAGACAACAGAGAGCCTTTATCTACCCAAACATGACAATACAACAGAAAACATGCTTGCTTTGCTAGCTGTGATTCTAACGTTAGCAACTCTGTCCATGCTATGAAAAAAAAAACACTGTAGGAAATGCAAAGATAATTAGCTTCCACTAAACCTAGCAATTGTTGAAAATTTTCAGCCAATAGAGATTAGATTTCACAAAGCCAACTTTAGGTTGTAGCTCTGACACCTCCAGCAAGGTCAAAGTAGCTCTATGAGCTTCTGCAGATTAAAAGTAGTATTGTCAAGATGTTGATGTACAGACTGATTTCCCAACACCTTCGCTTTGAGCAGTTTTTCTGCATACTATGGCCATCCTTAAGTGACTATAGTGTCCGACAGTGAATTTGTTTCCTTCCATTGATAGAGGTGCCTGTTGGGGCGCTAATCTAAAAGGCCCATCATATTCCCGATCCATATCGTCGTCCGTCTATTACCCACCACTGTCCACGACTCCTGATCCTTGGGTTCCAGGATAGCGGAGTTGAAGATCTCCAACAGCAACTGAAGCCCTCCGGATGACACAAACTAGGAAGAGCAAATTAAGTCGATGAATGTATTATAGTATATTAGGGAGAAGTTGCAAAACTCTGGGAACTTTCAATGGGATACTTGTTGGAAGTTACCGGAGCAGAACGAGAACAAAATACTCAAATTCTTGGTTTGTTTACGCAAGCATGGCCAAAAAAGCTGATACTGATCTGGAAAAACTAAGACATGTAGTCCCCTGAATTATTTAACCCTATGTGGGTAAGTACCTTGCAGCTCCAGGAGTTTTTACTGTTCTCGATTTGGTCTTCACTGGAGTCGTCCGAGTCTGGATACAGGTCACTGTAACTCCCCTGAAAGATTTGAATTGTGTTTTTAAACAAAAGCTGTGAGCAAGTTGTTGCGCCTGTGTTAAACGTGAATGTTCATGAATAAAACAGTAAACGTGGGTTTGTTCGTTGACTAGTACCGTGGACTCTCGATGGATTCGGCGGTTGGGCTTGCCCAGGGCCTCAATGATCTCCAGGGCATACAGCAACTTGTGGGGGCTCTTGATCCTCAGCAGGTCCTTCCAGCACAGACCTTCACCCCCCTACAAAAAAGAAATCACAATCTCAGAGATGGGGACATAAAACAAGATGTGGTAATAAGGGGTATGGCGACAGGGTGTATGGCGACAGGGTGTATGGCGACAGGGTGTATGGCGACAGGGTCTATGGCGACAGGGTCTATGGCGACAGGGTCTATGGCGACAGGGTCTATGGCGACAGGGTCTATGGCGACAGGGTCTATGGCGACAGGGTCTATGGCGACAGTATAACTTTAACCTCAAATGAACCCCAACCTGCCAACAGGTGTTTCACACATCAAGGAGGACAGCTTGCAACCGCTTTACTATTTGTGAACAGGTGATTGGCCATTTGTCAGTAAAAAGGAGTTTGATTTGCTCAATGCAATAAATGTACTAGTATGGAGTAGCTGCCTTGTTTAGTGACATTTTTTATTTTATTTTTTATTTAACCTTTCTTTAACCAGGTGGGCCGATTGAGAACAAATTCTCATTTACAACGGCGACCTGGCAATGCAAGCTGAGATTTGTTGGAGATTATTCATCTTCTGAACATCTGCCAACTGCACTGAACATAATGTTCCACTACTAACCATGTATAGGTCACCAAAACCCACTGGAAAGTTCTTTGATGTATGCTGAACTATTATATGCACTGACTGTGTAATTAACACTGGAGATTTTAGTATTAATGTAAATTACGCTAACGGAAGTAGTGCTAAAGAATTCCACTTTGACTTTACACAAGATGATACTGTCTGAACGTGACTAAAGGGCACACGCATGTGTTCGCTGTTGTCTTTGATTTGTCATCCAGACATATCAGATCAGAAACTGTTTGAACATTTAAGGAGGCTCTCATTGTCACCAACCCGATGTGACCACCCGCACTTCAACCTCCACTAATAACCACCCAGATACCTTCAGTTCTCATGTTTTGAATGTTATTACTGCATTCACATATGGTAGGGTTCACGCAAAAATCATCACGGAAAAAAGCTACGTCCCAAAAGAGAGTAGAGAAAAGCTGATGGTAAATGGAATGTCTCTGTGAACTCCATTTTGTTGGACTTCTGTAATGACCTGTTTTAAGGACGCTCTAAAAAGTCTTCAGAAAAAGCTGCTCGAGTACAACCAGAAACGAGGAAAGCTGAACTAATTACACCAATTTGTATGTCTTGGCCCTGAAGCATTTAGCCAGTGCTAGGTCACAGCACAACCCAACGGCCAGCATGAATCCTAGAGACCCATCAGGTTATCAGGGTTGTGTAACCATTCTGTCTGTCGCTGTGCTGCAGAGAGTTGGAACAAACTGCCAGGCAAATCAGACTTGCAGCAACATTGACAACATTGACTGTTTAAATCCAGTATAGATGCATGCACGTTATCTTCTGCCTTTTAATTATGTTAAATTAAGTTTTTATAATCTTTCAGCCACCTTAAACGTAGCGTTTTTATTTGTATGCTTTGTCGACCATGCTACGTTTATTTACATTACTGCGATAATAATGTATAGCACTTCAAATTGCCCTGTGCTATACAAATAAGCTTGCTCTGCATAGTGAAGACTTTCTCTCACAAAAATCTTTATTGTTTGAGCACTAGGTTGTGAGAGTGAGATATTTCTTGTCAGTGTCTGTCTGGGGTTTGTTTGAGCACTACATGTGAGGGTGAGATATTTCTTATCAGTGTCTGTCTGGGGTTTGTTTGAGCACTGAGATGTGAGGGTGAGATATTTCTTATCAGTGTCTGTCTGGGGTTTGTTTGAGCACTGAGATGTGAGGGTGAGATATTTCTTATCAGTGTCTGTCTGGGGTTTGTTTGAGCACTGAGATGTGAGGGTGAGATATTTCTTATCAGTGTCTGGGGTTTGTTTGAGCACTGAGATGTGAGGGTGAGATATTTCTTATCAGTGTCTGGGGTTTGTTTGAGCACTGAGATGTGAGGGTGAGATATTTCTTATCAGTGTCTGGGGTTTGTTTGAGCACTGAGATGTGAGGGTGAGATATTTCTTATCAGTGTCTGGGGTTTGTTTGAGCACTGAGATGTGAGGGTGAGATATTTCTTATCAGTGTCTGGGGTTTGTTTGAGCACTGAGATGTGAGGGTGAGATATTTCTTATCAGTGTCTGGGGTTTGTTTGAGCACTGAGATGTGAGGGTGAGATATTTCTTATCAGTGTCTGGGGTTTGTTTGAGCACTGAGATGTGAGGGTGAGATATTTCTTATCAGTGTCTGGGGTTTGTTTGAGCACTGAGATGTGAGGGTGAGATATTTCTTATCAGTGTCTGGGGTTTGTTTGAGCACTGAGATGTGAGGGTGAGATATTTCTTATCAGTGTCTGGGGTTTGTTTGAGCACTGAGATGTGAGGGTGAGATATTTCTTATCAGTGTCTGGTGTGATGCAGCTCCCACTTCCCCAGTATTGATGCAACTGCGCTCAATGGGAAAACATGTGGGTATTCATTTTGTATCTTTTACACAATAATATTTTTTTTTTACTTGACCTCCCATTTCTGTCAAACGCAATAAGGGCTTCAATACTTTCTCAAGTAAAATATTTCCCCACAAACAATATCATCATACAATAATTGATTTCCACTATCAAAGAAATAGCCAACAATGACATTTCAAATACCATTTGCAATTAATTCACATGAGATAATGAGTCAGTGGTTGAACACTTTAGCAAGGCCCTTTATAATTGCATAATGGCCATTCATTGGTATGCAGCATATAGCCAGTGCATTGAGTCATGCTAAATACAGCCCTTAGATCTGGTATATTGGATACATACCAGTCCCACAACTTGGTTTCTAAATGACAATAAAAAATATTTGATCCCCTGCTTATTTTGTAAATTTGCCCACTGACAAAGACATGATCAGTCTAGAAGTTTAATGGTAGGTTAAATGGAAAAGACACAAAACCAACAAAAAAAATCCAGAATAACACATTTCAAATAAGTTATGAATTGATTAGCATTTTACTCAGTAAAATAAGTATTTGACCCATTTGCATAACATTACTTAGTACTTGGTGGAAAAACCCGTGTTGGCAATCACAGAGGTCAGATGTTTCATGTAGTTGGCCCCCAGGTTTGGTTCAATCACAGAGGTCAGATGTTTCATGTAGTTGGCCCCCAGGTTTGGTTCAATCACAGAGGTCAGATGTTTCTTATAGTTGCCCCCAGGTTTGGTTCAATCACAGAGGTCAGATGTTTCTTATAGTTGGCCCCCAGGTTTGGTTCAATCACAGAGGTCAGATGTTTCTTATAGTTGGCCCCCAGGTTTGGTTCAATCACAGAGGTCAGATGTTTCTTATAGTTGCCCCCAGGTTTGGTTCAATCACAGAGGTCAGATGTTTCTTATAGTTGCCCCCAGGTTTGGTTCAATCACAGAGGTCAGATGTTTCTTATAGTTGCCCCCAGGTTTGGTTCAATCACAGAGGTCAGATGTTTCTTATAGTTGCCCCCAGGTTTGGTTCAATCACAGAGGTCAGATGTTTCTTATAGTTGGCCCCCAGGTTTGGTTCAATCACAGAGGTCAGATGTTTCTTATAGTTGGCCCCCAGGTTTGGTTCAATCACAGAGGTCAGATGTTTCTTATAGTTGGCCCCCAGGTTTGGTTCAATCACAGAGGTCAGATGTTTCTTATAGTTGCCCCAAGGTTTGGTTCAATCACAGAGGTCAGATGTTTCTTATAGTTGGCCCCCAAGTTTGGTTCAATCACAGAGGTCAGATGTTTCATGTAGTTGCCACCAGGTTTGCACACATCACAGGAGGGATTTTGTCCCACTCCTTGTTTCAGATCCTCTCCAAGTCATTACGTTTTCAAGGCTGGCGTTCTGCAACTTCAACCTTCAGCTCCCTCTACAGATTTTCTATGGGATTAAGGTCCGGAACTTTAATGTGCTTCTTCTTGAGACATTCCTCCAAAGTTGAGTCGAGACCAAAACTGAGCTTTTTGGCATCATCAGACCCAAACACTTTCACCCAGTTCTCCTCTGAATCATTCAGATATTCATTGGCAAACTTCAGACTGGCCAGTAGATGTGCTTTCTTGAGCGGGGTGCCTTGCGGGCGCTGCAGGATTTCAGTCCTTCACGGCGTAATGTGTTACCAATTGTTTATTTGGTGAATATGGTCCCAACTGCTTTGAGATCATTGAACAGATCCTCCCGTGTAGTTCTGGGCTGATTCCTCACGGTTCTCATGGTCAATGAAACTCAACAAGGTGTCTTACATGGAGCCCCAGACCGAGGAAGATTGACAGTTATTTTGTGTTTCTTCCATTTGCAAATAATCGCACCGATGGTCTTGTAGCCCATTCCAGCCGTGTGTAGGTCTACAATCTTGTCCCAGACATTCTTGCACAGCTCTTTGGTCTTGGCCATGATGGAGAGTTTGGAATCTGATTAATCGATTGCTTCTGTGGACAGGTGTATTTTATACTGGTAACAATCTTAGAATAGCCCTCTTAAAGTGAGTGCTCCTAATCTCAACTCGTTACCTGTATAAGACACCTGGGAGCCAGAAATCTCTTATTTCACTGAGTTAAACTGTCTTTGACAGTGAGCAAACATACAAAAGATCAAAAAACGGCTTTCTTTACTGTATACATTAACTACAGCACCAGTCCGAACTTCCAACAAGTACTGTATAACCCTGACATTCAAGTACCAACTGGACTCTGACCACTGGCGTGTGGATTTTGCGGCCTTGTGACATACCGTGTCGTCGAGGATATTCTGGAAGGCCAGCAGCATGTTGGGACACGTCGGGAGCAGCATGAGCAGCTCCCAGACCCGCCTGGACAGGTTCTCAGCATGGAGGTGCAGCTCCTCACATCTCAAGTTCTGGAGGTAGGAATGACACAGAGGGACTTTAAACATTCCCACTGAGACGCACGCTGCCATGGCAGTAGTCAAACTAGCAATCTGTGAGCCAAGAATATTCATAATAGTCATGATGAATTAAACTGTGTCTTTGTAATAGCACTGTTGAACAGGTTGGAGCAGTGGTTCTTAAACGTTTTCTGTCATGCCTCCCAATATACCCGTTCCCAGCTGTCATGGAAAAATTAATTGTATCGTTTATGTAAACATTTTAATATCTCCCTACAAATTAAAATCAACAGATGCAGATATGGTAAAAAAAGATATATACATTGGTTAAGACATTTGGTCCCGGCAGACTTCCTGTAATCAGGGCGTTTACTTTGAGATCTAAACTCATTCTCAATGTTCAGTCTATTACCATATTTGGTTTAGATGCAGGCCGCAGAAAGAAACCATTCCTCACAGAGATATGATGTAGATAAAAGCAAAAGTAATGCCATTGCTCTCTGGCCAATCAGCCATTGTCCTGGATGTGAACTGCAGCTTAGTGTCTAATGTGAGCTCTATGTACCGCTCCTCTACTTCACAATGTGACAGGTGGAGGTGTAATGAAGATCTCTGATCCAGTCGTATTTGGAGGTGTCGCCAAGGTAGAATTACTTGTGGAAATGTGTATTTGGTGGTGTCACCCAAGGGAGAAGTACTTGTGGAATTGAGTTTTGGTGGTGTCGCCCAAGGGTGAAGTACTTGTGGAAATGTGTTACTGAGTAGACAGAACGAATGTGTGTGTGTGTACGTGCTTGTGCATTCAGGCCTATTGTATTTCATTTATTCTTTTCGTTCTTTAAGCTAGTCAATAATTTTAACTAAAATCTTTTGATTGTACATATCTAATTTTTTATAAATTGTTCCAGCTTTTACCTGATACGTGTCATGCTCTCACGTTCACCTACACTCGTCCGTGAACAACCCATCACGACGTAATTGCGCTTATTGTCTGTCACAACAGCAGAACGGTGTCTTGCCCATTCCTCCACAGCAGCTTTAGCACTTCCCCTATATTTGTTTTGTTTCAAATGCGAACCATGAAAGAAATTGTAGTGTGGTAAATGGAAATGTGATTATTTGTTCCACCCCGTCCGGTACACACTGAAACACCATTCACCCACCTCTGGGCTGTCTCCCATGGCACTGGGGCTGGGGGGCTTGAAGCATGCCAGCATCTCCAGCAGGTCAAACAGGGTGGTGAGGTGGGGCTCCTGGAGAAGCAGCAGCATTGGGATGTGCTCTTTCTGGGGAGGGGGGAGGCACGAGGCCGGCAGCTGCACCCCCTCGCCCTTACGCTCCCGCCGGGGTGCACCAAGCGAGACAAACACCATCTGGGCAGAAGGGCGTAGGGGTGGAAGCATTTAGCCATCACCTCCACTAAGCGTGATATGAAATAGCCTGTGTTGCAGAAGTGTAAGGTGTCTGTTTTAACCTGCATGTCTTTAAAGCCCAGTTCATGCAGGGTCTTCTCGTCATAATCGGTGGTGAGCTCATGGCCGGAGGAGATCATTCTGACTGGACCGATCAAACCACCTGGACACACACACACACACACCGTTAAAACTCCCATTCCTAAGAAGATTGAGGTTCGCTAATACTGAATTAAGAGTCAACCAAATACAGATTTAACGGACCTGGAAAGTCCCCCTGGCGGCTGCTTTGGCCAAACTCCTGAAGCTGGGCCTGCTGGTTCATCTGCTCCTTCTGTAGGTTCTCGTACCAGTGGGTCACCTCAGCCCGCAGGTCAGCCACCTGGTCACTGGGGTACATCTCGATGGTCATCTGGTACCACACGAAAAACATAAGACACGCACGAGAGCAGGGACACAGACCAACACACAGTGATGTGGACAAACAGACACGGACAAATGTATGCAAAAGGGATAAGGGGAGAAAAAGACAGAGAGACCAACAGAGAGAGAGACCAACAGAGAGAGAGACCAACAGAGAGAGAGACCAACAGAGAGAGAGACCAACAGAGAGAGAGACCAACAGAGAGAGAGACCAACAGAGAGAGAGACCAACAGAGAGAGAGACCAACAGAGAGAGAGACCAACAGAGAGAGAGACCAACAGAGAGAGAGACCAACAGAGAGAGAGACCAACAGAGAGAGAGACCAACAGAGAGAGAGACCAACAGAGAGAGAGACCAACAGAGAGAGAGACCAACAGAGAGAGAGACCAACAGAGAGAGAGACCAACAGAGAGAGAGACCAACAGAGAGAGAGACCAACAGAGAGAGAGACCAACAGAGAGAGACCAACAGAGAGAGACCAACAGAGAGAGACCAACAGAGAGAGACCAACAGAGAGAGACCAACAGAGAGAGACCAATGTATGCAGAAGGGATAAGGGGAGAAAAAGACAGAGAGACAAACAGAGAGAGACGGTAAGCAAAAATAAGGCATTCTTCAATTAGAACATACAGTTGACAGAATACAAAGGATGAAGTGAACTTGTGTCAATAAATCATGCTGTACACATTTCCATAACATCAACAGGAGCATTTGACAGTGCCAATGTACCAAGGTTTAATAATTAAGTACCAAGATGCTGGGTACTTTCTTGGGTACCTTGTCGGGCAGACCAGCCGGCTGGCACACAATCCTCAGTGGCAGAGACTGCTTGTCGCTCAGTGCTTTCAGGTGGCTACTGATGCCCGTGCCCTCGATCTGCCACTGACGTAGGTGGTAGGCAAACCTGTAGGAGGGCAACAACAGGGTGGAGGTGGGAGTGTTCTTATTGCTGGTTGTGTGGGCACGAGTAGAGGGGCGGGGCGCGAGTAGAGGGGCGGGGGAGCGAGTAGAGGGGCGGGGGGCGCGAGTAGAGGGGGGGAGTAGAGGGGCGGGGGCGCGAGTAGAGGGGCGGGGGCGCGAGTAGAGGGGCGGGGTCGCGAGTAGAGGGGCGGGGTCGCGAGTAGAGGGGCGGGGTCGCGAGTAGAGGGGGCGCGAGTAGAGGGGCGGGGGCGCCAGTAGAGGGGCGGGGGGCGCCAGTAGAGGGGCGGGGGCGCGAGTAGAGGGCGGGGGCGCGAGTAGAGGGGCGGGGGAGCGAGTAGAGGGGCGGGGGCGAGTAGAGGGGCGGGGGAGCGAGTAGAGGGGCGGGGGAGCGAGTAGAGGGGCGGGGGAGCGAGTAGAGGGGCGGGGGAGCGAGTAGAGGGGCGGGGGAGCGAGTAGAGGGGCGGGGGAGCGAGTAGAGGGGCGGGGGAGCGAGTAGAGGGGCGGGGGAGCGAGTAGAGGGGCGGGGGCGAGTAGAGGGGCGGGGGCGCGAGTAGAGGGGCGGGGGCGCGAGTAGAGGGGCAGGGGAGCGAGTAGAGGGGCGGGGGCGCGCGAGTAGAGGGGCGGGGGCGCGAGTAGAGGGGCGGGGGCGCGAGTAGAGGGGCGGGGGCGCGAGTAGAGGGGCGGGGGCGCGAGTAGAGGGGCGGGGGCGCGAGTAGAGGGGCGGGGGCGCGAGTAGAGGGGCGGGGGCGCGAGTAGAGGGCGGGGGCGCGAGTAGAGGGGCGGGGGAGCGAGTAGAGGGCGGGGGAGCGAGTAGAGGGGCGGGGGAGCGAGTAGAGGGGCGGGGGAGCGAGTAGAGGGGCGGGGGCGCGAGTAGAGGGGCGGGGGCGCGAGTAGAGGGGCGGGGGCGCGAGTAGAGGGGCGGGGGCGCGAGTAGAGGGGCGGGGGCGCGAGTATCTCTGCTGGACAGGATAGAATTCAACCCACTGCTCATTCAGCAACCACTTTCCCTGTTGTTTGGAAACATTTCTTTTTTTTTTTTTTTTTTTTGGAAACATTTCTGATAGCACTTGTACATTTTTAAATAGGGGAAAGTGCTAAGACTATAGGAACACCAGATTGTCGTGAAAGTCAGAAATAATAACATACAATTTTCATGCTGTGAACAATAGAAAATACATTTGGTGCGTATAAAACCAGTGAATGCATCCATATACCATAATAACGACCAGTAAGGGAATCAGCCCTGTCAAGCTTTGCAAGTGCAGTGAGTCATGGTTAGGTTAAGGGAATTGAAAAGGGGCGCGTTTCATACCTCCGTCGAAAGGCCTCCAGGTGAGTTTTGAGCATGAGCAGGCCCCTCTCAATGACGGTGAGGCCAGAGTGGGCGTCCTTCTCCAGGTTGGCTGAAGCCACCATTAGGCTCTCCATGCACTTACAGATGAACTCCTGCTCTTTCTCCAGGCCCGTCTTACCAGCTGGGAGGGAGGAACACGCCAAACATTATCAAAACCAACACAGCTTCTGTCATTAAGCTGTCGAATGCACCAGGAAACAAAGGATAACCTGCACAAACTCATGTCAACTAGTCACACAAGTAAATGGTTCATAACAATAGCGGTTATGGTTTCATTGCAAGTACAGCGGTAGTGTTCTGTACCCAAGTACAGCGGTAGTGTTCTGTACCCAAGTACAGCGGTAGTGTTCTGTACCCAAGTACAGCGGTAGTGTTCTGTACCCAAGTACAGCGGTAGTGTTCTGTACCCAAGTACAGCGGTAGTGTTCTGTACCCTAGTACAGCGGTAGTGTTCTGTACTGTACCCAAGTACAGCGGTAGTGTTCTGTACCCAAGTACAGCGGTAGTGTTCTGTACCCAAGTACAGCGGTAGTGTTCTGTACCCAAGTACAGCGGTAGTGTTCTGTACCCAAGTACAGCGGTAGTGTTCTGTACCCAAGTACAGCGGTAGTGTTCTGTACCCAAGTACAGCGGTAGTGTTCTGTACCCAAGTACAGCGGTAGTGTTCTGTACCCAAGTACAGCGGTAGTGTTCTGTACCCAAGTACAGCGGTAGTGTTCTGTACCCAAGTACAGCGGTAGTGTTCTGTACCCAAGTACAGCGGTAGTGTTCTGTACCCAAGTACAGCGGTAGTGTTCTGTACCCAAGTACAGCGGTAGTGTTCTGTACCCAAGTACAGCGGTAGTGTTCTGTACCCAAGTACAGCGGTAGTGTTCTGTACCCAAGTACAGCGGTAGTGTTCTGTACCCAAGTACAGCGGTAGTGTTCTGTACCCCAGTACAGCGGTAGTGTTCTGTACCCCAGTACAGCGGTAGTGTTCTGTACCCAAGTACAGCGGTAGTGTTCTGTACCCAAGTACAGCGGTAGTGTTCTGTACCCAAGTACAGCGGTAGTGTTCTGTACCCCAGTACAGCGGTAGTGTTCTGTACCCCAGTGTACCCAAGTACAGCGGTAGTGTTCTGTACCCCAGTACAGCGGTAGTGTTCTGTACCCAAGTACAGCGGTAGTGTTCTGTACCCCAGTACAGCGGTAGTGTTCTGTACCCAAGTACAGCGGTAGTGTTCTGTACCCAAGTACAGCGGTAGTGTTCTGTACCCAAGTACAGCGGTAGTGTTCTGTACCCAAGTACAGCGGTAGTGTTCTGTACCCAAGTACAGCGGTAGTGTTCTGTACCCAAGTACAGCGGTAGTGTTCTGTACCCAAGTACAGCGGTAGTGTTCTGTACCCAAGTACAGCGGTAGTGTTCTGTACCCAAGTACAGCGGTGTTCTGTACCCAGTGTTCTGTACCCAAGTACAGCGGTAGTGTTCTGTACCCAAGTACAGCGGTAGTGTTCTGTACCCAAGTACAGCGGTAGTGTTCTGTACCCAAGTACAGCGGTAGTGTTCTGTACCCAAGTACAGCGGTAGTGTTCTGTACCCAAGTACAGCGGTAGTGTTCTGTACCTAAATAAGAATAATACTATTCTTATTTCAGTCGCTATTATTTGAGTTGTATATTTTCTAACATTGGTAACCGGTTCATAAGTGTAATAAGGCATCTTAAGGCTTGTGATATATTGCCAATATACCATGGCTAGGCCTAGTGTCCAGGCACTCAGCGGTGTGTCATGCCTACAAACAGGTACAATGAAATCCCTTGATGCCTTATTACTTATGTATATGTGGATACAAATATCAGTGTTTTGACTAGTCACAATTAACTAGCAATCCTTATCAAACAACAGCAAAGTAAACAGGACAGTTTGGTGTCGTTGGGCGGTGCTTCAATAAAACACAGCTCAGGATTTGTTCAAATATACCGAGATATCCAACCAGCTGAAGACACCACCAGATGAGGACCCACCCCCTTTATCATCGAAGCCTCTTGCCGACAACAGAAACACACCCTTTCCGGACTAAAGTCCGGGGTGTTTGGTGTTGGCCAAGCTATAAACAAGCAGCGTCCACTCACCGTTGATGTAGTAGGAGTTGATGTACTGGATGGCAGCACGGCTAATGTCGGCAGACTGGGCTCTGAGGGCGATTCCCCATAGCTGGTCCATCCCACAGAGCTACAGACAGAGGTCAAGTGTTGACAGGAGAACAGTGAGTGTGAATAAAAGGTGCATAAGGATAAAGAGATGTAGACAGGTGGACACAGGTCAGCGGATGATTTTAAGTGTGTGTGTGTGTGTGTGTATACCTCGCAGTTGGAGCTGCTGTCGTAAGCACTGGTGGCCAGACGGGCCAGGTTACAGAGGTGCTGGAAGAGGTTGAGGCCGGTCATACTGATGGTCTCCGGCTTCAACTGGGGCATCTGGGAGTAACACAGGAAGTGGAAAAGGGAGATCGATTAATCAAGGCCAACGAATGGAATGAGCCACAAATAGAAGACTTAAGTGACAGTGACGTAGGCGTAGCTTCACCATGAACTCTGTAGGCCACATTGGAATGAATTGAACCCCCGATTAACTAACGCCAGATTGGTCTGGTCATACCTTTTCCAAAAAGAGGTGTTTGTAGGTCTCCATGCCCATGGCGTGCTGGTCTTTGCTTCGAACCTGGTTGAGGAACCAGTGCAGTGCGTCGTCATAGCATTCCCCATCTTCCACCAGACAGTGCCACAGGATGTCCACCTGCTCCAAGCTCAGTCCTGTAGGAACAAGACAGGGTGTTAGTCCGAGAGCCACTAAAATCAGCAGACCCATTGTCAGATTTAGCGCTACGGTTTCAGATTGCGAAAAGCCATTCCATATCAACAGTTGAACATGACACATCCAGAAGTAAGTGACCAGTGCACAGAAGCTTTCTTGTTGCTTTTTGTAAATGGCAACCTAGTCTGAGAATTGTAAGTGAGACGGTGGTCACCTAAAAAAAATTAAAAATAACCATGACATGGACATTTTAAATGTCATATAAAAATGCTTTGCAAATAAAAAGGTTGTTTGGTTAGTTCAGTGTTCTGTCGACATTTACAGAAACTGTACATATATTTTGAACAGGAATTTCCATGAACAAAAACAGTAACACAGGTCATGTTTTAGCAAGTCCCATCTAATATTACGTCATGTTACTTTATTTCTCTGAGGATACAAGTGGAAATATTACCAGTCCCAAATGAAAGTGAGCCTGCCAAATAATAATTTTCACAGACAAATCTATAGCTTATATGTAAGCAGTTCCTGCTTTTTTCTAGCACCTAAATTTCAGCCATTTTACATGTCTTTAAACCCCCAAGAAACCAGTCACCAAATTACAATTGAAATATGATGTTTGGGCTATTGGCTTTTTTAGGAGATTATCTACAACTCCTACCAACATCTGCATAATCAGCACACAAGTACACCAGGGCACACCAGGGCGGCACAGCGCAGACCAGGGCACAGCGCAGACCAGGGCACAGCGCAGACCAGGGCACAGCGCAGACCAGGGCACAGCGCAGACCAGGGCACAGCGCAGACCAGGGCACAGCGCAGACCAGGGCACAGCGCAGACCAGGGCACAGCGCAGACCAGGGCACAGCGCAGACCAGGGCACAGCGCAGACCAGGGCACAGCGCAGACCAGGGCACAGCGCAGACCAGGGCACAGCGCAGACCAGGGCACAGCGCAGACCAGGGCACAGCGCTGACCAGAGCACAGCGCTGACCAGAGCACAGTGCAGACCAGAGCACAGTGCTATCCCAGAAATCATCCTCACTCAGTCACACGACTGTGCACACACTAACGTGCATTGACAGACACATACACGCCCCTTACAGGGCAGAGTAGTGCAAAATTGGAAACAAAGACGTATTGTTTGGTTCCTATCTAAAGAAAGTACAGGACAATGCTGCTTCTGTTCTGGGAGTGACTCATTGGGTTTCCAGCAGCCAGGGTCTAGTCAGCCACCCGGAGACAGAGTCAATAATTGGACATGAATGGACACGGACTCTGTTGATCTGTGTAAAGACGGGATCAAGTTCAGGATCAAGTTCAGGAAAACACTTAAAACAAGCTGTAGCTGGTGTTTTACTGATGACAAATCCACCGGCAGTCCCTACACCATCACTTTCGGTTTGACTGTTCCCCAGATAACTGGGATTGTGCGCCAGCTTACTGAAGTGGTCCGGCGAGCCCAGGGTGGAGAAGACGCAGGTCAGGAACTGCAGGCGCACTTGGACCTCAGCGCTGTGGCCGTACAGGGCAAACTTGTGTCTCTGCTCTCGGACTTCCTGAATGTAGTGCAGCAGGTTCTCAAAGAAGAGCTTCATCATGTGAAGCTCCTTTTCCGCCCACCTGAAAATCAACCAGTCTCACATTTAGCTCAGCTCACCTCAGATAACACCAATGTCACAAAATATCCTCTTTGCCATGGCCTACGCATGCTGTGAAATGTCTGTATGTTTTTATGACACCACATGGCAGGCAGGGCTTTGTGTTCTAGTGTTGTAGGTGGTGCTTACATAGTGATCCAATGAGTGTCGTAGCTGGAACCGAACTGCTGAAATGTGCCGAAAAGTTTTGGGAGGAGGCGCAGAGAGACTACTACAGACCTGGTAGGGCAAGAAGGAACGGGTCATAAAATACATTTCAAACTAATGCCAGAGAACCATCTGCTTAAGAAATTGTTTGCCTGATGTTCAAGCGCAAGTATGGATTACAGACAGAACCAAACTGACAGACAGAAAGACGCAGACAAACACCAACAGACAGGCCGACCGACCGAGACCAACAGACCGACCTGTGATGGGTAAGGTTTTCCAGACAGCCCTCAATGAAGCGCATACGGATCTGGCGATCGGTAAACCAGCACACCAGTGAGCACAGTAACTTCTCAGCCTCATTGATTAGGCCCTCGGACAGGTGGATCTGGTGAAACGTGAAAGGAAAACAGTTAGTGTCATACTCAGGAATATCAATGAGATGGCTAACCTTTCTTAAAATGTGGCTTCTTACTGAAACCTGGACAAATGTAGTGATAAACTTAAAACTCAAAAGTAAGCAGTTTAAAAAAGCTACAACAGCGCATCATAACCATTCTATTTTAGAGCACCGAAAAGCATTAGGGCGAGGTAAATTGTATATTGTTATATATATTGTTTATTCACATTTTGCAGACAAGATTGTCCACGTCTCTCTAGTTACTTTTTCATGATGCATTCCACATCATCCACTAAATGTCCAGAGTGGCCCAACAGGCAATTTGCAATTGCTAGGCTAACCAACGCTTTCCTTTATTAAAGGACGTTCCAAGCTGCTGTTTATGTTGGTGTTTTTAATCAAAGTGTTTGGCCTAATTATGGCTTCCTTGACTTGACAACCTCTTTGGTCCTCAAGTTGACAGAAACCAATTGTGAGTTCCAAACGCACAAATAATGTGAACAAACACACATGTCCACACAGCAACACCTGTCATGTGATGTCTCCCAATTCATGTGGGACCCTGACATAGGGGGCCATACATGTTTTCCAATCTCCAAAGTGAAACCAATGAACACATCATTTTAAATTAAACATTTTGCAGCACAGAGGCAAACGACAAAACAATCATTCAAATACTTATCACAGGCAACAGTATGTTGACTATTTAGTAACAACAAAACTTTTTTCTTACATCGGGGGTTCTTAAAACCTCAAACTGGGAGCCAAATTGGAGGATGTTAATTTCCATAAAAGCACGCAGCTATTGATACATATTGGTACATTCAATTGCCTTTGTCCATGAATATTCACTGTTGACCGAAAACCCCATACTTTTATTTTGTAAGCTAACCTGTCCACTGCTTGAAGCAATGAACTATGGTGTAAATTCTTAATCAGTAAGCATTGTTCAAATTTGGCTATTTGTTAGTGCTCATTTACATGTTGTTAGTGTTTTTGTAGCAGTGAGAGGGAGGAGCTTAATGCTGCATTGGCATTTCATGACTACTGATCTGAACAGTGGCAGGTGGAACTAATCATGTGACAGCCAGAGGCGAGAATGTCAAACCACTGACACTGACATCAACCACAGAGCTGCAACCAGTGGATCACAACCCATGCCATTTCCACAAGTTGCTGGCCAAGGGGCTTTTATTCTAAAACAAACGCTACTGAATGGAAGTTACTCTTACCGCGTCATCATCCTGAACCAGATCCCAGAGCAGCGTGCTGCCCTTTTTACACACGTTGTCCAGGTTGATGTCGGTGACAGCGTGGCCGGAGTACTGGTGCTTGTGGACCTGCGGCCCTGCAGAGGAATAAAACATTGCCGCTGGTGAGAAAAAGAGTCATAACAAAAATGTTCAATTACGATACACACAACTGCTGCAGGTTTTATAACGGTACGCTGTGAACGTGTGCAAGGTTAACAAATTAAAAGGAAAGCAATGGGCAATAAAAAAAAACAGATGAGCCGATGGACCCAACTGTTGGCTAGAAGATAAACCGAAGCAGAAGTACAATAGTCTCACTGTTTCTTTAAGTTGAAGCCTGCTATTGTAATGCATTAACCGGTGACCCTTAGTGTGGCACCCTGTGCAGAGACTGTTATATTATGTCATATTACAGTGTGAACTGCAGCATCCCAGAAATACTGGTTAAAATATATCTGAAATCAGGGCAAAAATCATATAGAAATAGGTAAACACAACCTTCACAAAACCGATTGGATGAGAAAGCCAGAGGTCCCACCCAATCTGGACTTCTCTCCCAATGGGTTTTGAGAGTCTTCCAGAGAGTTGGGCGGAGCCTACCTTGCACCATGTGCTCATGGTAGATGGAGGCCAGGTTGGGCAGGTGCTGCTGCAGGTGGGAGCTGAGCTCGGCGTGAGAGTTGATCTGCACCAGCTCCTCTTCGCACCCGGACTCCTCGCCATCAAAGTCAGCCATGTTCTTCTCAGACTTGGCGCTGATCTGAGAACTGCTGCACGAAACATCATCTGCGCTGAGCATGTCCTCCACCATGTGCCTGGTGGGTGCGGTAAGCGGGAAGGACCAGGATGTTATTCCTTAAACTGATTTCCCATCAGTTGAGCTTGTCACACACACACTCTTGGTTGAGGGTAGGTGTGGGGGAAAAGCTGATCCTAGTTTTTTCGTAAAGCTAGCTACAACAATTTGCCACAATAGTGGAACCAGCCACTCTTGTTTTAGATAAAATTCCCCTCTAATTGAACGTCAGGTGAACACATTACCGCAAACAAAACCTTAACACAGGGATCATATATTCCCTTGGAGAAAAATAAATCAGTGAACGATTGTCGAGAAAAAAATTATGCATTTTTGTAGTCTGCGAAAATGAATGTGTTGTGTTGCCGGCATTTATCTGCTAAATGATGACAGACATTTCTACTAGGCAGCCGCAAGGAAGCCAAGATGCTGATGACATAATCAGTCTTACCCGTCGTGGTGGTTGTGATGGTGGTGGTGATGGTGGGGGCCAATGAATCGACGGCAGTTGAACAGCTCGTTACCCATGGAGTCGCCCAGGAAGTCTCCAGAGTGGGGCAAGCAGGGGGGGTCCTGGGAGGCCGGACCCATGTGGGTAGAGGGACCACCCATGTCTGACTGCTGTTGGGGCTGTACGGACCCCTCTGGTCGTGAGGAGATGGAGCAGGTATCCATCATCCTCATGCGGGCCTCCCCCAGCCCTCCAGACGCCACTGTTACCATGGTACCGGTACCCTCCGGGTTAAATGGCAAACCTGTGGGCTTGGGCCCACCTCCTCCCCCACCCCCTCCTCCTCTCTCAGTCCTTTCGCCCTGCCCATCGCCTAAAGCCTCACCCGCCTTCCGCTTCCGGACCTCCGGCAGATCCCGGAGCTCCTTTTGATGGCCGCCTTCGGCCGGCACCCCCCTAACGTTCCCTTCTTCGTCGTCGTCGTCCTCGTCGTCGTCATCTTCCTCGTCCTCTTCGTCATCCTCCTCCTCTTCTTCCTCCTCCTTCAGGGCCTCACTGTCGGCCATGTCGTCTGAATGCAGCTCGCTGCCGGGACTCCCGGCCGACTGGCTGGCGCGGCTGGACCCCGCCTCGTTACTGGAGGCCTCACTCCTGCCGCTGCTGCTGCCTGGCCCACTGCTGCCTGGCCCACTGCTGCCCTCCTCCACACTGTTGGCGGTCTCGTCTGAGCTGCCCTGCATCGACTCCTGGACAGAGTAGAGGGAGAGTCCAACACAGAATTACCAATTGTACATCAGGGTCTCTACTCACGTAGGTTTAATCAGGAATTAGACCCTCTCAGTCTATAAAATAATAACAATATTCTATTATAAAAAATCTGATACTGTAAAATAAACACTTTACTCCGAGATGCTTGGTGAAAACGGAAACATAAAATAACAAACTTGAGCCAGCTGCAAATGGCAAAAAAGCCTGACACAAAACGATCCTCTACAGTCCAGCCATTTGGCTCCAACCGAAATATTTGTCAATGCTACCTGGAATTGTAATGAAGCATTTCAATAGTACATCTACAAAAAGGATACATTTTAAAAAAGACATTGAAAAGCCTCTGAAAATCCTCTTTGAAAGCCTCTGAAAATGAAGTAGACCTCTGGTAAAGGCAACAGCGCTGCATAGAGAGGAGGCCTCCACATCATCTAACCTCTGTGTCTGACAGTCTCTGCTGCCCACGCTTGCTGACGCTCATCATCTGCTCGTCCATCTCCATGTCGCTGCCGCCGCTGTGATGCGTGTCGCTGTTGTCACTGCTGTCCGGGCTGGCCGCCGGGGAGCCTGGTTAAGGGGAGAAAAAACATGGAAGTGTGATGTAACCGTTACATGGAGACGAACAAAAACATAAGCAGGCTCAGGCAGAGCGCCGTCACACCTTTCTTGTTGCCCATGGGGACATTGGTGTTGAGTAGCGATGCGAACGAGCTCTGCTTGGACAGCTGGGCCTTGGCGGCCAGGGCGTTGTTCCACAGGGCCTTGATCAGCATGGAGGCCAGGTACAGGGTCTGAAACACACAGCAAGTTAGACGCTGTGTTCGATCGAAGACAGCCACGCCAGATCAATGGGGGTGGTGTTGGGGTGCGGTCAACCCCAGCGCGGCGCTGGTGACGTGACACCATAGTGGACGTACCTGTTCAGTGTGGGCACTGGGGTGAAGGCCTGATACCAGGTTGAGTACGTGGCGCAGCGGCACCGGGTCCAGGTTTTTGATGAGTGAGGGGAACAGGTCGTGGATGTAGCGGCTACAGTGCTTCAGCTAAAGGGCGAGTGACCGCGTTTAAAGTGGGCGAACAGGAGTAAAGACACAACAGGCTTTAGTTCAGAGATGTTGACAATATAAAAACAGACAAACAATATATATAGAATGATAGAGATCATTGGTGGGATAAAACACAGTATGAAAGAGTATTGGTGTATGTGGCACTGTTTTAATGTGTACGCACCGTGAGGTTGTACGCACCGTGAGGTTGTACGCACCGTGAGGTTGTACGCACCGTGAGGTTGTACGCACCGTGAGGTTGTACGCACCGTGAGGTTGTACGCACCGTGAGGTTGTACGCACCGTGAGGTTGTACGCACCGTGAGGTTGTACGCACCGTGAGGTTGTACGCACCGTGAGGTTGTACGCACCGTGAGGTTGTACGCACCGTGAGGTTGTACGCACTGAGACATGCAGTAATATCAACAACCCTGTGGTTAGTGTTTACCTGAGCTGCAGCCCAGATGCAGTCCACATGCTGTGTGCTGAGTCTGCCTTCAGCTGCCAGGAAATTCAGGATCACTTGGCACTGTTTAATGATCTGGAACCAAACAATAATGAGGCAAAAAGGACATCAGCAGCTTTATGGGGCAGGTTTAAACACAAATTATCCATGAAATACCCCTAGACTCCGTGGCATTCCGGGTTTGGGAAAATATGAATTTTCATTGGGAATGGAGGATACTTACTTCTATGTGCAAATTTGGTCCAAAAATGTGCTCCACCACATTGTTGTTGATTAGCCAGTCAGCTAGTTCCTTTGCTATTGACCTGAAGGGACAGTCGCGGTTAGCATTTGTGTTAGTGCCATTTTTCAGAGGGATGTATGGTGTTTGTCTTACGTTTCGGTGTCTGACACCAGGGACTCGTTGTTGCAGACATCGTTGAACATGTGGAGTTGATTCTATGAAAGAAACAAAGAGAATATTTAGTCTGCAATTTTACAAACGCATTTAGGTACCACCCCGAGCCTGGTGTAAAACATCTTAGTTTCACACACACACACACGTCGGTAGAGCATGGCACTTTCTACACCAGGGTTGTTGGTTGGATCAGGATAAAACATGCACCTCATTACAACAAGTAAATCAAATGTAAATGCACAATGACATTAAACTGCCTGTCCCGACTGTGCTCTCATGCGGTATTTACCGTAATCTGACTGAGACCTGCCAGCCTCATGGTGAGCGTAGGGGACATGAAATACTTGAATGCCAGATCCAGGCTCTCCTTGTCGAAGCACAGGGCACTGTCCAGGGGCTCCTTCACTGTGCTCCACATCAGGTCAGCCATGTTGCGGGCCGCACTCTGACGCAGCTCCTGGTCCGACAGTTTGCAAAGGTACCTTGGGGGTGACATTTTTTGGGCGGTGAGTAAAATTTTATTTTTTTTACCATGAAGTCGCTTGTCTGCTTAATGCTCAAGCATCCAGGCCCAAATCCCACAGGCAAAAATAACACAATTAATGTTGCATAGACCAGAACCACAAACAAAAAGTCATTACGAGCACGAGGAAGAAAGGCGCTGGCTGCTAGTGCTCCCCTGGGCTAATCCACAAGCAGGATTTAAAGCCTGGTCTCACAATGACGACCAACTGAAAAGCAGTGATATGGAAGTCTGTATATTCCTTGATGCAACCCTGGGGTTCTTGGACAGGTACATGAGCACTTTCGGTGAACTGATTGGAAATGAATTATGTCCAACTTGCCCAATATTCCAGATTCCTAGAGGTTGGACATTCTCTACATTTGTAGATGATCCGACAGACCGCAAAATAATGTACTTTAAATAGCTTGGAAATGTCTTTGAAACCTTTCAAAGACTCAGGGGCATCAACAATCCTTGTTGAAATAGGTCTTTCGATCTAGGCATGAAGAGAAACCAAACACCTCAACATGTAAAGACCAACCCAGAACAAATGTCTAATATTTAAGGGAGGCTGAACCTTATTAAGTTACTCTCCAATGACCTGATTATTTGCAACGGTTTTGATTTTACGCAAAGGTAAAAGTTGGTGTACTAGCTTTATCCGCATTAGGGAATTGCATTGGTTTCGTTAATTTATTTTGTGAGGCTTTTAATAACTTTCCAGGTATTGTTTGTCATGACTGCATGTCCACTTATTCTGAAGGCAAATAGTCACTCTGTTTAGTTCTTCATACAACTAAGGAATGTTTGATTTGTGGTTAGGGGCTCAGAATGCCCCAACATCTCTCGCCCAGTTAATCCAGCCCACCCTATTCACATGACTAAGGTGCAGTGTGGCCTGCAAGCTGTCTGACTGCTTCAAGGTCATGTGAGGAGAAACTGAATAGAGCCAGGGCCACAGTTGCCATGGTGAGGAAAGATCTTCCTAGCAACAAGAGTGGTGCGTGGCAAGAATGAAGCACACAACACTGTGGGAGTGGCCTCAGATACAATGGCAATACAGCCAACAACAACAAGTCCTTCCAAAAATGTATCCTGTATTAATGCTAATTTACTGCCAATATGATTGGTAACACAAGGCACATACTGTTCCTGTAATGCTACTAAACTACAAACAATATTCCAGGGAGCATTGCTACAACTGCAGCCTTTGAGGAGTTGGAAAGCGGAGTCGAGTGCCACAATGAATTGTATCCAAATGCAATGTGCATTTCAAACAGCCCATGAGAGAGAAGCCCTACAAACAATGGTACACTTTCTCCTTACGCTCCACATTTCCTCTTATAATAAAATAATGAATAACAATAGGTCTACAGCAGTCTGCTTGCTGACGCCCTAACAAACACTGAGCAGCCAAATCTTATATTATTTACAGCTGCATTTATACTATATTTTATATGGGGGAAATGCAAAAAATAATGTGTAAATTGAAAAGGGGTGAACTTACCGTATTACATATGTGCGAAAGGGTATGATGTGCTGCATAACAGCAGGAATGTGCAACCATATACGAATCTGTGTATGAAAAGAAACAAACAGGGTTGGATTTGGGGATTTGGGGATTTAAGAGTAGTGACAATCCGTGGAAAACCTAAAATAAACGCAGCTGTAATACAGTTTACTGACAAGTGAGTTTACTATGATTAATGACTGACTGGCTACAAATGTGCAATAACAATGAGACTTAATCAATCTCTGGAGATAAGAGATGAAATGGCAAATGCAGTTATGTGTGTAATAACAATAAAATAATAAATAATACATTGAAATTATATATTCATATTTTCCTGATGCTGAATAATAAGGTATTTAGATACAAAAGTTAAGCCGCAATTTTGATACAGAATATAATAATTGGTGGTTATATGTATAAGAGTAGGAGAGAAAATTCTTTCAGAACATGTGATTCCAATGGGTTGCTTATGTGACCGGAGCACACATTAAAGACCATCCGTAAATACATCAACATTGGTTAGTTGGGTTGCCATATCCGGCTAGTGGGTTAAACGGCTGTCTGCCCGGACCAGCTGGGTGAACGCATTAAGCTCCCACTCACATTGGAGACGATGGTGATGAAGGCGTGGGCGATGGGGAAAGGCAGGCTCTCAGGTGTGCAAGACTCGAAACAGTCCTTCATGAGCGACAGGCCGTGCTTGCCACAGAACAGGCACACATAGCGCAGCAAGTGCAAGGGGACCTCCACATCCTGGTCACAGGGTGGGGGAACAAATGAGAGTAACACAATGTTATTGTCCACACATATGTAGCGGTCCCGGCTTGACATCATAGTGGGGTAGACTACTACTGCACCGGTCTCCTCTAACATATTGATGTGCCCAGGACGCAATTATTCCATTGGTTTAACATGTGCCAGACAAGCTCGAAGGCCATCAAAACCACCACCTCAAAGTCAAAAACCCCCAAAAAGGCGACACAAGAGGCCAAGTTCTAGGACCAGTCTTTAGACAGGGGTCAGCCTTAAAATGAGATAACAGAGAGCGGATTTAACAAAAACACTACAAAAATAGTATTTGGAGAACATCTATTTACAGCCAGATCATTATAAAAATAAAAAAAGTTATACAGTGGGACCAAGGAAATGTTTTACAAGTTGCCTTGTAATCGATTCTTTCAGATAATTGTTGTGGTAAGGCGTTGCTGCAATGTTGTTTATAAGTTATTTGGCAAGAAATTTATGTAAATATGGCAGTAGTTAATTAATTAGCACCATGGTAGCACCACCACAACATAAAGAACTGCTACCAAACACAGCCATGTCAAAAGATCTGACCAATATTAAAACGTCTAAGACCCAATAATCACAGCATGTATGTAACTTTCTCCAGTCCAAGATCGACAGCCAATATCAATAACAATGAATGAATGATATGAGCTATAGCATATCATCATCAAAAGATATACTTTCTCTTTAAAAAGACAGCATACCATTGGATATTTGGATATTTTCTGGTGCTCTTTTATTTCATAAGAGCCAGTGCTAGCATCATGATCACAGAAACCAAGCTACACGCAGTCCTAAACGAGATGGGCTGTTGGGATTTGGGAATGACACGTTTCATGCAACTGGCCAAAGAAATATATTTAAATTGAACCAATATGTCAAAAGAGATATCTGTAACAGTAAGCAGTTGGCATTAATTTCAAGGGACAGGATAAACATATATATATATATAGGAACCAAGTGTGCTTACGTTCATGTCGCAGAATGAGCCAAGAATATTGCTTTCGTGAGCAGAGATGTCCTGGGGAAGGAATTGAAGACAGCATGAGGAGTGAATGCACCTCTAAAGTACATATTGTTTTGCATCTAGGTTCGTTATAACACTACCTGGATGAAGGTAGTATGTGTTGTGTCTGGGTGTGTTATAACATAAACTCTATAAAGGGGTGTGTGTGTGTGTGTGTGTATTAAGCTGTTATGTTTACAGATGCAGATAAATATAAATTCAGCAAAATTAATAAAAATGTAAAAAAGTTACTGCAGTATGAGAAAATATATGTACGGTATAGGCACACTGTATCTAGGACGTAATGAATGCACAATAGAAAACTGCTGATATAAGATGGGTGACCTCCAACAAATGTTTTTTTTCCGGTTACAGATGTGATTCAGATATCCTGGAAGTGTCTTCATAATATTTGATTGAAAGGAGGGTTATATTTTTTACTAAATGCTGTACCTGTAGCCTGTAAACACAACTCTGACTAGTATTCTGAAAGACCTCCAATTTGGTTTAATTGCTCTACTAAATTAGTTCATTATTTATGCTTCTTTAGGTGGCTTAATTTTGGCGACAACAACTATTGATTTTATATATCTATAAAATAGATAGAGATATATAGAGAGATAGACAGATATCAACTATATAACATATAGATATATAGATAGAATAAAAAATAATGCCAAGCCTGGAAAACTGAATGTGGTCATAAATGGAGCTTCTGGAGTATTCTGAAGTAACCAAAATAATAGATTTAGTCTGTCAAGTCTGCATAACCGCGCAAAGAAGATGGCTGCAAAATTTTGTGAGCTGACATTTACGCAGCTGGGTTGGTGTGAAAACAAACACATGCAAAGAGCTAACGATCTGACTGAACCTCAAGTCTCGTGACAGTCTCGTGACATGCCTGGGGACATGCCTGGTGTGCCAGCCTAGTGTCTGAAGGCTGTCCACGCATTTGTCTCTAGCTACTTATCGTGCTAGGGTACACGTAATGGCATTACCTCTATGGTGGGGTGGGTGTTGTGTTTGTAGGCCGTATACAGTGGGAACTGGATCTGGAAGATCTTGGCCGCGCAAAGCAGCAGTTTTTCCCGGTCTTCTGTGCTCCATGAGCCAAACGGGTCCTCCTGGGCCTGGCTGTTCAAGCAGTTAGCTACAGTGCCAGAACCAGACGGGCCGCTACCACCACTACACTCCTCTGGCCTGGGTGTCTCTGGTTGGACCGCACTCGGCCCCTCACCCTGATTCTGGTTCTGTTCTGGTGCCTCACCGGCAGCATCCTCCTCCTCCGCGGAATCTCTCTCCACGTTCAGTGGCTCGTCTTCGCCAGGCGAGGAGGGCGGCTGAGGCCCAGCTCCATCTGCTCCAGTTACCTCGCCCGTGCCCCATTCTGTGCCTGGCCTCTCCGCTCGCCCTCCAGTGTCTGTGCCGCCCGCTTGGCTGGCGGCGCTGCACAGGTGGTCCCTCAGGGTGGTGACCTGGGCAATGACCAGGTTGATGAGGGCATAGACCAGCTGGTTGAACACCTCCAAGTGCTTGTACTCCTTGAAACAGCACAAACATTGTCTAGAAATAGAAAGAAGAGACAGAGATTGGGCGTTGAATTTGAGGTAGTCTACAGCCAAACAGTGAGCTGCAGCTTACTACAAATGCAACTATAAATAAATTATTTACAGTTTAGATGCTCTGAAGAGAACAAACATAAACAATTCTGCCGCTTTTGTTGCTTCGTTCTTACCAGATGAATAAATAAAAAACAGTAGGGCTGCAACTAACGATTATTTTTATAATCGATTAATCTGTCTATTATTTTTTCGATTAATCGATGAATCAGAATAAAAACTAAAAAGCATTAATATCCAACCCTTTACTGAAAAACAGAACTGACAGTGCAATTCACAGTGCAAAAAATGTTCCGGTAGTGCACAAACAGGTTGCTCCTTGAACATCCCTGAGCTAATGAATAATATTTTTACTTACCATTCTACTTGACAGTAGGGTTAGTAGGACTTTAAAACTCATCTGAACACACAGCCATTAATGTATGAACTGCTGGAGTTCACCCTTAAGTGAAAATTTCCAAATTGGGCCCAATTAGCCATTTTCCCTCCCCAGGTGTCAACACTAACGAGTCACAAGGTCTCAGGTGTGAATGGGAAGGAAAAGGGTGTTACATTTGGTGTTATCGCTCGCACACTCATACTGGAAGTTCAACGTGGCACTTCATGGCAAAGAACTCTGAGAATATACAAAAAGATGGCAGAAGATTGCCCAGACCCTGAAACTGAGCTGCAGCACGGTGGCCAAGACCATACAGCAGTTTACCAGGTCAGGTTCAACTCAGAACAGGCCTCGCCATGGTCAACCAAAGAAGTTGAGCGCGTGTTCTCAGCGTCATATCCAGAGGTTGTATTTGGGAAATAGACGTACGAGTGCTGCCAGCATTGCTGCATAAGTTGAAGGGGTGGTGGGTCATCCTGTTAGTGCTCAGACTGAACGCTGCACACTGCATCAAATTAGTCTGCATGGCTGTCATCCCAGAAGGAAGCATCTTTAAGGATGATGCACAAGAAAGCCCACAAACAGTTTGCTTTAGACAAGCAGACAAAGAACATGGATTACTGATGAGACAAAGACAAACTTATTTGGTTCAAATGATGTCAAGCATGTGTGGCGGCAACCAGGTGAGGAGTACAAAGACAAGTGTGTCTTGGCTACAGTAAAGCATGGTGGTGGGAGTGTCATGGTCTGGGGCTGCATGACTGCTGCCGGCACTCATGGAGATACAGTTTATTGAGGGAACCATAAATACCAACATGTACTGTGACATACTGAAGCAGAGCCTGATCCCCTCCCTTCAGGGCTGCAGGGCAGGATTCCAACATGATAACGACCCCAAACACACGTCCAAGACGACCACTGCCATGCTAAATAAGCTAAGGGTGAAGGTGATGGACTGGCCAAGCATGTCTCCAGACCTAAACCCTATTGAGCATCTGTGGGGCATCCTCAAACGGAAGGTAGAGGAGCGCAAGATCACTAACATCCACCAGCACTGTGGTGTCGTCATGAAGGAGTGGATGAGGATTCCAGTGGCAAACTGTGAACCTCTGGTGAACTCCATGCCCAAGAGGACATCTAAGGGCTAGTGCCAGAGATATGTTCCTTAGACTCCCTGCTGTAGTGAAGTACTACAGTGCATATTATAGTAATTTTTGTAAAGAATTCTGTGGATTGCAGCAAAGCCAAAGGTTTTGAGGACGCCAGTTTGAGAACCCCAGTTCTATCGCAATAATCAGAAACTTAAAGAGAAGAATGCAAAACCAGAGGAATGTCTCCAGTCAAAACTTTCACACGTCAGTCAGACATTTGCCTGAACTCAGAAAGATGTAAAGGTCAACATTTCCTGTGACCAACAGACAGACAGCGGGTGATCGAAAGACAGACGCCGCGTGAGTGACAGACGCCGCGTGAGTGACAGACCGACAAAGACGTTTTATAAGAAGCTTGACATAAAATACGTAACCTTGAAATGTGTGCAGTGTGAATTTTAAAACGTTCCAAGGTTGTAGGATAACAGATTGTTCATCATTGATATTTCATTGTTTGCAATTTCCTGAGCAACGGCTTCGTCTCAGCAACAGTCTTGGTAACGATAAAAAAAAACACTAAGCAGCAGTGCTCAAAACAAGCCTTGCTGTACAGAAGAGCTGCAATTTTGTGGATCACTGAAACTTGTTCAAATGCTGATCACGCTTTGAAAACATTACTGTGGCTTTGGGCCATTGTTTGCAATAACCCTTATGGTAACATGTACCCTAACCTATAAGCCAAAGATAGATTAGAAAGGGCATTACGAGTATAGTAAAACTAGGAAATACCTACAGAAAATTAGACAACAGTTCAAGACCTCTAATTTATGACCCACTTGTCCTCCAGTGACCTTATCCGGCCTACATGTTATGCTATTCCCATTAAACACCTTACTGAGCCGGCAGCGTATACACATGATGAATAAAGGGTGGCTAATGTCATCACGTTTGAGCTAGCGCTGGCCAGGAACATTTCCAAGACTTTGAGACAGTAATAAATTATGAGCCGCGTTCCAACAGTCATTCCTCTAAATAGTTAACCACTTTGGGACGCCGCCATTGATGAATCATGAATGCCGGGGGAAGAGAGGAGAGCAGCTGGGAGACTGACCTCTGGGTCCATGAGCTGATGTAGCTGAACACTCGTAAGGCATGCTCCTTCTTAAGCTGTAGGCCCTCTGTGCTGTCTGCATCCGATACTGGATGGGAGAGAGAGAGGAGACAAGAAAGTGAGTGCAGATCAATGTAAGCTTGCATATAAGACAAGGAAATCAAACCACACTGCTTGTTAGACCTAGGAAACATTTGAAATGACAATCCAAACCATTGTAAGTAAGCATTATCAAACCAAGTCAAAGGCAGATTTGAGCTAGAATACCACTGTGAGAAGAACAAAGTGTTCTACAATATAAACGTTTTGCGTTAAGTTCTGGATGCTCAATGGTCATATGGAGAAAAGACTGACCGTTGTTCTCTATAGCAAGAATAGGTAACTACGACCATGTATCATCAAGGACCCACACAAATATATTAGCATTGTAAATGGGTGGATACACAATGTGTACTTTAATTTGAAACATTACATGTGTACTGCAAATCAATTGTCTTTTTTTTTTACAATGCAACTTTCCAAACCTAACCAACAAATCTGCCAAAAGATTAATGGGAGTCATTGGGGCAGCATGTTTTAATTAAACATGGACATAAAACACTGAAAACCAACTGTTTCAGAGAATTTATGTACAAGGAGGAAAGAAAACAATTTTAATATAAGGTCGATCAATATGTAAACAAATCAAGTTGTCTCCCACTAGCATTAACCCCAGTGTGACTAGTGGATGTCTCAAGAGGCCTCTGGTGAGAAATGTGCCTCAGTCAGCACTAACGCGGCAGAAGAGAAATGGGAACAGCCAGGCTCCCCTTTAGGCAACCCACTTTATCTAAGGATCAGTGCTAACTTTTCTGATGACGGTGCAAAATAGCAGAGACTTTGTGCAACCCTGAAGCATTTCCCTCACATTCCAAAAACAAGCTGGTGTAAATGAAATACATTTTTGGAGGCTGCATTTGGGATGAATGTTTTATTTTCCAATATGTTTGTTGTGTCGTTTTTGTACCACAGCTTATCCTGTGAATACAATTGTTAAATGTATTCACAGATTTACAAATAAAAAGTTATTCACCTGAATGTACATGGAACAATTTATGGCTCAAGAAGCCAAACCAAGAATCCCTTCAATCAGCTATAAAAAAATGTAATCTTTAAAAGTTTGTGTTTACATCCGACAGTGATTTTGTAGTATTTTACATATTGCGTTGAAAGAAAAACCGTAAACTTTGAGATTGTAAAGCTAAAATGCACAAACTGCTAAAATACCTTTAAAATAGCCTATCATTCCCCATCCTTGTCGTGCACACAACACAAAAGTAACCCAGTCTGTGCTTATGAGAGCTATGCCAGGTCACTGCCAAGACAGACTGAGAACAAAAAGTGTAACTTGTGTCCAGGCAACAGGGTCGGTTCCTAGGTAAGGGACAAACAAAGACCCAAACAGAGTTTGAAAAGTTCATTAGGACACCTTGCAGACTGACGCATGTGTGCGCTTGTATACATTTATATCCTTTCCTTTCTGTGTTTCATCTTGGACTGGAAAAAGATTCCCAGCTCATTCATATAACAATCCACATCATTGTGTTCAGAGGGCCTGTACCAAAAACATAGCGATCAACCAGAGATAAGAGGATCTGGATATCCCAGCCATTGTCCGGACTGCAAAGCTTTGAGCTCAGTAACAAAAACAATAGCAAGGTAAAACTGACGCCTAAACCTCAGCAGTTCACAGCAGGGCAGAGCACAAGCTGCTAACAGTGTTAGTAAAGTAGTTGGCTTTGGATGCCGATTAAACTGCTTGCTTTTTCCTGACCAAACTCATGATGTGGTAGGGCAATAGCATGTTGAACACAAACATACACACAACATCTCCGAACATCAAAAACTTATATCTAGGATCAGTTTGGCTTGTTACTTCAGGAGATGATGCATTGCAACTACAAGCTACAAAAATAAATTGAAAACACATTTTATGTATCAACAAGTTGCTGTTGACCTAAATACTGACAGTTTCAACAAGTTGGTTGTCGCGCAGGCGGGCACGCACGCACAATAGCACAAAGTGCTAAGCAGTGTTGTTTTGGCAATATCACAATAGCCCAAAGTGCAAAAACAGTGTTATTTTGTGCAATATCACAAATCTCTGACTTACTGCTTTTTTTAACTGGTTAATGGTTTACGTAATTATAGTAGCGAAAGTTCTGTGATGTCTTTCCTTTAGTATATGCACTGATAAACCATGGCTATTAGCCCATCATCATTCAGGGTTCAAACCACTCGGTTTATATATGGTAAACTAGCCCAGTGCCAGATAAAATGAGGGTTAGTGGACGTGGATTTTACAATGGCAGACATGCTGCTGGCTTACTTGAAGAGCAAAAGCTGGGACCGCCAGCTACTCACACACACACACACACACACACACACACACACACACACACAGTCACACACACACACACACAACACATCCTTGCTCCATGCATGCCGCTACAGCAAATATGGGGTCACAGGTCATTTGGTGAAAGAACACATGGGGCTGCCAGTCTCACACACAACCACTCCTGACAAACCTGTCACAGACAACAATTCTCTCACTTCTATACTGGTGGCACACACACACACACACACACACACACACTTTAAAACAAACAGCGAGTGTGCTTTGATCGATTGAAAAAAGGAATACACATCACAGGCACAACAAAAATTGTAAACAAGACTGACTTGAAAAGAGCAAACTTTTGGCCAGACTGTCAATATGCATATCCATAATGCACACAGGCACTGGCAAGTAACCTTCCATAAGTCATTCACAACTTAAGAGCACACATGCAACAACACAGACAATGCATGAGAAAATATCATGACATTTCCATGGGTCACCAGGCCACAAAACGGATGCCTTCTGGCGACCAACGACAATGCCTTTCCGTGCTCAATAAGCTAGCTAGATAAAACACGCACACACCACATGCAAATTATTGTAGCTAATTTCAGAAACTCCTAAAAACGAAATGAAGGTAACCGCACAAAAAAGGGGGCCTTTGTTTATTCGCTTGCATCTGCCATCAGAGCATGATATGGCCTACAGCAGTAACTAGAAAACGCTGTACATAACACACTCGGCTATAAGCTTTTATTCTGCGGTATGTGATTAATTAAATGACATCCTCAGGCATATTTTATTTATGATAACATTGTATTTTATACTAGAGACCTTTTCTAGAAAGAGTCGAATTAACTAGTTAGCATATGTTAGTTAGCATGCTACTGCTAATTTAAAAGGAATTTAAGCTTACCTTGCTAACTAGAGAATAATGGTTGTGGTTGAATAAATGAAAAACAATCGTTACCAATAATAATAATATTACATACTGTAAATGGGTCCTCATCAATACATTAAAGCCAATTACCTAGCAAGCTATATAGTTATCCTTAGTCAACATTGCACAATGTGGTCAGTATTTAAACTACCTGAACACAACTAACTAGTTTATTGTAGCTGTCTAGTTGGGCAAATCAGCTGCCCTATACATCGACCATAAACATACTAACTCGGTAGCATACGCTTAGTAACACGCCTGCATAAAGCCACTTCTATTGAATGGTGCTGTTCCTGCAGCAAGGCCAGGACTAAAACAGTGTCTAAAACATAATCACGTATAAAACACAAGTTAATTAGTTATGTACATTAACACGCTACGATTAGTGCTTTACGAGTCTAACCAAATGTCTTGTCACACCGGTACCTAAAGTTAGGCTTCTGTAAGTAGCAAGGTAGTTGCCTTACAAGTTACAAATGGGCTGATGTCATCGCATGCTAACTATCCAGCTAACGACTGCTAACTTAATGTTTGTCTCTAGTTACATAGCCAACATGCTAACTATCCAGCTAACGACTGCGAACTTAATGTATGTCTCTAGTTAGATAGCAAGCATGGTAACTATCCAGTTAACGCCTGCTAACTTAATGTGTGTCTCTAGTTAGATAGCCAGCATGCTAACTATCCAGCTAACGACTGCTAACTTAATGTATGTCTCTAGTTAGATAGCCAGTTCACTACTTCAGCCAGACACCCTGCAGCGATGTTTGACAGACAGGCCTTAAATTTGCACTCCCGGTGCCATTCACATTCAGCCCATACTACTTCAAGACACGGCCAAACATTTGAAGATGTATGATTTGTATATTGCAACCAAAAACGGCAAAAGTGGAGAACAATCCGACATGGATTGCTAACACAGTGTGGTTAGCATGCTAGCGTTTCTACCAGGACTCATTCAGATAGCCTGACTAAGCTAGTTAGCATGGGTGACCGTTACATTAGAAAAGCATTTTATATGAAATTATGTTCACTTACTTTCATTTAAAACCTCCACCAGCTCGGCGCAGTTTTCACACATTGTTCATTAAGAAAAGAACGAACGAAAAGTGTAGTCAAACCATTGGAAATTGTTGATAGATACGAATTGTCGGCGCCTGGTTGTTTTGGGAAAAGGCCCGACGTTAGTGGGTTGGTGAAGGTGTGCTAATGCATTAAATAAAATAAGGGACAGTAGATGCAGATTGCATTCGTTTCTAAATATCGTTGATAAAGACAAGAACGGAGACACTCAGATACAGAGTCGAGTCAGTCTCCAATCGGAGCGTTATTGGAGATAGTAGATACGGCAGCCATATTGAAAAGGGGAGGGGGCAAAGCATGTTAATAATTCGTATCTTTCCGTTCTGTCTCCTTCGCTTGTTTCGGCCTTTTCCGCCAGTCTCGCGGTTACTCAATAAGCAAGAACTGTTTATAAATGGCGTCTCATTCAATTGACAGAGTACACCGGCCACTCCATCGTTGTAGACATTTCACCTGCCAGGTTTGACTTGGGGATTACAGAGCAGCTTTGCCATAACTACCATGTTTTTATACATTTGTAATGCATTTACTTAGTTCATCTCATGTATCGCACTTGTCAGTTCAGTTTCAAATGACGTTGATTCGAAAAATATTTAATAAATGTAATCATTGTTTCCGATTTATTTCTTTACCTCAACAACTGAATTGTTAAACAATTGTTTGTTTATAACCAGTGATAAAGGAATATACTTGCTCGCTGTGATGTATCTAACTGCAAGTAAGTACAGAACACAGTTTTGTAAAAATAACCAACTTTATGTTCCCATATTACTAAGACAGCTTTACAAAATGGATGATATGCACAGAAACTTCCTTTGATTGAACATTGTCATCCAAATTTCAGAGCAGTCCTGACTCAAAACACAAAACAAAAAAGGAAGCAGCATCATTTTACAACCCATGTCACATTCATCTGCAGGCTTCAGCTCCATAACTCTTTCTATTGAAGCATTTCCAGACACTAGAGCATTTAAAGTAACTTTTATGAGTGCACTTTTAGCCTATCTTACATATAAACAAATGTATTCAAATGTTGGGGGGTGGGTGGGGTAAAGCAAGAGAGATGGTTAAAAATAATTCTTTCATTCAACTTTCTTCATGCATGTATAAACTGAAAAGATGACCAAAAACATAAAGCTGGAAATCACAAGAGAAAAGGAGATACCGTTATTATTACACAAACAACTCTGTATAAAACGCGTCCATATCCAAAAAAAGGGGGAAGTAGCCTAGATCGGAGGCGCAATTCTCATTTACATATTGGCATTGATTTGGTCGACAAACAACCGATCGCTTAGGGCACCTCCTGCAGTCACATCCTCCTCCTTACAAGGTCACACACACACACACACACACACACATCTGAAAAACACACCCACACTATTGACGCGAGGAGCTCCCAGCTTTTTTTCCTTCTTCAGAAACTGTACATGTTCTCGGCTTTGTTTGTTCCAATGTGCTCAGTCGCACATCTCCTCAGGGAGCTCGTGGGGGTTCAGAATGCCGGGCACTGACATTTGCAGCTTGTGTTTCTCCTCCTGGGCTTGCCGCAGCGATGTCTCCCGCTCCTCCAGGAACAAGTCTGTGGTGTCCTCACCAGCAAACTCCTGACAGGGGGTGTGAAAGTTTATGAACAACTGTAAGGTTTACATGTTCATGCTTCAAAACACAATGGCCCACAAGTTACTAAGACTGACCCACCTTGATTTGCACCAGGAAGTCCCTCAAGTGCTCCTTGAATGCAGGGATATCCTGGTTCAAGCTGAACAGGCCTGTTACAAACACCTTCACCTGCGCACTGGAATGCAAAAAGAAAAGTCAATATTCATCCACATTTGCAGAATTGCATAAAATGTGCTTAATTCCCACAGAACCTTTCCCAATGATAGAACAGGTGGCCAAGTGAAAAGGTTTGGGAACCACTGGCATAGAGGAAGTGAAAGACTTAAATTATTGTCTGTAGTTCAAATGCTTGCCTAGAAACCATGTGAAAAAGATGCGGAGGCACCCATGAACAACATTGTCACTGCGACAGCCATTTTGACCAGTGAAGTCCGTTGTAGAGGAAGCAATAAATTTAACAAGGCCATCAAATGAAAAGAACGTCTTTGTACAATGTAGCATGTGTCAAATATTTCCCCAAAATACAGACTGACAAACTTACTCTTGTAGATGGGGGAAAGCTGTTTTAAGCAGGTTTGCCACATACTCCTGAACATAGCCCTGGTTGTTTTGGCTAGCTGGGTTGAGGGCCGTGCTGATTTTACCCTCCTCCACCAGGTTGAACATGTAAGCGAGGATGGAGGCATGCATGGTGAGACCTGGGGACATCAGGAAATTGTAGTTGAGCACACTTGTGAGGGAACCATTACACTTAAGGGTAGCAAAAAAAAAATACTAGGTCTTTCATAAACGGGATGCCCGGAAAACTGAGTCATTTCTAAAGCAAACTAAACATGTCTAAATTCCGCATTTTACCGATCGGCATTGACCGGGATTCTTCTCATTAGGAGGAGATTAAAGGGAAAACGTGACAGCTGCCAGCCATCACTCCAGCACCTCCTTACCAGCTGTGTGTGAGGTATCCGTGACCACAGAAAAGATGTGTTGAAGGATGTCACAGAAGTATGTCTGGTAGAAGCTCTGTGCTGCGGCCTCTTCCTGTGCCACGTTCTGCAGCAGTGTGTAGAGAATCTGCAGACCTGAAAGACAGAGATCAGGGTGAAGGATGGAGATAACTGATTACAGAGAATTACACAGGGATCCTACAGGAAAATACTCCACACTCAAGAGTAAGCCTAGTCTAAGCCTGAAAATAAATCTCAAAGATGACGCATTGAAAATGATTTATTGGTACGAGACTAATAAAACATAGGTTTAGTTGCATTTCACCATAACTGATTAATTCACCATCTTACACAGCTTATTTCTTGGGATGGTTACATCATTTACAAATGGGTAGATATGGCCAACAGATACGGAGTCTTACCAGTGTCTGCGACGTTCCTCATGGTGTGTTTGAATGCCCAGATGATAGAGTCCAGCACAAGCTTGAACTGGGCCGGGGGAATGGACAGGAAGGCCGGGAAGCATTGGGAATTCACTGCTTGAAGGAGGTAGAAGAAATGGGTCCTATGCTCTGGGTATTCCTCAAAGTCCTGGAAAACATAAAATAAACAGGCATAAGTGGGATTCATTTCAATGGGGAAGCAAGACAGATAAGTTAGTTTAGTCATAAGCAAGAACAGTATCCAAAAAAGCTTTGGATAGACTTTGGATGGACTTTAAACTGTGTGTAGTACAAATTTATCCCCAACACCCAAGGAAGAGAGATGCGGGGCCCATGAACTACAATGTTAATGTAGCAGCCATTTTGGCCAGTGCCGTCCACAGTAGAGGAAGCACTGAATTTGAACAGGCTGCAATATAACACTAGTGCTTCCTGATAAAAAAATATTTTCACCACCTTTTATCCTATCTGGCCTGCTCAAAACAGCTAAAAACTTGAGCATGGTACTCCAATGCAATAATATTAGTATATCGTATATTGAAAGATCTATGAAACATACTTTGTTGATCATGTTCAAAGTGCACTCGAAGACTGCGTCAAAGATCTTTGGGATCTCCCCCGTAATGTGTCCGCCCAGTTTGTTGACAATGGTCGCCATAGTGCTGAGCACTTCGGGTTCTCTGGCGGCAGGAACATTGCGCTGATAGTCGATAAGCACTGCCTCAAGCAGAGGTGGGACAAAGTTCTCTCCAACCTGTAGTACCACAGAATGGTTTGATTTCACTAGTCAATAAATACATTCAATCTGATGTTACTGCAAAGTTAGGCCGTCAGAAGCAGTTCGGGCGGGGCAAGGCAATCATTAAGCCTTGACTTTTCAGGCCCCATCATTATGTTGAAAAAGCACAAGAATATTTCTTTTTCAATCTGTAAGCATCTTTGGCTAAAGTAGTACCTTGGATAACTTAAACTGCTTGACCTAAGAATATGTACTTAAACATGCAGTCAAAAGTACTCGAAAGCGGGCAAGCGTGATGGACAGGCTCACCATCTGCGGGTCGTTGGAGCGACTGACCCAGCCTGAGATAAGCTTTAGGGTCTCTCTCTTCACTGTCCTCATGCTCCGGATCAGGGGCTGCTTTGTCACCATCTCTCCTTGGGAATAAAAAAGGCAGGGACATAGCATGACACCAACATGCGGTTGCGCACACAGTCTTTGACAAACACATCAGACATGCAACACACTCAGACAGGGGCATACAGAGAAATGGTGGGACGATCAAGCACAGCAGATGGTACACATGACGCACAGCAGATGGTACACATGACGCACAGCAGATGGTACACATGACGCACAGCAGATGGTACACATGACGCACAGCAGATGGTACACATGACGCACAGCAGATGGTACACATGACGCACAGCAGATGGTACACATGAAGCACAGCAGATGGTACACATGAAGCACAGCAGATGGTACACATGAAGCACAGCAGATGGTACACATGAAGCACAGCAGATGGTACACATGAAGCACACATGAAGCACAGCAGATGATACACATGCAGAATACATGAAGCACAGCAGATAGCACACATCCAGTCACTCGTCTTACCGTTGGTCTGGATGGCCGAGGAGATGTTCTCACTCAGACATTTGTAAACGTTCAGCATGTCCAAGTAGATTCGTCCCAGCTGCACTACGAAAGGGTGGCCCACAGCTTTACAGGCTCGCACATTGGTCTTCAGGATGCTTCCTAGCTGACGCACCGTCTCAGCATCCTTCAGGATGTCCACGTTCTGACCGAAGGTAGGTGGCATTTCCAGTTTAAAGTTTGCCATGAGTACAATTCAATCATAACAACAAAAAATCTAAGTTTAAAAAAGCAGCCCAAATGTCTGCATTATGGTCCATTATAAGAATTCAACCAAGTCCTGGCACTGCAAGCACCAACTGAACCACATGGGATCAGACAATGTCTCCGTTGGTACAATAAGTTGCCAACAGAGACAGCCGAACAACAATGGCATTGGTACGTTGAGTTCCTAAATATTTATACAGAGAGTTGACACATTTTGAGAGTGAATGGGTTAAATCTAGGGGTGTGCGATATGACGATATTTAATCGTGGACTATTAAAATGTCTCCACGATTCACTTTTTCGGAAATATCGTAGAATCGCGCTCCAGTGCAGGTTCTATTAGATGCAGATCTATGGCGTTTTTTCAGCTACGTATCAACATGCAATGCGCAGCGCGCTAGATGTCAGTGTGTTAACACTAGAAGCGCCAACAGCCCATGCCCCCGGGCGTTGCAGTTAGTAATTAAAATAAATATATAATGTTGAAAAGCTACAGCCTCGTGCTTCCATGACTTTTCCTAAATACGTGTATTTTACCTTGTCCCGTTTTGGTCTGATCTATATTGGACTCGTTTTGGTCTGGTCTATATTAAACTGGATCCGTTTTGGTCTGGTCTATTTAAAACTGGACGCGTTTTGGTCTAGTCTACATGAAAATGGACGCGTTTTGGTCCGATCTATATGAAACTGGATATATGTAACGGATTAATTTGCTGCTGTCTCATGTGCACTCATAACAACACAAATTAACACTGTGCGCAGTGCAACCGTATGCGTGTCCTGCGTGTCCTGCTCAGGCAGACAAAAGCTGCGAGATATACATAGATGATAGATTGATTGGCTTGGTTGAATTTGAATAAACAAAAAAAAAGAGGAAGGCCTACGGTTATAAAGAAATATATGTTTTACTAAATAAAAAGAACGAAAATATAAAACGAAATTGATTAATGTATCTACCGGGTAACAGCAGAATATACCCGACCGTGACCAATATACAAACTGTAAAATGCGTGTTTCATTGTCTACAGTGCCTTAGTTACTGGACTGTAATTACTATAGGCTAATACATTTTACAAATGTAAATGATCGAATTATACACTGTAGCCTAATGTTTTTATTTCAAGAGTCTGTGTTGCAATATATACGGCAAATCATGCGCAAATCATTTGATTGCACGACGCTTGTGATCTAAAAAGTTGTAGCATTTATTACATCAAAATAGGACATACAGTTTGATGGATTTTCATTTATTCGATCTTTAGAAATTTAAATATCATAGCCTGTGCATTTTAAAATCATGGTTTTAATTTTGTATTGTATGGTTACATAAGACAATAACTCGGCTACATACTATTTTAGTAAAATGTTTTACTTCATAATTCATTTAATTCAGGATGATAACACAGTAGATCATCTGATGCTGTAGATGGATGGCAGGTTACACAGTGAATGGATGGTGAAGCTGCGGATGAGAATGGGTGCTTCTTTGCACAATTGCACTTCCATTAAATATACACGAGATTAAAATATGCTATTTTAACATTTTTTTCCCTTTTATGTTTTGTTACCTTGTATGGCTATATTTTTTAAATGGAGATATAATTTGCTTGTATTGCGGCTCAGTAATTTGCAAAATAGTCTTAAAAAGCAACATGAAAAAGAATCGTGATAAAATCGCGAATCGTGATTTTTCCTGAAAAAATCGTGATATAATATTTTTCCCATATCGCCCACCCCTAGTTACATCCGTTCAATGTGAAACGCTACACCATAACACTGATTAATAGAGGCGCCGCTAACCTTAGTGGCCTGCTGGATGATGCTGTCCCACACCTGGTTGGGGAGAAGCATGTACTTTTCTATGAGGTGCTCCTGCACGGCTTGGTCTGTCTGGGCTCCGATCATGTAGCCCACTGCCTCGTAGAACGTGTGCACCTAAACAGGACATGGTTTTGACATTTAATTGATTAATATGTTTGTGTTTAGTAAGGCCGTACCGATCATGCACCCCAAATATATACTCATTGTAAGTCATGTTGTAATATTGGTTGTCTGGGTGTATACTTGACACGTACCTGTTGTGGCTGCAGGTCACAGATGATGGTATTTATGTTGTTTAAGATCTCATCAATGAACGGCATCACCTCGCCCACCTGCACCTGGACAAAATGCCGTCTGCACTTCTGGGCGATTTTGATAAAGGTGTCGCAAGCCATGTCCTGCACGCCGTCATGGGTCTCTGTCGGGCAACAGAGAATACAAATTCAGTGTTGTTAGTAAAACGGTGCATCTCTAAGAAAACCCTAGATTTCTACTTCCTTGTTGCAATTGGTTCTGATTCTTCGAATGACAAATAAACTGGAAAAATCCCCACATATGCACACAGGAATATTTACACCGAACTATTGAGATGTTGGTTGTAGTGAATTTAATCTTTAATGAGGCGGATGAACCATGAACCAAAGAGGCGTACCATGCATGAACTCAAAGAGCTTGTTGACAACAGTCTTGAGAAACTTCCAGTGGGCTCGGAGGAAACGCGGGTACTGGCCCACAATGTACATGATGTTGGAGGCGATGATGGCCTTGTTGTCCTTGCCCCGCTTTTGCTCACAGAGGCCCAGCAGGTCCTGGAGACACATCAGGGAAACAATAGTCAGCCAGTGGCACAACAGAAAAACGCACACCAGCCACCCAGCCAATCAACACTCACTACCGAATAAGAGTTGGAACACATCCATTTCCATTCATGTACAGACTGCGTGGGGTCCCAAACACAGGCTATACACTTAGTTGTGCAGCGATTCATCATTGGGTAACGGCTTCTCGAAGACCCATATTACCATTCCCAGGTGTGTTTGAGGCCATAGCTAGCTGTGCTGGTGCGTGTTGCTACGAGCACATCTCACCCATGCACAGTACCACGAACCTTGATAACGGTGACCAAGAACCGCTTCTCGTCCTCCTCATGCATGGCCCCACTGATGGAGCCGATGGCCCAACACAGCGTGTTCAGGTTCCTCCAGGACCACTCAGTGCCGTTCACCTGGTTGTGCAGCTTCTCTGTCATGATGCGTTCCGTGTCCGCATAGTCCAGATGGGTCAGGTAGACTGGAGAAAGGGGCAGGTGTGTCAGAGATGGACATGTGCTGTGATAGATAAGTGTGTCAGTATTTCACTGAGGTGGAAAAGGTGTGTCTGAACTGATGTAACCTTGCACTCACACCGCTACCTTATTTATTATATATGCCATTTGCACAATGTACCCCCATTGCTACCTCTTACCTACACGCTGCAAAATTATTTACTTGATCTGCCATTTGCACAATACATCCCTTGGTACTCCTCTTGCCCTGCACACTGCTAGACAATTTATTATATTTGCCTCACAATGCTCATCGTTTGTAATATCCATTTATCACTTGCACAGATGTCCTCCGCTGGCGTGCACATATGCAATTTGCTACATTGTTGAACTGAATACCTGCACATGCACTTATCCATGTCGATCGCACATCCTTACACTAATCTCCATATCTTTTTGCACTTCTGGTTGGATGCAAACTGCAAACGTTTGTTGTACTGTACTTTTCCTGGCCAATAACAATACAGTTTAATCTAATCAAACCTAAAAATGACAAGAGGTTGTGCGAGTCCACCAGTGTCCACTCACCCAGTGTCTCTCTCATGTTCTTGTAGAGGTTGATGGAGTCTGTGTCCTTCATGAACTCCCGGACCACCTCTCCCTGGTCGTTCTCCACCACAAGCACCTCCTCTGGTTTGGCCATGCGGCTCACCATTAACATGCGCACCTGTTACCGAGTAAAATGCACCAGAAAAGCAGTTAGCGGGGTTTAACAAATGACACAATTACCATATTACAGATAGATTTTATCTGAGCAAGTGTTGATTACACACCTTAGATGTTGCGCTATGTTTTCTTAACTAAGTTTAATCAACAGTATCCTCTGGAAAAAATTACAGTAGGGCCCCCTAAAATATGTAACAGAGATAACTGATCTAAATGTGGCTAGCTGAAAGACAAAACGCTTTGCAAACTTCATTTGATTTGGAACAATGTATAAACTATAGAGCTTGGTAAAGAGAAGATCCTTGAAATAGGGCCTACATGAACTGGTTAAATGAAAAATATATGTTGTTATGTCTATTGCATTATTTGCTACAGTTTGGCCAACCGAAGAAACCCTGGTTGAAATCTTTGGAGAGTGTGGATGTGTATGTTTTTCAACAAACCTTGGATAAGACAGGCAGGTAAAGGTGCCGGCGGGGGGGCACGTCAAAGTGTTGACTTCCAGAGAGCAGGGGTGAAGTGACGGTGGAGAAGGGACTCTCTCTGTATAGCTCGGCAGCCAAGTGGTTCCAGTACTCCAGACAGATTTTGAAGATCTCCGTCTCCTCCACTTCAGACACCAGCAACATGTAGTGCAGAGCCTGGAGGGACAACGTTCAAACAAATGTATATTAAAAAGCCCTAATTTCACCAGATGTCACCATAGCGGGGTTGCTATGGTACAAGTCAGTGACTGGGGGCCGGCGGCCTAAACGGTGAAGGACGGCGACATAACACTGTGACCCTGTTGTTATTCATTCGTGTCAATGGCAGTACCTCCATGAGCGTTTCCCGGAGGTTGGGCCTCTTCTCCACAAGCTGTCCATGCTCCTTGAGGAAAGTGCACAGGAACAGGCTGAGATTCTGAATGAAGTTCTGCTCGTCATCCTTGCCATTTGAGTAGGCCAGGCGAATGTTCGTGTTCAGGGGGAGCATCTGGTGAAGGCAGAGAAACACTTAGTCATGCAATCATTTTAATGAAAAAGCTGAAATGGCCAGCAGAGGTTGCTGACTGTCAGTTTCAGCAGACATGGTCTGTGGTGTGCTCGTCCTACTAGTGAGGATAAAGATGTCGACAAGAGTGTGTGTACCTGTTTCAGCTGACACATGGTGAGTGTAAAGAGGTTGACAAACTGCTCCTCGTACTGGTTGACACTCACACCGGCAATCTCAGTCAGGCACTTGAGCGTCACATTGCGGAACATGGGAACATTTAAAAACTAAACAAAAGAAAGGAAACAAGGAATGTTTGGTGTTCATTAAGCACTAATCGCAAAAAGACTTAATGAGAGGAGTTGTCATTTAATTGCCTTTTCTAGTTTCCACAAGTCAAAATTGCTAAATAAAAAAATACATGCTAATCAAATTATCACCAATATCAACTCCTCCTTAATATAAAACAAGCATTACAAATAAAGTTATAATTAATATAAACAGTCATTAGGACTGCATTACCTTGTAAACCAAAGTGCTGATCAGTTTGGTCTCGAATATGTACCCCAGGGGAATCCAGTTAAGGAAACGCAGGAGAGTCTCCAGTGTGGCATGGACCAAAGGGGCATTCTGGGAGTTTTCCTGAAGGAAAAGTGGGCACTTAATAGGTGTGGATTTTAAAAGCTTGTGAATGCTTGGGACTGCCAATCAAATCCAGACAATTGTTTACAGAGGCATCAGCTTACCATAACAAACTGGCAAAGTTGGAATATTTGTGAGAACTCATTGCACATGCTGTAAAAGAAGAAAACCAGACATTACTAAATACATTTACCTTGAAAATAGTCAGAAGAAGCCCTTATACAGAGCGATTTATAGTAGGGATCAGAATTGGGGAATGACATATTAAAAAAAAAAAAAGAAAATCTGACAGATGTCATCAGATTACAGCTACTACAGAAAAGATGTTTCATTAGTAGCTGAAAGATGTAATAAAAGTAGTCGGCAGGTACCGAAAATAGCTTCTCATAATCTGTTTTAACAGAATGCTGGCCGATTAAAGTGTATCCCTATTTTAAAAAAGTTTGCAGAAAATGGTGTAATGATCTACGCATACTTCATGAAACAATAATGGAATCAGCCAGGCTTCTGAATATTTCCAGACGTTTCATATACATTTGTGCAAATTTCTTTTTACACTGTCATTTAAGGATGTTGCGTTTAGAAAGATTTAAAATGTATTAGTTTTAAATACTTTTTAAAAACACCATACATAACCAATAAAGTAAAATGAAATATACACATATGCCCAGGTAAATAAGTTAAGAGCTACAGGGCTGCACTGATCAAATCACACAATAATAAGTTGTACGAGATCCAACCACTTGTCGACAACAAAATATTTGGAAAAAAATATTATTGACATTGTCGATACAGTGACTAATTGTTTCGGTGTAATCCAAAAGTTACATCACTAATTGCAATTTTAGACCCGTAACTCGCAACAAATGACATTTAAAAAGTAACCTACCCAAACCTGGTAGTAAGTGAATACACGCTCCAACAAATTCCTTGTGGGAATCGCACAATCTCTGGTGTTACAAGCGTCATGCTCTACTAGCTTCAGTACACAAGACCTCATATAGGCCCCCAAATAAAATTACCGCATACAATTCAATCTCATCCATATGTGCCCACACCATCACACATGGATACTGGCACACTGTTACAAAGCAGTTGCCATGGAGACTGATCCTGAGAAAAACACACTAATCTTAGCAATATACTGTACAACAGTAACACGGATGGCATAAATAGGTACTTCACTGTACTGTGGCCAAACTGCTGGATCTTAAGAGTGCGACAACTAGTGACAATTCTTTAGCAAAATGAAGGAGATGTACCTGTCTTTCAGGTGCTTGGCCTTGACCTGGGTCATCTGTCCGCTGGAGAAATCAAATACCTCCTCACTGAGAAGCTTTAATATGATCATGTTGTTCTGACAAAGACTCTCGCTGGTGCGGCTGGCGCCCACTATGTCACTGATGAAGGTGGGCCAGTGCTTCGGCCACTCCTGCTTTAGGATCTGCCCGAACACCAAGACACATTGAGCTTGATTGGCTTAAGACTATTTGTTAAATTACAGTAGTTTGTGAATTGTTTTTTCTTTAGTTACCTGTACAAGAATCATGTTGAGTTTGGCAATGTACACTCCTTCTTTCTGAAAAGCACAAAAGAAAAATGCAGATGACATTAGGGAATTACACAAACACTGTTTAAGTGAAAGTTTTTTTTGAGAAAACATTACCTCCACATTTGCTGCATCAGATGAGGTCTTGATGATCAGTCCTACCACATACTTCTTTATTCCTGAAAACACAATTTATTGTTCGGGTCTTAACATCTGAACACATTGGAAATGTTTTATTGCATAAAACCACAGCACTTCAGCAACAGATGTAGTCTACACAGGCAGTTAGAGCAACTTCAGTTTACTTCTACCGTGACCTTAAAGTTTTCCCATTCAAGACACATTTACTAGCTAAAGTTACCTTCACATTGATTCCTGGGGAGAATCTTCCATCGTGTTTTGATCACAGTCTCCAGAATTTGCAGTGCATAGTACTGGAAGGAAAGAGGTAGAGGCATAGATTAGAAGGACAGATATGACTGAAAACTACCAACATATCGTATTGGGAAAATTGTTTCCACAATAAAATGTACAAATAAAAAATAGAAACAGATAACAAACATATTTCCCCATCTATACATCAATAACAACACAAGATGGAACAAAATAATGTAAACAATATATACAAAATGCACCTTGAGGCAAAACAACAAACTGTGAAATAACACACACACAGTTTGTGCATATTCGTCGAGTGACGTAAAACGTCATCTCAATGTAGGACATATGCTTCTGGTGAAAAAATGAAGATAAAGCAGACGCTAGTGAAATTTTTTGGTTGGCTGAAGACCAAAACCGAGAAATAAACAACCCCTTTATTACTTATAACCACATGGTGTGTAATGGCAAGGGTCTGCGTCAAGATTCACCCACCAACCTTTTTTGTCAGAGTGGATTGGTAGGAGGAACAAATTTTCTCCTGATGGGAGATTTAACGTATTATTGTTCTATTTAAAAAAGGAATATGTTAACAGCCTGCAGGATGAATTTTGCACTAGGGCAGTGTGCTGCCAACCCATGTCTTATGGTAACCTCTGCTTAGCGAATAAAAAAAAAACAGAAATGCACCACTTGCACACATACTTTAGTCTTCATGTTCTGGGAGAACTCCAGGATAGTGTCGACTCGTGTCCACGCGTCTGGGTGATCCTTTAAGTTGGTCAGCACCTCCTGCGCCAAGCGTTGCTAAGAGAGACCAAGAGAAACTGTTCAGAGATCTGTGTTGCTTTAGGACACAATGTTAGTAATTCAATCTTAAACCGCAGTAACTAAAGTCACACACACACAAATATATATATTTATTTATGATCTAAATACTAATTAGTTGAATCGACTTCAGCAAACACTGCTATCCAGAATGATGGTAAGTAGTGAGTGACTACTGTACATCATCAAACTGGCTTTGCCTTTAATAAGAATCAATCAAAACCCTAATTTCATCGCTGTACCAACTGAACTACACAATACCAAAAGGCATTATAACTTGTTGGGCAGGGCAGCTCTCACCTGTGATCCAATGTCATAGTACATAGAGTTAACAACATTGTCCAGGAGATTAATGTCCAGTTTTTGAGTGAAGTCGAGCAGCTGTCGGGCTGCATGATCCGCCAACATTGTCATATTTGCTGGCATAGATCTCTAGGAAAGGGGAGAAGTAAAACATGAAAAATAATGCAACTACAGACATGTAAATGTATAATTAATGTTGTGTTCTTAAATCTTGTTGTATGTACCTAGATTCCCCAAGGGACTATGTTAAACACGAACATGTCATAATTTGCGCGACATTACTAAAGCACTTATATTTTAGGGCTATATAGCGACACCAGCGACGACATCTAGCCAATACCACTAGAAAGACGTACAAACATCAACCCCTCCCTCAATCCAGCAAAGCATGAGTGCAGCTGGTCGATAGTTTAATTGCTAACCAACGTACTAGCTAGCCAGCTAGCTTTAATAATCGTTACTGTTATACTAATGGCGAACTTTGCAAGCGTTCACTATTATTGTCTTACTTTGCGTGTACAACTTAGTTACATATTTTAACGAATTGACCGCCAATGTGACAGTTGTTTGCTGTTTAAACAAGTTATCCAACGCTTGCTAATTGAGGTAGCTTGCCATGAACTGGATATCAGCTAGTTAAATGCAACAAATCAAATTAAACCATGCTGCCATATGGAAGAGAACAACTTATAAAAGAAACACCCATCCCACTATAGTTTACTACTTAACAAAACCAACGGAATATTAAAAAACACACGCGATGCTAGTAACCAGGGGTAACAAGCTAGTATTGGCAGTAATTTAGCCACCAAGTAATGCTACAAAAACAGTTAACCAACATAAGCTAGCTAATTGTGTTAGCAAATTCCCTAACTGCACCACAAACAAGCCACGTCCCTGCCAAACTTACCTTGTTTACTTAGTCTGTCCCTTGTAGTGAAATAATGAGGTATATCGTTTCTTGTTATTTCTATCTGGTTTGTCTGGTATCGGTTAGACTACTCTCATGCATGGCACACGTTACCGAACCGTTTGACATTCGCTAGCTAGCCTCCTGGTAAAATGAGTGTCCTGCTAGCACTAATACCTGGCCGAGCTGGACAGCACTATATTTCCCAGTGGAGGTTTAGTAGGATACTTTGCCTTAAACAAACAATTTACCATAGAACTACAAAATAAATGTCCACGAACTAGTTAATTAGCAATGATTAAGTTGTTGACGGCTAACCACAACAGTTGTGCTAGCAAATTAGCATGCTAATGTACAAGTCAATTTCGACTTTGGTTTCCTTGGCTAGCTGGCTAACAATTTACGGAATCACACACGTATTACGTTATTCCGGTTCATAATCACAAAATAAAAGAATCTTATTATTTTATTATCATATATACTATTTGGTTGCAGGGCTGTGTAAGAGCGTGTAAGCCAGCTCTTCCTCTCATCTCATGCTTCAAAACCAAGACCGGTTGAAACCGGTTAAGACTGGGATATTCCATCTCGGTTTTTCGGCCCATGGCGCCGCGTAAAATTTGGACTATGTGCCCGCCCTAGAGGTATTCCATTGGTTGGTCAAAACCCTTCAGAAGGGGTTGTCCTGTTATTTTACAAGCCAGCGACGCTGTCAATCAAACAGAACGTCCCTAATGTCGCTGTATTTACAGGTGGTTAAAGCAGCGGGTTGAATAAGTACAAATATTTTTGGTGGACTCCATCTAAACACCTAAACACAAATGTACATTTGAGTTAGTCACGGTTTATTGCAAAACAGTTACATAGCTAAAATGAGAAGTTCTAAATAATGTATTACATATATTAATAGACATGAAATTTGCAAGAAAACAGCAATTATGTAATGTTTGAAAAAAATTATAGCCAAGACATGGATTGCAAAAGATATGCTCACATTTATGGGATACCGTTTGTAAAATGTTGAACGTTCAATAATCCTGCTCAGTTTTTGCACATTTAACATTGCCAAATGTAAAAAAATGGCACTACAATTTTCATAATTATTTAATATTTTTACATTACTGCAGAAAATTACTCTTTGAAAAGCTATTGCATAAATGTACATGAATTCCTCTCTAAATGTTTGAGAAAGTGAACATTGAAAATTGTAAAGCATTTTTTTGCATTTGCTAGATATGCAAATACTAGACGTGCAACATTTTACAAATGGCACCCCATACACATGTCCATAAAGTAAATGCAAGACACAAAAAAACGGTCACATTGTTTTGCATAATAGGATCTCAAGACATCGAAAAATAATTATTAAGTTACGGTACAGTAGTTTGTCTCTGACACTCTAAAAGTTTGCACACAATGAAAGCTTGTCTACCTAGAGAGAGAAAACAGAAACACAGCTTTGCCATTTCAGTCTTCCTCATAATTTTTCCGGTCAGCTATTGCAGTGCTTTCCCTGTCACTCTCAGAGTTCTGATTATTTTTGACTGATTTTGTAAATATCACTATTTTCGTAACCCCGGGGCAAGTAATGATCACTAGTGTCTGAGTAATGGTCCTCGTCATCAGAGTAGCTATCATCTGTGAGGTGGTCATCTTCATTATCTAAAGACCGCCCAATGTCGTGCTCCGCGTCATTATGGCATCCATCCTCGTCTTCATCTTTTTCGGACTCACATTTATCTTTATCATCATTCTTTTGTTTATCGTCCAGTTCCTGATCAGCAAAGCTTTTTTCAGTTTTATTTTTATGACTGGAAAAACAAGAAAACCGTTATATCCAAACACATGTACATATCTGTTATGACTTTCATGATATCTCTGTAATATTGTGAGTCCTCTATGCTGGATAGTTGATGAATTGAGCATAAAATTAATTTAGAATTGTAAACTGAGTTCACAAACCAAATGTACAATACATAATTAATATATAAACCATCACTGAACTTGTCTACCTTTGTGTGGAATCACTAGAGGGGTTCCTGAAAGCAGCTTCTTGACCACCTGGACACTGGGACCTGGCCACTTTGCCTTGGACAAAGTCCTCACTAAGTCCACACCCTCTCAGGGTGTCTGTGTACCGCTTCTCTGCAGAGTGTTTGGCATTCATCTTTCAATCGAACAGATACAGTATAATTAACACACAAAATGAGCAGTGATAGAAAAATATAGTTAGTCATAAATATCTTTATCATGCAATTGCACTGATGTGTTGTTTTGAATGACTGACGTGAGGAAGCCTCTTAAGACTGCAAAATGCAACTACCTCTGAGCTCACACATGTCGTCTGTGTGTCTGTTGACCACTTCAGACTCACCTGTGTGACCTGTTCCAAGAGCAGAGGCCTCTCCTTTACTCTTTCCTTGATCTCTCTCATCTCATCCTTGTATTCGTTTCTGCGCTGTAAGTCCTGCTTCCTGATTTAAACACACAGTCAAACTTTCACCTCTGTGATACCGTGGATGTATTATCAAAATGTTTCTTCAACATAAGCATACAAAACTAAAAACATAGTAGATGTTTTTTAAAATGCATACAAACATTATATAAATATAAATAAATAATTGCTGCTGTATATACAGTCCCTGACAAAAGTCTTGTCGCTGATCTATTTTGTAGAAACACTTGCTATTAACCAGACTTTTAATTAATCAATTGGTGTTATAAATAGCTCATATGAAAAGCTAAAACCTTCCCAAATGATGTTTAATGCACAGAAATGAATTAGTTTCACAAAAAAAAAGATTTATCATTTAATCAAGATAGAAAGGTCAAATTTTGGCGAGACAAAAGTTTTGTCGCCTATACAGAAATTGAACACATTTACTGCAAATACAAAAATATGTCAGCAAATTAAGTAGTGGTGCTGTGAGATCCAAATTTAATATCTTGTATGACTTCCATGAGCTTGAAGGACTGCATCCATGCGGTTTGGCAAGGATTCATACAATTTATTGATGAAGTCATCAGGAATAGCAAAGAAAGCAGTCTTGCATGCCTCCCAGAGTTCATCAATATTCTTTGGTTTTGTCTTCCATGCTTCCTCTTTCATCCTACCCCACATATGCTCAATGATGTTCATGTCTGGTGACTGGGCTGGCCAATCCTGGAGCATCTTGATCTTCTTCGACTTGAGGAACTTTGATGTGGAGATGGAAGTATGTGATGGAGCACCATCCTGCTGCAGAATTTGGCCTCTTTTATGGTTGGGAATATAAGAGGTAGCTAAGATTTCTTGGTATTTTAGACTATTGATGTTGCCTTCCACCCTGCAGATCTCTTGCACACCCCCATACTGGATGTAACCCCAGACCATGATTTTTCCGCCACCAAACTTCACTGTTTTCTGGGTGAATCTCGGATCCATGCGGGCTCCAGTAGGTCTCCTGCAATATTTGCGGCGACTGTGGTGTAATTCAACAGAAGATTAATCTGAAAAATCCACCTTCCACTTTTCCAGCGTCCATCCTTTTAGCAGGCTGTGGGCCTTGGCAAATGCCACACGGTTTTTCAATTGCCTTTTGTTTAGTGCTGGCTTCTGGGCACTGATTCGACCATGGAGGCCATTTCGAGACAGAATCCGACAAACTGTTCTGGTTGACACAGGGACTTCAGGTGACCAGGTCTCGTGGAGCTCTGCTGCAGTGGAAAATGGGCTGGCCTTGGATTTTTGAGCCAACAAACGGTCCTCTCGAGCAGTTGTCTTGCGAGGTCTGCCTGACCTGGGCTTGTCAAAAACGTCTCCAGTGTGTTCAAAGTTTTTTTTTTATATCCTCTGTACTTGACGCTGAGACACATTGAAGGTGTCTGCCACATCAGCAGTGGATCTGGTCTTCAGCCTCTTGATAATCAAAACTTTAGTCTCAGGGTGAATCTTAGGCATTTTTGCAGAGGTCTAGTTGCAGTTGATGTGAAGGTCTAGTGTACTGGGGTTGTTTTTATACACACCTGAGACCTAATTGATCCATTATTAGTCACAGGTGAAGCTCATATGACAAGGCGACAACACTTATGTCTTTGCAAAAATTGACTCAATGGGCTTTACCAAGCTGTGAATATTAGAATACTTTTTGACAGTTTCGTTTTGCACTGAAACATTATTACAAAAGCTGTTGGGATTAAAATGAGCCATTTCTTGTAAAAACATCTTGATTAGAAATATATTTCAGTGGCACTTCAGGTCAATTTGTACACAAGCGACAAGACTTTTGTCAGGGACTGTATATATATATATATACACACACACACACACACGGATACACTCACCGACCACTTCATTAGGTACAGTGGATATAAAAATCTACACACCCATTAAGTGATGTGAAAAAATTTGATAAAGATAAATCATGTCAGAACTTTTTCCACCTCTAATGTGACCTATAACGTGAAAATTCAATTGAAAAACAAACTTAAATCTTTGAGGGGAAAAAACAAAAACCTTACAATAAATTCGTTAACTTACATTTTATCTCACTGTCAAAATTTTCATATTTATGTCTCGGTGTCCAATTTTTTCCCGGAACTAGCCTTATAATTAAAAAAATGCCTTTTGACGGAAGTCATTTGTTGCAGAATGAAAACACCTCTAGAGGACTGCAAAATACTTGCAGTTGCATATAAAGTATATCCCTATATTAGTAATTAAGTGTCATATAGGCCAACATTGAGATTTTAACATACCCTTGAAAATAATATTATAGACACAATACAGACTACAGAGGCCATGTTCAGTATGTTTTAATATTGTTAATTAACACTGATGCTTTTCATATATGAAGATATTTCAACACATTTCTAGGGGGTTGTGGGGTGGATTATATGCTTCTTTATGGGTACCTGAACTGCTTGAGTTTGTCCTGGTTGGTCTGGGAAAGGGGCACATGAGTGTCGTTGGCCTGGGCCCGCTTGGCAACCACCTTTGCCAGCTTCTTCTCGCTCTGCTTCTGTCTCTCCTTCCATCTCTCCTCCTGTTCCTCTGCCTTCTTCCTCATCTCAAGCACCTTTCTACTCAACGACACAAGGTGGTCATATAGGGCGGGAAGGTGTGCAAGAAGGAAGAAGTTGGTCAAAAGGGAAGATAAAGGCTAAGGTTACTGTCAGCAGAACCAGAACTGGGCATGGTGTTGTCTTGAGGAGGCCAGTGTATAGGATGTCCACGGGATAGGAAGTCCACAAGCTACAACAGATAAGGGTTTCAGCTCTCATAGGATATCCACGGGATAGGAAGTCCACAAGCTACAACAGATAAGGGTTTCAGCTCTCATAGGATGTCCACGGGATAGGAAGTCCACAAGCTACAACAGATAAGGGTTTCAGCTCTCATAGGATGTCCACGGGATAGGAAGTCCACAAGCTACAACAGATAGGGTTTCAGCTCTCATAGGATGTCCACGGGTAAGGAAGTCCACAAGCTACAACAGTAAGGGTTTCAGCTCTCAGCTTTGAACTATTCTAAGAACTGAATTCAGCAGCCCATACTAACTCGTCTAAAAGACACACTTCTTGCTATTCTATTTGGCCAGTACCTCACAGCCTCTTGCCGTTTTTTGCTGGAGTCTGTGATTTTGGCAGGAACCTGTTCCAGGGTGCCTGACAGGGAAGAGCAAAGGCTAGAGTTGTGTGAGCGGACGGGTACAGCCATGCTGACGTAGGGCCAACGCTTGACCCGGGGGCTCATCTCCTCCTTCTCGATGTTGGCCAGAATGCATCCACGGTGCGAAGGAATTTGTGACGTCCGGAGCTGAAACGGCTCACATGTAGTCACAGGCTTTACGTCGCGCAAGCTCTCCAACCGCTTCAACCTCCGGTAGCTAGCGTCAAAGTCGGGCACCTCCTGATTAATCTTAGGCCTGTAGGGGGGGCTATTGTCCACTTCAGATCTAGGGGTGTCCCCACTGGTGTCCCCTTTGGTCCCATGGCGTTCACTGAGGCAGCGTGCCAGCATGCTGGGGGGCATTGAGGCACTGTGGAGTAGCTCCTGTGCTCTCATCTGCATCTTGATGGCCCGATACAGCTGCTCCTCTTTCAGTTGCTCACCTGATGCTGCATCATACACCGCTTTGGGCACAGGCTTGGCCTTAAATGGGCGTACTCTCTCCTGGCCGAGTGGCAGCAGGTTGCGGAGTTGCTCCTCTCTCTTCAGTCGCTCGCGCTCTAAGAAGCTAAAGGGCTGCTGGATGGAGCGCAATCGCTGCTGCTCTCGCTCACGCATGGACCTCCGCCTCTCCTCGTTGCGCTCATTGAGCTCCTCGTAGAGGGGCAAGTGCACATGGGCGGGTGCAGGGCTGGCACGGAATTTGCGTTGGCATTCAGTAAGCTCCTCCAGCTGCTTCCTCAGTGCAGCGTTCTCCAGCTCAATTTCAGAGCGCATCTTGACACCTTTCTGACGCTTCTGGTTCTCACGCACAGTCATGTGGAATGGCCTAGGGATGGTTACCCTGGGTTTCAAGAGCTTTTGTTTAACATATTTTTGCTCTTGTCGTTGGCCCTTACCCTTGAAACCTTTCTTGAGGCTTTTTGGCCCCCCTGGAAGGCTCTGGAGGGAGGAAGCAGATGGGTGGCACTGGCCAGTAGTGAGCTTGAAGTCCTGCCACATGTTCTTGATGTGCCCTTTGGGAGCTCCTGATGTGCTTTGATGTGGTTTCTCCACATCGTTGTAGATTGCAACTTCCTCGTCGGACGAGTCTGATAGCTCCAAGGCACTGCGGAGCTCCAGAGTTGAGTGAGCCTTCCTCAGACGCCTCATGGGTATAGGGCTGATTTTCAAGTATGATCTGGTGAACAAACAAGAAGAGTGGTTTTGCAGCATTATCACAGCCACAGCCACTGACACATATAAGAGTGCATGGGTTTCGAATTTAACAGATGAAATCCCAAATACGAGGCATAAAGAACAAAGAAACAGTTGCATACAGTCGCACACATACCGCCTGCCACGTGGGTTTGATTCTGCACAGCGCCCTTTGCTACACACTCTCATCTATCTTCCCCATTATCACTTAATAAAGCGTAAAAATGACCAATTCGTGTTACAACAGCCTTTCAAAGACCTCAACAACCTTTTATTAAAAATATACTGCATTTTTAACACCAAATGAGGAACACTCTTCCTTGTCAGTATTGTACTGTACAGTAAACTTGTATTGCTTAGATCTTAAAAACATATATTTTTTCAATCTAATGTGTGTGTCTGCAGTGTTATTCCATCATGATACTGTACATAGACCTTCATCACGTACGTAAAAGTTGCAATTAAAAGGCTGCATTGACAAACTCTCGGATCTTCCCTCTCCCGTCCAGCTGTTGAAACCCTAATACATGCATTCATAATATCCCGTCTCGACTACTGCAACTCCAAACTCACCAACATCAAATCTACATCCCTCCACAAGCTCCAAATGGTTCAAAACTATGCGGCTAGACTACCACCAGTATACCACTCCGATCCTCCATGAGTTACACTGGCTTTCTCCCAATTCATCGACTGAAAGATCCTCCTACTGACATATAAAGCCCTAAACAACATCTCTCCGACCTTCTTCCTTATCATTCTACACACTTGTGCTCAGATACTGCAAGCTACCCTAATCCCACAAGTACAAATTTAAAGGGTTTGGTGACAGGATATTCTGAATGGCAGCTCCTAGGCTTTGAAACTCTCTCCCCAAAACCATCTGTGACTAAAGCGTCTCTGTGTCCGTAAAAAGAGCTATATAAATATAATGCATTATTATTTATATTCCCAACACTACCAGACAAGATGAACAACACACCTGTGACCTTGTGTGCCCTGCACTTTGTCCGAGGCCAAAGTGCCTTTGTGCTCAAGCTTCTTGAGGTGCATCCCCTCCAGTTTGGCCATGGTGCGAAAATGGGCCTTCTTCAGCTCTTCCAACTTGTGGTAGTACTCCTCGTTGGAGAAGTAGAACTCACGCAGGTCTATGTGATCCCCCGTCACATGGTAATCTTTGATCATCAAGGGGCTGCCCTTCTCTGGAGAGTCCACACCACCAAACTCAGACCCTGAGTCAACATACTCCAGCTGAAAAGTTTAATGAAAAAGTAATTGGAAAGTGTTTCGAAAACATTAAATTGGTTTTGCACAGTGGCCTATGGAGGTCCACTAGTCTAAGCCTGCATTGCATAGATTTTGCTACATCATGGGTGTGATTGCTGCCTACTGCTACGTCAGCACGCTACTGTTCACTTGTCTTTCTCTTTGTGAAAGGATAGAAATGCACCAACAATCTAGGAAATATTATTTTTCCCACAGATGATGCATCATTTATCTGTGTCCTCCTACCAAGGACATTATCATCAGTTGACAGTTAGTTGTCTGAAGCGAAGGTTATCTTGGATTGGACTACTTGGATTTAGTAGAAATTCCTCAAATCTATGATAGGGCAGCTAATTCAGTGATTTATATATATATACAAAACAAATAACATCTACTTAATTCTATATTTCAGGTTTTTAGATAATAAATTAGACGTTGTTTGATGTGTCAATCACTGAATTAGGTATTGATTTTCAAAGCTGTAAATGGCTATTGGCGAATGTCTGTTGAATCTGGGAATATAAAACCAACTTTAGCTCCGTTGAACGAGCCGGTGTGAATGGAAAACCTATGGAAATTACTATTCTCTTTCGTAATGTAAATAAGACATAGAATGGAAGAAAGGCAAATGTGATGGTCACTCGACGCCTGATCTCATTATCCCCAGACTTGTCGGTTCGGATGACCTGGACATATCGCAAGACCGAAGGTGAAGGGCCATTGAAGAGTGGGTTCATCTTGTTTACTAGCTGTTTTACCTCGAATCATCCTCCATGTAGTTTACTGTATTTTTATGAATGGAGAACAATTGATACATTTACAGATATTTATAACAGAACATTATAACGACCACTCCTCCATCCAAATACGATATTTTCCTAAATGTGCAATGTTATCCAAACAAAATTAAACATTTAAAAATACTGGTGGCGTGATCTTCATTCCATCGGGCCATAAGACAAAAATAGTCCAGTCACAAATCTCCTCCCACACCAGCCGGAGGCGGTTGACCTGATAAGTTTAAGTAGTCTCGCAGTACAGATTTATTACGTGAATGCGCATGCGTAAATGGTTTACCTAAACATAACGAACCTTTGGCACCTTTAAATGCCCTTGAATATATGGATTAACATTACCGCTCAGTGAGATAGATAGCCATGTGGTGTTACAGTATGTTTTCATGAATTATAATCTTACTTGTATCAATGTAGATAAAATACCAACTATAAATATGAAGATCCATTTAAATAAACTGTATTCCTATCCTGTGCAACTTAACAGCAGCTCATTTCTCACCCGATTAATTGGTGAGACGTCTTGTCAATGTCGAATGACGCTTCAGTGCCGTTCATCCGCTTAACATTCAATAATGTACCAGAAGTTAAAACTCGTCTCCTAAATAAAACAGCCAGCTAATGCACATACCTCTCGTTCATAGTCACGATTGTCAACATGGGCAGCAGCGGATGAATAAGGAATGGTACGCTGACTACACTCCCTTTCATACATCGCCAGAGGAGCCTTGGTGTTTGGGTCTACCGGCGTTTTCAAGCAGGAGGTAACCAGGACATTGGCGCGATGTGCGTCCGCCATTGCTTTCCTGACTTTTTTTGCTAACTTGTTCGCTGTCTGTCGGAGTTGGCCTCTAGAAACGTTATAAATGCAAACAATAACACTGCATGTGGTCTACTGAGCAACCGCTACGCGTCCTGTGGTTGTGAAGGAAGTGACCGTTACCGGAAGTGAGAACTTAACCGACCAACATGGCCGCAGTTATAACAAGTGCAGGGTGAACGTTCTGGCACAATATCTTAATCTCAATCTTAATACATTTAACCAAACATTATTTTCAAATTGTCTTCAAATTGGCTAACTAAAAATTAAAACATTATTTCCATCATGAAGGCTTTTCCTCAAACCCTAATTATGCACACCTGAATAATTATACAGGTAATGATTGAATGGGGTTGGGTTTTAATGCATTCAGTGTTTTGTGATGCTATTAGGAACCCCATTAGCTAGAGTAGACGCAGCCTTTTGTTTCAGTGATCAAATCCACTAATATCATACCCAAAATGCAATTGACAACAAATCTTACCCATTGACTATGCTGTTAGAGTAAGATTAGCCCAAAACCAACTGAAATGTAACTGGGGAAAACCAAGACAGGTAGACCAGTAACCAAAAGATTGAAAAAAGGAACAAAACAAAAGCACCAAGACATGAAAATGGAGCATCAAAAACAAAACATGTTTTATTAAATTGCCACAACTAGAAGCCTTCTGAACATACAGGTCTTAAACATCAGGATCCCTGGTGGTACAAGCAGTGCAGTAACAGGTTGGGTTCTTGCTACATCAATAAAACACCTTTCTCCTTATCGGGTGTTCACCTGGAAGAAAAACATACATTTACTACCAAGCTGAAAGTGTTGCTACAATTTAATCAGCATGTCCGTCTAGATAGTGTACCGTTTGAATGTGGTTTACAAGAAACAGGCATGAACACAATGACATTCACATACAAGGAAGTGATGATCTTCACAAGAGCAACGTCTAGTTTCTTACCACATCGTCAATTTTGAGGATGCTGCGGACTGTCTCTGTAGCAAGAGTCAGCGCACTGACAGACACCAGTAGAGGCTGCACCACCAGCTCCTCCAGAATGTTGGAAATACCACCCTGGGGGGAGAAATTAGGGTGAAGCAGGGCAATGGTAACTTACAAGATTCCCTTTTCTACAAACGACATGTACGCATCTTGTTAGCAACAGCCTTCATGTGTATTTTTACAACAACTAAAATAATATAACCCAAACTGAATCCATGTAAAGGAGGCAGGGCCGTACCTTGCGAACATTGATCCCGGCAGTCTTCTCTCCTTGGGCGTGTCTGTTGCGGAGCTCTGTGACAGTGGAGATTGGGTTCAGGCCAGCATTCTCGGCAAGCGTGGACGGCACCACTTCCAGGGCATCAGCGTATGCCCTCACGCAGTACGCCTCCATGCCCGGGAGAGTGCGGGAGTACTCCGCCAGGCGCAGGGCCAGCTCGATCTCAGGGGCACCACCACCAGCAATTAAAGCCCTGGGCAAAAACAAGCAAGGGACAGTCACAAGATGCATCTTAGGATACAGGAACACAAACACACAGGCATTCATGCCAGTGCTACAGCAAACGTCTTCCAATCCATAATAGCCATGAATTCCAATGCATTTCAGACAATGACCAACATCTGCACCTCGTCTGTTATGGAAAAGTTTATTTTCACAGAGAAATTGCAGGTGAGCTGGCATCTACTTGGTTCATTTAGAGTCTACCATTATAGCATGCATCTAACACAGGCCAGTGTTGCCTAGAGGTTGCAGAACGGTACCTCTTCTTCACTAGGCAGCGGATGACACACAGGGCATCATGGATGGAGCGCTCCGCTTCCTCAATCACCAGCTTGTTGGAGCCGCGCACCACAATGCTCACAGTCTTCCCAGGGCTGGTGCAACCAGTAATCTACGGAGCAGAGCAAACCACGAGTCCCCTTTACATAAGACTTACCTACAGCCAAAAACAGTCAGTTATTCAAGGACGTTAAGATAACTGGGGCGTCTCATGTCAATGCCTTTGAGAGATTGACCGGAGCAGACTCCCTTTTAAGTGTATACGCCATTCACCTTGACCAGCTTGCCAGAGCCATCCAGGCTGACCTCCTCTGCCAACTCCGCAGAACCAAGCATCTCTGGAAGAAAGTGGTCGATGTGGGCGACTGGCTTGGTGCCAATGGTCTGTGAAGGGGCAGAAAGATGTGGGTTGGCGTCAACTTCCACAATGGCTGTTGGCATCACGATGATACAATAAGATGAAAACCATCCATTTTTGGGTTACCTTGCAGATGAATTCAATGTCCTCCCTTTCAATCTCTTTGACCACCATGATCTTCATCTTGTTCAGGAAGTGAAGGGCCAGATCACTCAGCGCATCTCTGAAGTACAGGACTACTTTTAGTATACACATATGCAAAGACTTATCACACAATCTAATGAACAGGAAAGCATGCAAGTAACTCTTACTTTAGTAATCATGATTAAGTATGAAATGTCCCACTATTGGTCAAAACATTTCATAAAGCTACTCGTGTGACGTTACACCATAGCGTGTGGGCGTTACCTAAGGATGGACTTCTGGATGAGCAGGACGTTGCAGCCGGCCTTCTTAATCTGTTTCACCAGGTTAAGGATGTAGGCACGCTCCTCACGTAGCACGCGGTCCATCTGGGCATAGTCTGACACAACTATCTGGTTGTCCATCTGTGGGGGTAATAAGAAAAACACAATGTAGAAACCAAAACGATAGATAATCCAAGCATTAAAAAAGGTAAAGCAAATGAATGATTTAAAATATATATATATATTCTGCAAGTCAAGGCATAGACAGCTGACGATATAAACTGACAAACGCTACACTTACATCGGTTTTAGGGGGAGAAAGGCAGAACTGGATGAGGCCAATCTTTGCCTTCTCCACACGGGACACACTGGAGTTAACCACTCTTTGTGTCAGCACCAAGCCATCCACCAGCTCACAGTCATCAATGGTCCCACTGCAGAAAACACAACATGTTTACCCCGGTTAGTGTTGCCCATTCCAAATATAAAGTGTGGATGCCAGTCTTTTCTACCCTAGGAAACAAGGGCATAAAGTTATACAATAGAAAGTGAAAATATTGCTACTGATAAACAAGAAGACATGGGTGACAGATTGTCAGAAGGTGACAGATTGTCAGAAGGTGACTGGCAGCGAAGACAAAGCAGAGCCATGCTGCTAATTGACCTTATAAGATTGATTTAGCACATTAGACATGTCCAGACCACCACAGAAAGATAACTGGAGAGTGAAAATGTGCCTATCCAACTTCTGTTAATGAAGCCATCAATCCATGGAAAAGTAATGGCATAACAAAGAATAGTAGGCAACAGTTAATTGCTATTTAATTGCAGTTAAGTGCTATGCACTGTAAAAGGCATGCATTGCAAAAAAGCAACCAAAACAAGGGACTACACATTTCTTTTTGCAAAATGCTTTTAAGTAGTCTCTTCCCATGCCCCAACAAGTGATCCAGGTCAGTCCCACAAAAACAACCCTGGTCCAGATTTAACCAGGAGACCCACGGCCGGTAATTTCGCTTCTTACCCTAGCTTCTTGACGATGTGAATGTCATGCAGGTCTACGCCGGTGGCGGTGGCCGGGTCGATGACACGCATCACCGCATCCACGCTCATGGGTGCCAGCAGGCTTGAGTACTGAGACACCACCTTGGAGCACAGAGAGGTGGTGGCGCTGTTCAGCAGAGTCTCACGGTCACTCAGCAGCACTGGTTGGCTCATGCCCGTCAGCACCTCCACGCCCTTGTCCACAGCCTTCTGGAAGGACTCGGAGATGGTGGTGGGATGGATGCCTGGTAGAGAAGCAGAGGACAGTTAGCCAATAAAGCCCTGAGGGTTTACGGAGAAGTGAACTATTACAGCCGGACAAATTCAAATGCTGAGCAAGGCTGATTAACCACGAATGCTCCCAATTTGTCAGGTGTCTAGTTGAATCTTAGAAAATATGAGCCCTTTGAGAATACCGGGGGACTACCTGTTCTGACGACTACTAGCGGTTCCTCAGAGTACGGTTCCATTGTAGGATTCCAACATTACTAGGGAGTTCTTCCTGGCTACCATGCATGTTAGTTTAGTTGTTAGCCCTATAGGCTGAGTATCTGTATAAGCACTTGTGAAACTGCTGATTTAATTAAAACTGGAGTGATTCACAGACAAAGGAGTCTTCACATATTAAGGTGATTGCTTTTGATAAAGCCTTTTATCAAAATCCTTTTATCCAATTGAAAACTAGTTTGAAAGTTATGGGATTTTTCGGGGAAAGCAGAGTTTTTGGTTTCCAGACAATGGATCGTGCTACCTAGTTGACAACACGTATGTATACAGTTTAACTTAAAACTGGCGCGCCGCCCTCTTCGCTTTACGCCAATGACATGACAGGAGACAAACCAGTTTTAACTGGACTAGATGAATATTAACCCCCAAATAATTTGTTTGCAAAGTGGGGTCCATTTCACTGTGTCATGTCGTTTTATAAAACAGATCTGCTAACGATATAAAAAAGTATAGTAATTAGGCAACAGAAATCATCTGCATGGAGAATTAGTGTGAATTCAATCCCTCACCCTTCTGCAGCAGTTTGGCACACGCGTCCAGCAGCGCACCAGCTATCACCACTACAGATGTTGTGCCGTCGCCAGCTTCAATATCTTGAGCCTTGGACAGCTCCACCATCTTGAAGGAAACCAGAGAAACATTTACACTTTCTGATATTGGTTCTGTCACAAGGATAGAAAGGCAAGAGATAAAAGTCCAAGACAATAATGATATGCAATTGCCTTGCCGGGTATTATCAGAGCAGTAATTCAAATGTTCAGACCTTGTTGAATCCTCATCCCCCTTCTACAGAACCTTACCATCTTAGCTGCAGGGTGAAGCACCTGCATCTGTTTCAGGATGGTGGCCCCATCGTTAGTGATGGTCACATCACCCTTCCCATCCTGGATCTGCAGCAATCAATTCCACTTTTAGTTACACAGCAATGAACAGACACATAAAGACGGTGACAAGAGTCAAAGCAATGTTCGTATTCACGTAAATGGTTATTTTTAATTACCATTTTGTCCATGCCCTTAGGGCCAAGGCTGGTTCTGATGCATTCGGCCACAGCTGTCAAAGAAAAAATGTTACTTCCAAAAACAGGACCCGCCCCTCTTGCATTAGGACACCTTTTAAGGACAACGTTTACTTTAAAAAATAGGACCCAAATAACACTCCATATTGGCATAGTGTATGCATTTTGATTTTCAAAAGAACTACCGAGAGGAAATGTCCTGTTCTCGAAGATTTTAACAAAAGGTAGAATACAATGGAAATGGTGAACTGCCAACTTAGTCATACTTAGCGTGTCACTCAATGTAAATAGCAGGCAGTTGAGTGATTAAGGATGCATTTATAATGAAAATTATTTGTTCGGAACAGATTATTGAAGAGTCATGCTATCCAGCTAAATGGGTACCAACTAGTGGCTAACGCCAAGCCTACAGGAGCATCAATTAATGTGCAAAGGGAGTGTCGCAGCATTTCATGTAACGGAACCAACACACGTCTTAGCGGTAAATTTCTCTTTGTACAGCTGACAGTCAAATAATAATACTGTATGTGCAATTCACCTTTCCCCGCGGAGATATTACTGAAACGAATCTGTGCTGGCTTGTCACGGTCCACATATGCCCCTCGTCCTTTGTTTTTCATTCCACCATTTGACATCTTTGGAGCAGACATTGGTTCAGGCATCCTTACTTATATTCGCCGGAATATAATGACCTAATACTTCTGATGGGGACCGATGGACCCAAAAATTAAAAAAGGGTCGCCTGGTTTCAGATGGGTATAGATTTGGATTAATCCCCGCTTCGTTAAGAACCTTCCAGAGCCACCGGCTGCGACTCTTGATGAAAAAGGACCCTTCAATCAGTTTTCGAGGCGCATTGCAATGACGTATATTTATTTGGTTGTCTTACAATTTGCCAGGAGGTGACATAGATGGTGTAAAGGAGGCTAAACTAATCGATTACGGGGTGCATCAATCTATATATCTACGCGTGTGTTTACGAATTATTTCATATACACAGTTGTATAAAAAACATACTATTGTAATTAAATTTAAAGAGACATGTTGTGTTCATCCGAATGACCTAACTCTTCCTGATTTTATATTAATCAATCTAATTTGACTACATGGGTCTACTTTGATTAAGGTTACCTAGAGCTGCATGCTCTTTGAGAAGCGGGGTGACTGGATTGGGGTATCACTCCACTTAGAGATTTGATTGTCATAGATACACATTCTATATTTGCTGACATTAATGGTAGGTTTATGAAGACGATTGGTTGCGTTTAGGAAAATGTTTTGCTTATTTGGATTAAGATAACGTGTAGTTCTGAACTTTACAGTGTGTAGCTAGCTCGTTGCAAAGCTAGCTGCAAACCTTAACGTTAGTTTCATCAACAACTTCCAAGCAGCGATGCCGCTTGGCTTTATGTTATACAGTCCTCTAATGCAGTAAACACCATACATATATATAAGTGCGAACTCTGCGTGCTACTTTCAAGTAACATTACATGTGTGACATTTTATCAGGGCAGCAAGTGGCCAAAATGCTAGAGCGTTGGACCAGTATGGCTAAAATGTTGCTGGTGGCACTTGTCTTGTAGAATACGCTTAACCCTAATGTCTCTGTCTTACTTGTAATGATATGCTAATAACAACCCTAACCCAAAATAGCATACACCTCCCTGGATGGTCTTGGCTAAATGTATTGCACATTGAACTGTCCATTTAACTTTGAATTTCTGTCTTTGATGTCTTTGTACAGCCGTACGATGTTGCCCCTGAAGGAACAGGATCAACCAATAGTGAAGAAGCTACTGGAAGCTGGATGTTGTGCCCGCTGTGTCTTGAGGTTCTGTTGCTTGGAGGTGCAGTCGGCTTACCGCCAGTCGTATGAGGTCAGTTGGTATTTTACCTGCTTTGGTCTGACTGCACAGGGCAGTGACAGACAGACTTCATTAAAGATGCATGCAAAAGGACAAGTTGGTAGCTCCTCCAACATCCTCTATAATAAATGAAAATATTGCTATTGTGCTTTTCAATGACCCAAAAGGCTTTACAAAAAGAATATGTAACTTAAACAAACCCCATTAAAAACTGTGAGAAAACAAAATCAGGGGGATTGGGCATTGCTATGGGTAGATGTTTTTGAACAGATGTGTCTTCAGGTGTTGCTGGAAGATGGAGATGGAGTCACAGATGGTAATATCAGTAGTCATGCTGGGGGTTGTGCATGCACGTATTAGGGTTTCAGCTACTGGAAGGGGGAGAGAAGCTCTGGGTTTGGCAATGTTGCTGAGGTGGAAGAATGAAGATGGCTTGGCTGCAACAGCAGTGGCCAAAGCAACTATGTAGGTAACCTGGTTCCCCAAAATACTGTTGACTAACTCAAACTCTAGTCTTCTCGACGGTGAGCAAATTTGTGGTAGCACCTGACGAACTCACCTGATTCAACCCATTTAGGGATTTGTTATTACTTGTCAGTTTGGGGTAGTTAAGGATGGGCATTGGGAAACACTCAGTTACAAGAATTGGGTCTTATCCACGGTATCTTCACCCTGTGTTTGTGTTTATCATGCTTAGGATATAGCAAAGGACCTCCATGCTTTCATCAGTAATGCAGAGACAGACAAACCGAACGATTCAGCACTGCAGGACCATCTCACAAAAGACCCCCCGAGTAAGAAAATGAAGCTGGACACCGCACAGACTGATGACCAATCGGAAGCAGACTGTATCCTGGTTCGCACAGTAACAGAGGACGGCTGTACCAAGCCAGTTGAATCGGTTGCATGTGTGGTGTGCCTGGGAGTTCTACAAGAGTTCTGTGATTTAGATTTTGCTAGACAGGTGTGTTATTTTTCATTTTTTATAATAATTTTTCATATTTAATTTAACAATTTTCTCTTTGCCTTAATTTGCATACTTTTGGCATTCCAGCTTCACATGGTCACTTTGAATGCAATTGTGCGTCTTGTTAAATGTTTGTGGAATTTCTTTCCTTAATCGTTTGAGCTAATCATTTGTGTTGTGACGGGGTAGGTTTGTTATACTACAGACTATCATTATGTCTGTACTGTTGTAGTTCATATTATGGCAAGAACAGCTGAAATAAGACAACCAGGCACCTGGAAGGAGTTTCCATATGCTGAGCACTTGTTGGCTGCTTTTTCTTCACTCTGCCCCCCAACTCATTCTAAACCATCTCAATTGGTTTGTGGATCTGATGATTGTGGAGGCCCGGTCAACTGATGCAGCACCATCACTCTCCATCATGGTCACATAGCCCTTATACAACCTGTGTGTTTTGGGTCATCGTGCTGTTGATCGATGCAGAATGATGTGGTAGGCATGTTGATTGAGTGTGTGTTGAATTGTAAATAAATCGCTGACAATGCCACCAGCATACCCCAGACAATCACACACTCAATGCCACCAGCATACCCCAGACAATCACACACTCAATGCCACCAGCATACCCCAGACAATCACACACTCAATGCCACCAGCATACCCCAGACAATCACACACTCAATGCCACCAGCATACCCCAGACAATCACACACTCAATGCCACCAGCATACCCCAGACAATCACACACTCAATGCCACCAGCATACCCCAGACAATCACACACTCAATGCCACCAGCATACCCCAGACAATCACACACTCAATGCCACCAGCATACCCCAGACAATCACACACTCAATGCCACCAGCATACCCCAGACAATCACACACTCAATGCCACCAGCATACCCCAGACAATCACACACTCAATGCCACCAGCATACCCCAGACAATCACACACTCAATGCCACCAGCATACCCCAGACAATCACACACCCAATGCCACCAGCATACCCCAGACAATCACACACTCAATGCCACCAGCATACCCCAGACAATCACACACTCAATGCCACCAGCATACCCCAGACAATCACACACTCAATGCCACCAGCATACCCCAGACAATCACACACTCAATGCCACCAGCATACCACCAGCGTCACAACACGCAGTGCATAGTACACTGTTGCATTTGGGTCTGCGTAGCCGCAGAACTGCCAGAGTGCTCATGGTGACCCCTGTCCACATTTGAAATGATGTACAATGGGCATGTGAGCGTTGAAACTGGACCTTGGAGCAGTGGAAGAAGGTTGTCTGGTCCGATGATTCCCATTTTCTTTTACATCACATGGATGACCGTGTACGTGTGTGCGCTTTCCTGGGGGTGTGATGGTGCCCAGATGCACTGTGGGATGATAACATGCCCGGTGGTGGGAGTGTGATGCTCTGGGCAATGTTCTGCAGGAGAACCCTGGGTTTGGGCATTCATGTCGGTGTCAATTTGACACGTACCACCTATCTAAACATCCATGCAGTCATAATACACCCCTTTATTGCAATGATATTCCTTAATTGCAGTCGCCTCTTTCAGCACACTACACCAATTGCTCTGTAATGGTTTGAGGAACACGATGAAGAATACCAGATGTTCCCCTGGCCTCCAAATGACCCAGATCTCAATCTGTTTGAGCATCTGTGGGATATTGTTCAAATTGTTCAGTAAACTTTCTTTCCTGTGCTGGACTATGGTGATAATATACGAAGTACCAAGTGCATTTGCTTTATTTCGGAATTTGCGTGACACTGTTTATCATAGTGCCCTGCTTTTTTTTTTTACTTTGGACAGTTATTACACTGATCACTGCATTGGCTGGACCTCCTTAAGTGTGTAGATCCCTCCATTACTCTCTTTTGTTCACAAATCTCACACACTTGACATCACCTTTGACACACAGATTGTCTGAATTCAATACTAGACATCAGATTTGGATAGTATTACAGACACCTTTTGTAAATACTGAGTTGGGTATTTTAGCATTCGCTTTTAAAGCACCTCAGCTGTGGAATAGTATTCAATTAGACTTTCGTTTGGGTGCCATGGTGTCCATGGGTCAAAAAGAAATGATGATAGATTTCTATAGTAATAGAAACTTGGTCCTAATGTTTTGGCTCATCAGTGTATATGGCCATCATAAGACAATGCTGCTGCAGTGTTCCTGAAATGCCAACGTGAAGCAAACCTAGGGCTGAACCAACACTGGAACAGTGAATTTGTATTATTTTCGTGTTTGTGCAGATTTCAGAGGTGGTGAAGGAGGAAAACTACCAATTTGACACAATGGTGCTATCAGTGTCCCTGCCTGCACAGCTGTCTGTCCGAGAGGTCAGTGTTTTTATTGTGGGCCGCATCGCTGTACAATCTGTCTCACTAACAAATCTCTGTTATTGTTAAAAAATATTTTGTAATAATGCTTCATTCAAATAAACTTTTTCGCCTGTAAGAACCTAACCCAAGCATTTAATATTGCCCTGTTGCAGTAGCCATCTCAGCTTTGACCAGTAGAGGGTGTAGCTACCTCACCGTTAGTGGTACCACACGTTTGCTTTTTTGTCTAGACTGAAGTACAATCGGATCAGTCACTGTTGTTTTCTATAGATATGGCAGTATCTATGGGGTGTTTAGCTACTGCTAGTAAATGGACAACAAGTGACATAGAATTTCTGAATATGTATTCTCTATCAATTTTTTTTCAATTGAGATTATATTATAGGCCTAGTAGTATCAAATAAAATGTTTTCTCTCTGCAACCCTACTACAGCACTCTTGTTGGCTGCATGTAAAGAAGGAAGTGAGGTAAGTGGTATCCATGTACGTGGCATCTTACCCAGATCTCATTAAAGATCCATAAGATTCGAAATCTAAAGTATCATGACTACAACACATTAATCTATTACAGTTTAATATAGTTCTTACATTGTATCATTCTATGCCTGTGACCATCTGTAATGTATTTTATGTGTCTTAATACTCTAGTGATTATTCATGACTCGTGATGTGTTTCCATACAGGGAAAAGTCTATGTGCCTTGATAAGGATGATATCATCCAGGTGAAGGAGGCATTTAAATGGATAATGCAGGGGCTGGTGTCTAAAGAACTGGGGGGTGTACCTGTGGTGACCAAGGTCAGTGACCGTTGACCTGGAGAATATGTCTGTGGATATAGTTCTTTAAAGAGACGTTTTATATGGTTACTGTAAAGTGTACTACTGTAGTTACAGTAAGAATCTTTTGAGCTTGATGGATTTGTTTGTACTGCAGCCCATTTAGTTTCTGTCCTTAACAAGCTAGACATGACGGGGAGATTTTATGATTCATTCACCCTAAATCCATTCAGGCTTGTAGCTCTGTTCTATCTGTCAACATATTCTTGTAAATGAAATGTAAATCTCAGATTTATTCTTTTGTACGTTTATTCCTGTTCTATTTTCTTCTTCTTTCCAACAGATCAATCGACAAACTGAACAGTTTGAGGTTGGCATAGAGTTCACACACCCTGAGACAGACTCTGACTGTCACTTCCTGTAAGTCCTTCAATCACACACTTCCTTACTGACAGGTTAGATGGGAGGATGCGTAGATTGGTTAATTGGATTGTCGATTAATTTGATGGAATACAAATAAAACAGTACATTTACTTACACGCAGAGCTGGCATCTGTTCGGACTGCTTCAGGCCTACTAGGAACAAACCGGTGAGTAAAGAGGCCAATTGGAGATACGACACGTAGTATTTGAGCAAAGTGGCCAGCTGCTTAAATGGTTTGGATGATTTATTAATTTCTGTCCAATTGCTTTGGGTTAACAATGGTGACTTGCTGATTATTCTTGTTTGTCTGTCTGTGTTTCTCAAATTTGTCATCAGAATGTTTTCACTAGAATGGCTGTGGTCAAAGCAATTGAGAAGGTTTCCGACGAGAAGTTTCTGAAGTAAGGGGCCACCTCCCGTGCCTGTTTTGGACTGTTCTGAGAAATTCTGTGATTCAAAGATTTTTAAAGAGAACCTACTCCCCTGTCTTCATTTAATGCTTCAAATCTTTTGTTTTGTTTTCTAGAAAGTTTCCATGTCCACCCATGCGGCCTGTTGGCAAATGCATAGCGCAGAATGTTCAGTGTGTTCACGTGTCTGTATTTGTTGCAGGTGAGGTTGTTTTTTAAATCAGAGTCTTAGACAGCTGCACTGCCCATGGTTTTAAGTACCATGTAGAAGTGTCGTTTTTGAACGCTCTGACTTTACCTCTTTAAACGTGCCTGTTTTTAGGGAGGTACAACAAGTTTTCCCGTACCTTACCCCAGACCCCTTGGTTGATAGACGGAGAGCGGAGGATGGAGTCCTCGGTGGAGGAGCTGATCGCTTCAACACTCCTCTCGTCTTTCCGGGCCACAGGTGAGCACATACAGGGCTCTAATTGATTATGTAAGGATGGTTGGATGCAAAATCATACATTAGTGTAGGTATCTCTAGATCTTAATCTGGTATCTAATGTCTCGTTCTTCCTTTTTCTGGGGTATTTTCAGGATTTAATTTTTCCTCTTCAGGAAGGGAGGATGTGGATGTACGGACTCTCGGAAATGGTCAGACCTGACACATTATTACACATACTATAGTATACTATCCTTTATCCAGAACCATATGTACACATACTATAGTATACTATCCTTTATCCAGAACCATATGTACACATACTATAGTATACTATCCTTTATCCAGAACCATATGTACACATACTATAGTATACTATCCTTTATCCAGAACCATATGTACACATACTATAGTATACTATCCTTTATCCAGAACCATATGTACACATACTATAGTATACTATCCTTTATCCAGAACCATATGTACACATACTATAGTATACTATCCTTTATCCAGAACCATATGTACACATACTATAGTATACTATCCTTTATCCAGAACCATATGTACACATACTATAGTATACTATCCTTTATCCAGAACCATATGTACACATACTATAGTATACTATCCTTTATCCAGAACCATATGTACACATACTATAGTATACTATCCTTTATCCAGAACCATATGTACACATACTATAGTATACTATCCTTTATCCAGAACCATATGTACATACTATAGTATACTATCCTTTATCCAGAACCATATGTACACATACTATAGTATACTATCCTTTATCCAGAACCATATGTACACATACTATAGTATACTATCCTTTATCCAGAACCATATGTACACATACTATAGTATACTATCCTTTATCCAGAACCATATGTACACATACTATAGTATACTATCCTTTATCCAGAACCATATGTACACATACTATAGTATACTATCCTTTATCCAGAACCATATGTACACATACTATAGTATACTATCCTTTATCCAGAACCATATGTACACATACTATAGTATACTATCCTTTATCCAGAACCATATGTACACATACTATAGTATACTATCCTTTATCCAGAACCATATGTACACATACTATAGTATACTATCACATAGAACTACACATACTATAGTATACTATCCTTTATCCAGAACCATATGTACACATACTATAGTATACTATCCTTTATCCAGAACCATATGTACACATACTATAGTATACTATCCTTTATCCAGAACCATATGTACACATACTATAGTATACTATCCTTTATCCAGAACCATATGTACACATACTATAGTATACTATCCTTTATCCAGAACCATATGTACACATACTATAGTATACTATCCTTTATCCAGAACCATATGTACACATACTATAGTATACTATCATTTATCCAGAACCATATGTACACATACTATAGTATACTATCCTTTATCCAGAACCATATGTACACATACTATAGTATACTATCCTTTATCCAGAACTATCATATGTACCATATGTACACACTATAGTATACTATCCTTTATCCAGAACCATATGTACATACTATAGCATACTATAGTATACTATCCTATTATCCAGAACCATATGTACACATACTATAGTATACTATCCTTTATCCAGAACCATATGTACACATACTATAGTATACTATCCTTTATCCAGAACCATATGTACACATACTATAGTATACTATCCTTTATCCAGAACCATATGTACACATACTATAGTATACTATCCTTTATCCAGAACCATATGTACACATACTATAGTATACTATCCTTTATCCAGAACCATATGTACACATACTATATCCAGAACCATATATAGTATACTATCCTTTATCCAGAACCATATGTACACATACTATAGTATACTATCCTTTATCCAGAACCATATGTACACATACTATAGTATACTATCCTTTATCCAGAACCATATGTACACATACTATCATCCAGAACCATATGTACACATACTATACTATCCTTTATCCAGAACCATATGTACACATACTATAGTATACTATCCTTTATCCAGAACCATATGTACACATACTATAGTATACTATCCTTTATCCAGAACCATATGTACACATACTATAGAACCATATGTACACATATAGTATACTATCCTTTATCCAGAACCATATGTACACATACTATAGTATACTATCCTTTATCCAGAACCATATGTACACATACTATAGTATACTATCCTTTATCCAGAACCATATGTACACATACTATAGTATACTATCCTTTATCCAGAACCATATGTACACATACTATAGTATACTATCCTTTATCCAGAACCATATGTACACACACTATAGTATACTATCCTTTATCCAGAACCATATGTACACATACTATAGTATACTATCCTTTATCCAGAACCATATGTACACATACTATAGTATACTATCCTTTATCCAGAACCATATGTACACATACTATAGTATACTATCCTTTATCCAGAACCATATGTACACATACTATAGCATCTATCCTTTATCCAGAACCATATATACACATACTATGGCATCTATCCTCTATCCAGAACCATACATATATAACCCGAGGCCTGTTTGCTCGATCCAGAACCATATGTACACATGCCACAGGCCTCTATCCAGAACCATATGTACACATGCCCCAGGTCTCTATCGAGAACCATATGTACACATGCCCCAGGTCTCTATCGAGAACCATATGTACACATGCCCCAGGCCTCTATCCAGAACCATATGTACACATGCCCCAGGCCTCTTTCCAGAACCATATGTACACATGCCCCAGGCCTCTATCCCGAACCATATGTACACATGCCACAGGCCTCTATCTATAACCATATGTACACATGCCACAGGCCTCTATCCAGAACCATATGTGTACACACCCCAGGTGAAAGTGATGTGCGTCCATTTAATTTACCAGAATATGTTGACAGACAGAACAGAGCTACAAGCCTGAATGGATTTAGGGTGAATCAATGTATCCTCTACCTACAACTATATGTGTTCAGATCCCAGGTCAGAGGGTAACAGAGAGTTTCTGTTCAGGTCGTCCGTTTGCAGTGGAGTTGCTGAATCCTCACAGGGCCAGGTTCAATAAGGCAGAGGTCCGGCAACTGCAAGAGGTACGCACGCACACACACAGACACACACACACAGACACACACACACAGACACACACACACAGACACACACACACAGACACACACACACAGACACACACACACAGACACACACACACAGACACACACACACACAGACACACACACAGACACACACACAGACACACACACAGACACACACACAGACACACACACAGACACACACACAGACACACACACAGACACACACACAGACACACACACAGACACACACACAGACACACACACACAGACACACACACACAGACACAGACACACACACACAGACACACACACACAGACACACACACACAGACACACACACACAGACACACACACACAGACACACACACACAGACACACACACACAGACACACACACACAGACACACACACACAGACACACACACACAGACACACACACACAGACACACACACACAGACACACACACACAGACACACACACACAGACACACACACACAGACACACACACACAGACACACACACACAGACACACACACACAGACACACACACACAGACACACACACACAGACACACACACACAGACACACACACACAGACACACACACACAGACACACACACACAGACACACACACACAGACACACACACACAGACACACACACACAGACACACACACACAGACACACACACACAGACACACACACACAGACACACACACACAGACACACACACACAGACACACACACACAGACACACACACACAGACACACACACACACACACACAGACACACACACACAGACACACACACACAGACACACACACACAGACACACACACACAGACACACACACACAGACACAGACACACAGACACAGACACACAGACACAGACACACAGACACAGACACAGACACACACACACAGACACACACACACAGACACACACACACAGACACACACACACAGACACACAGACACACACACACAGACACACACACACAGACACACACACACAGACACACACACACAGACACACACACACAGACACACACACACAGACACACACACACAGACACACACACACACAGACACACACACACACACAGACACACACACACACACAGACACACACACAGACACACACACACACACAGACAGACACACACACACAGACAGACACACACAGACAGACACACACACACAGACAGACACACACACACAGACACACACACACAGACACACACACACAGACACACACACACAGACACACACACACACAGACACACACACACACAGACACACAGACACACAGACACAGACACACAGACACACACACACAGACACACAGACACACAGACACACACACACAGACACACAGACACACAGACACACAGACACAGACAGACACACACACACAGACACACACACACAGACACACACACACAGACACACACACACAGACACACACACACAGACACACACACACAGACACACACACACAGACACACACACACACAACTACCTTGCAGGGTCTCTCACACACAGATAAACTGACCTACATACATATATTTTCCTTCCTACAGACCATTAACCAGTCCTCAGACAAAATCAGAGTCAGAGATTTGCAGATTGTAAGCAGGTGAGCAACGCAGTGGAAAAAACAGTGCTTAATTCTAAGGCCCTATTTAGATCAGAGGAGAATGCTGACATGTGTGTGGTTATGTGTGCACAGAGACGCTATGGGTCACATGAAGGAGGGAGAGGAGGACAAAACCAAGTCGTACAGCGCCCTCATATGGACCCAGAAAGCCATCAACAAAGATGACATCTCATTCTTAGAGGAAACCAAAGTCAGTGTTTAGGGGGTATCATTACAGGTGCCATACATAGGAATTCACCCCAATGTGGTACACGGGTGAATTAAAATAACTTGCATTAGAATAATATTACGGCCAATCAAAACACTGGTGGGTACGGTATATTGAGGAACACCATCGACCTACAATAAGGAGAAAAAAACACTTAAAGCTATAGTGATGGTATATAATGTTCCACAGATTGGCGAATATTTAGTTTAATAATGCAATTTATTAGTAGCTGCAGAAATGCCATAGAGAAACAAAAACTACTGTATTATGTTTGCTTTCTTGGGATGTTTGTTTTCATATGATTCATTAAATCAGCTGTCACTTACTCCCAGAAGGTACTAGTCCCCACATAATTGACTGGTTGTACTTGGTAAAAACTAATTCTAACTGTACAGTTACATATAAATTGCTAGCTTTACAGCGTTTTGGTTTTGACCATTAAATGAACACAGTATTATGTTTGTCATCTCCGGCTGCTTCTAGGAGTTGAAGCTTGCCCAGAAGACACCGTTGCGGGTGTTGCACCGCAGACCCCTAGCTGTGAGGGAGCGCGTCATCCACACCATGAGTACCCGCTACCTCGACGCACATCACTTCCACCTGGCACTGCGCACACAGGCAGGGACGTATCCTTTGCACTGAGAAGCAGGATGTAGTGATACGCAAACACTAGAAAATAGGTATCCTTAACACTCACACACACACACACACACACATCATATGAGATAACCATATCGTAGTATTATCATACGCAAATAGATCTAATCTGTAGCATTTTGTGTTGGTTTCATTTACAATCAACTGTGACCCTGACAATGCAATTGTCACTTTATTGTACAAAACGTAATGCAGGGCTTCACTCAACATTACCCTACTTAATAGCTGTTCCCAGTTACATCAAGGAGTTTGTCCACGGAGACTTTGGCCGCACCAAACCCAACCTGTGTGACCTGCTGGAGACCCAGACAGATATCCTCGAACTAGACGTTGAGGTCAGTATTCAAATGTAATTGTTTTTTGTGAAGACATACAGCACAATATGATGGATTCATTAAAAGGGCAAGAAACTGTTGATAAAATGTGTGTGTTAAAGGTATAGTTAATTTAAACATTTGCTTTAATTGCTTATAAACAGTATAGAAATATAAGGGAACACAACTGTGATCAAACATGTGAGTTAATCTACCAGTTGCACGAATAAAACAAGTCTTCATCTTTTTTTGGCACCATCCTCAGTCTGTTGATGTGGACTGGCCGCCTTCCATTCCAGAATGAGCCTCTCCTCACCTCACTAAAGCTATTATTGAGATGTAAGGCCTTCATCGTGTCGCTCATTTGACTCTGACCAGACCAGACCGTTCAGTTTCCCTGTTATGTTATATTAGTGTGTTTTGTTCAATTTTAACGGTAGCCAACTGAGGTGATCGGAGGCCTTAAACTAACCTCAATGGCTTGAAAAGACACATCGGAGTTGTAGCAGCAATGGGAAGGTGGATGGATGAGGAGAGTGATGAACAGAAATACAATCCAAGGACAAGAGAAAAGGGAGAGGACTTCACATTATAGGAGGCAAAATTGCACCAGAGGATGTTTTGACTCTCCAATAAAACTTGGTTTTAATATGTCCCGATATTTACTAAATTATTTTTATGCTCACATTTACCCACGTGTACATGATTAGATGGCACACTGTAATCTGGTTTTATGTGTAAAAACCGACAAATGTGAACGAGGGACACATGTGCGAGGCAGGTAGAAACTGGGCTTTTGTTAGCGTTTTCATGGATTAGTGCAGTGACTTATACTTAAGTACTTATTTCTTCGCTGTATTTTCATAAATGGATTAACAAATTCAGGCTGAGAGTCAATTGTTTTCCAATGGACAGTGAGCAGCGCTCCTTTTTTTTTAATAAATAAAAATCATAATTGATTTAAATGATGTTACGATGTATCTAGCTTACATATTACCACCCTTTAGCACAACCCATTCAAGTCCTGGGTGATATTGGTTGAGGCACAAAACTAAGCATTTCTAATCAGGCAAGCCCAACTAGTTGCTTCCACACGATTCCTGTTTTGTGCACAGTTGGTGCTTAATAAACGCGACCCATTCTGACTATTGAAGGCATTGCTGTTAGATGGCACTCATTGAAGGATCAAATAAAGCAAATTTACACCACAAAAAAACCCTGAAATGTATTCTTTTAATTTAATTCAAAATAAATACTACCACGGCAATGCAAGTCCGCTATTGGGTTCTTGCCTTAATGTTTTGGTAAGAAAACAAACAAGCAAACAATCAAAAAAATAACAATTGGATAAAAAACAGACTTTAGTGATGCGTCCAACATCATTATCTTCCGGCACCTGAAATAGAGGTGCCTTTTTGACTCTGAACAATGGACTGGGTAACACTGCCTAAAATGACAAACATAAATAAAACGAGTACTATGTTACAAAAGGGGGGACGGGGACGGGACGGTAACAACCTGATGTAACCATATATCACTGCAGAATTGAACCATGGTCCCACTTAAACAAAAAAAAACATTACAGTGCATACTCATACTAAGATTAATCTCCATGTCCTCAATTTCACACGAGCTAGGATGTGGGTGTCGATCAACAGACCATTCGTCTCCATGGAAACCTTCTCGACAGACGGGATGAAGCGATGACGACGTCAACCACGAAAAAAAAGATACGGGAGCGCCCAGTCAGTCTACGTTATCCCTCCCTCTCCCCCCGACAAAAAATAGAATAATTCTGGCCTTGGTTCTCGTCAGCAAGCTTGAAGTACAGTCACACATTAAAGTTGTCTGGCCAAGATACCACCAGCACCCTCGTCCCCACAAAAAAGGCATTGCATATTTACATCACAAAAGGTGGGGGACCAGCGTTTCTTTTTCCCACGCTCTCATTCTCACAAATGGGCCTCATATCATACATGAGTAAATTCATGGCTCAGTTTCACATCATCTGTGACCAGACATGATTAGAGATTATTGAGGCCTTCCCCCCAACGCTCTGGGAAGTGAGCCAAGGATGTGTGAGAATTGGATTGATGGGTAGATTTCTTTTGACAGGTGAGTATGTCACAAGCCATACTGGCAGACCTCAGAGCTGGCTGGGATGTTAAAGAGAGAGTGTGTGTGGATGTGTGTGCGTATGTACGTTAGTGTTATAACAGCATAAGGTGGACCAGTATGAGTCACGTCCCTTGTGTAAACATCCATACAACTATTTCTTTTTTTTCTACAGCTAGGAAAATAAGTTAATCAAATGACTGTGGAAAAAGATGCAAAAAAGGCTTTATATATCTCCTTGTAGCTTTTCCCTGATGGGTTTGTAAAGCTATACCGGTAGCTGAGTTGAATATGGTTGTACTCCATGTTGCCTGAGTGAACCTTGCAGAATCTGGCAGTTTAGTGTTTCTTCAAAACAACGACCAAGCAGAAATCTCTGGCTGATAATTAAAAGAATGAAGGAAAAAATAAGTAATACTGCGACAATGAAATGAAACAAACTCTGTCCCTTCTGTCTATTTAGGCTGTTTTCTTTTGTAGACAGTGATTCTTGTTGCCATGGGATTGGGGAATGTGCGCCACCATGGCACTGTAACTGCGAGAAAAAACAACATTATTGTAATGAACCACGAGCCATGCACTTGTACACACTTAGAATGCCCCCCGGCCCAAACCCTGTCTGTATGATACGAAACATCTGCACACATAAGGCAACATTTTTGGTTTTTGTTCCCTATAACGGCTCTTTCAAACCAAGTGCAAAAAAGTAAAATAAGAGAGACAAAGAACGTTAACAGTTCAACAACTTAATACTGACGGATAAAAAAACAAACCAAAAAAACCCATTGCCTTCTGCAGTAAATAGCGTGGAAAACGTCAGAGACTTCTGTTAGTGCGGGGAGACCCTTTGAGTCCATCCCACTGTGCAAAACCCCTTTTATAGTCCCTAAAAAGACGACTTCTCCCAGTTTGCACATGAGTACAAAGAAGGAGAAAAGAGGGGAGACTTCCTAAAATGGCTACGTGTTTTCCTCGAAACGATGGGGGTGGGATGGGTGGTACTGGCCGGCTGGCGGGCGATGACCTTTACTCTCGTCCGCTGGCCGAATAGGAGAATTGTGGAAAATGAGGCCTCCGTTCGCTGTCACTCTCGCTCATCCCGTCTTCATCAACTGCACAGAGAGAGGCAGAGGTTAACAGAGATAAAGATATATGACACACCTTCACATACTTTACAGATTACGTCCTACTTTTATGACAGAATGTGTTGTCTTAAGCAAAGAAGTGGACTGACACTTACATTTCTCCGGTGGAGTTATGGTAATCGTCTGTGCCGTGAATTCCTCATCAAAATACCGGGTGTCAGTCTCAGAGGAGACCTGGGGCATGAAGGGTGGGACCAACTGTAAACACGGAGGAGGAAACAGAGTTTGGATGAGTTTGAAAGCTAATTCAACAGATTCTACTATTTACTCATGGTATCAGGGTCTAGGTTGTGTGCTTGTGCGTCGGCAGTCCTGACATCAATTCCAGCTTTGTGAAGCTCACCACATACAATTGTGCTGGACACTGGGTCACAGAGGTGCGGATTAAAATCTGTGGTGATATTTCAGGCTGTGCTTTGGGGGTCTGGATCAACTATCTTGTTAAGCGTTTCGGTCTCCTTGTTGGTCAGCTTTGACTTGCGACACTAGACATTTTCATGCGTGTGACATATGCGTGAAACGGTTCCACTTATTTTTTGTTCTGTGGTTGGAAGCGCCTCGGAAACATCACACAGAATTACCTGAGCACAGTATGAACGTGGAAACCTGTGAAAAGCAGATGTCGGACATGTCTATATTTGCATAACAATGTTCTGTTATTTCCTTACAGAATGTAAAGAATCTGTCCAACGGAGGGAAGAAAACAGGTTCAGTGAACAAGTTCTGTCCCTGTTCTCTTTTTACACATTACACAATGCCAATGAATGGAATACCGTCATGAAAACAACAGTTGACATTACCAATACCGGTTTAATATTACAATACTGACAAGTATAGGATCATAATAGCTGACACCAAAAATGACCACAACAATGAGAAAACACAACAGTCACACATGGCATAGATCCAGGTAAAAAGATATTGCAAACATGTAATGAGAAAACACAACAGTCACACATGGCATAGATCCAGGTAAAAAGATATTGTAAACATGTAATGAGAAAACACAATAGTCACATATGGCATAGATCCAGGTAAAAAGATATTGTAAACATGTAATGAGAAAACACAATAGTCACATATGGCATAGATCCAGGTAAAAAGATATTGTAAACATGTAATAAGAAAAATTACTATTTGAAACCTGAAACTGCACTCTCAAATAGTTCTGCATATTTTGGTTCAATATCAATTAATGTATTTGTTGGGTCAAATATGGCGTATGTATTGATAAAGAAATATTACAACCCTACAGTCCCTTTGTTTTCATTAACATACACTACCATTTAAAAGTATGGGGTCACTTAGGAAGTTCTCATGTCCATTAAAATAACATTGATCAGAAATACAGTGTTGACATTGTTAATGTCATAAATGACTATTGTAGCTAAAAACTTTCAATGAAATATATCTACATAGGCGTACTGAGTTCCAACCATCAGTCCTGTGTTCCAATGGCACATTGTGTTGGTTAATCCAAGTTCATCATTTTTAAGGGCAATTGATCATTAGAAAATCTTTTTGCAATTACGTTAGCACAGCTGATTAAAGAAGCAATAAAACTGGCCTACAGAATAATTCAGTATCTGAAGCATCAGCGTTTCTGCATTTGATTACAGGCTTAAAATAGCCAGAACAAAGAATCCTTTTCTATTCTTGTACTGAGAAATGAAAAAGCTATTCCATGTAAAAAAGACAACAATGTGTACTACCCCCTTGACAGAACTGCCTCTAACCACAATAGAGAGGAGTGAGAGGCCCCGGTGCACAACCACAATAGAGAGGAGTGAGAGGCCCCGGTGCACAACCACAATAGAGAGGAGTGAGAGGCCCCGGTGCACAACCACAATAGAGGAGTGAGAGGCCCCGGTGCACAACCACAATAGAGAGGAGTGAGAGGCCCCGGGGCACAACCACAATAGAGAGGAGTGAGAGGCCCCGGTGCACACCTTAGTGGACAAATACATCGGAGTGTCTAGTTTAAGAACCAGACGCCTCGCAGGACCCCAACTGGCAACATCATTAAATGGTCATTAAACCCGCAATCTGTCTTAATGACAATAGTAAAGAGGTGACTGCAAAGTACCTGTCTGGTGTCTGTGTTCTATTGACCATCTTAATCTTTTCTTTTTATTAGCTAGTTTGAGATATGGCTTTTTGGACAACTCTTCCTTGAAGTTCAGCTTAGCTAATCAGGGCTGGTTTACTGATAGATATGTAAGCAATAAGCCATCTCTGGGTTTTGTGTTGTGTTGCCAATATATTGGCAATATACTGGCATTACACCAGCCACTTCATTAGGTACACCTTTTCAACTAAAGTGCTGATCTACTGGCATTTCCCCACACAACCAACTCTAGAGTTTATAGGAAATAGTTTAAATAAATATCCATTGAGCGACAGGTTCTCTGGACAAAAATACCTTGTTGATGGCAGAGGAGAATGACCAGACTGGTATGAGCTGATAGAAAGGCAACAGAAACTCACAAAACCACTTGTTACAACCAAAGTATGCAGGTATTATACCACACCCTTATGTTCATGTAGGCCATTTGATTCAAATAGCCTACATAAACATGTTTTAAATGTTTAAATTATAAATACAGTATATCCACATTCACATGAGAATTCAGAACTGCCCTTAAATCGATTGGACTCCATTAACCACACATTCCCCCATTCTTTCGTAAAATGTGTTAATTCTCTTCCACAAAGTCAAGAGTTGAGCGTTTAAAAGTGGTCCTTAAAAACAAAATATTTCCTAGGCGGCATTAACCCCCCAAAATATCACACTCCCTCCCACACCCATGATGGTGGTGGGTATAGCACTTAGTAGACGGAGCAGGCAAAAGGCCCGATAGACATCTTCTTGAATGTGCCACTATAGAGCCGACGATCTAGTGTCATAAGTACAGGGTTTTCTTACAGTGCAACAACACTGGCATTCAATTGACACAAATTCATTAAATGTAATACAGGAGTGAAACGGTGAATAAGTGTTAAAAAAAGAAAAAGCAGAGGAGTCACCTTCTTCTCGTAGACGTCTTGCCAGTCAACCGCCACAAAGAAGCTGTGGCGCATGATCTCCTTGGCGTCATCTGGCCCGCCGCCGAGCCTGTCGGAAAAAACAGGATAACGTACAGGAGTGAACGCTTTCTAGAAGAACTGTCATGAAACAACACGAGAATAAAAGCCAGGTGCAACTCCTGAAATAGCATCAAGAGAGCACATTAAATAAACTTCTCCCTGGAGTTTATTTCCAGCCTACATCTCAAGTTGTAGCATCCAGGTTTTTGTGACACACACAGTCACAAACAAGGAATAAATAAAACCAAATTGAGATGAGGGGATATAAGGTAGTACTGAAACCAACAATTTCTCTACAAACCCCAAATATACATTTTATTTAGGTTATTTAGCAGAAGCTCTCGACAAGAGAGACTTACATCAAGAGTGTATTCACTGTTTTGAAATCTGTCAAGTGTGCAAAAATATTAAGCGGTTTGTTGGCTGATTGACTGACCAAGCTTTCGCCGTGTAACGATCTATGCTGGTGTCCATGGAGTGCGTACGTCTGTGTTCATCTGCGTTCCTCTGTGTTTATGTGTGTGTGTGTGCGGGTGTGGGTGTGTGCGGGCGCTCTGTGGGCAACCTTCTTTCAGTCGCTTCTGTACCGTTTGTTAGGGTCCTTGATGAGCAAGCCAGAGAGCAGAGACTTGGCGTCGGAGGAGAGTGTGCGTGGGAACTTAATCTCCTCCATGAGAATAAGCTCAAACAGCTTCTCGTGGTCTTGGTTGTAGAAGGGCAGCCGGCCACACATCATCTCGTACATCACAACACCTAGGCCCCACCAGTCCACGGCCCGGCCATAGTCGTTGTCCTCGAGCACCTGGTATAAAGACACGATATTATGAAATATGACATAGGGAGTGTGGAATTAGTTTGTTATGATGATATGACATTATGAAACATGACATAAGGTGTAGTATCAGTTTGATGTAAGAACACGATATTCTAAAATAATATATGACACATTGAGTGAAGTATTAGATTGGAATAAGGATATGGAGTGTAGTATTTTTTTGACATAAGATTTCCAAAATCTGGGCCACCAAAGAAAGGTGTGAAAGGTGATTCATTAGTTATTCTATTAGATACTTAAAATATATCCAGCCTTAAAAAAAAACATAGATGTACCTCAAAACTTGTCATTGTGGATAGTTTGTGAACATGAGCATTTGTAACGTGTGAGAACTCTGACCTCTGGTGCCAGGTACTCTGGAGTGCCACAGAAGGTTTTCATAGTTGCTGCGTCTGTGATGCCTTCTTTGCAGAGGCCAAAGTCTGTGATTTTGACGTGTCCGTCTTTATCCAGCATCAGGTTTTCCAGCTGTTGTTAGGAATTATTTTCATGTTACATGTTGATTTAATGCCATAATAATATATCCACAGAACTGTATTTTCTTTTATATTAATATATAGTGAAATTGAAGTTAGGTGGGCGTTATGATAAATAAGCATATCCTTTCTTCCACTCCACTAAAATAAAAATAAATAAAAACTTAGTCATTAACATATAGGTTACATTGGATTTGAAGGTCTTCCCCCTGTAAAAATCTACACACGCTATCAGTCAGCATTAGCAAACAGCTAAAACATTGATGAATTTACCTTCAGATCGCGGTAAACTATCTTAGCCGAATGCAGGTAGTCTAAAGCCGAGACGATCTCAGCGCCATAGAAACGGGTGCGGTCCTCTGAGAACACTCGCTCTCGTGACAAATGAAAAAACAGCTGCATGGACCACAGGACAGACGGTGAGAAAGTGCATTGAACCAGGAAAACTCTTATCAGAACATAAAATAGTCACTGTATATACATTCCTCAAACAGGAATAGCTACATTACATGTGTAGCCCGGGGCTAATATTTACTCTGGGTGTCAGTTATCTCTTTCAAATCATAACGAATAGAAGGGCCTTGATCATCAATCCGAACCCAAGCCATACAGTAACATGAGTAGCTCTTACCTCTCCTCCATTCACGTACTCCATGACAAAGCACAACCGGTCCTTGGTCTGAAAGGAATACTTCAGAGACTGAAAAAAAAAATAAAAAAAAAAAATCGGTTGTTTGTGGCACTATGGTTGTTCAACAATGGTTCAATAATCCTTTCAATCGTATGACATATACTGTACAGTATTCCCAGCACAAATGGGACATCCTGACGACATTCAGCAACATTCCCATTAGGTTTCTTAAAGGGTTGTTGGGAGATGTTATTCCAGAACACACTTAGTGACCACAAGCATTTGTTACAAAGTAAACTTTTCTGGTGGACCTTTGATCTCACAAGGACCATGTCGGGAGCATTTCTGGAGGTATTGGGACATTGTGTCACATGGTCCCCTGTGCCAAGAGGTTTAAGGGTGTTGTGTCACATGGTCCCCTGTGCCAGGATGTTTAAGGGTGTTGTGTCACATTGTCCCCTGTGCCAAGAGGTTTAAGGGTGTTGTGTCACATGGTCCCCTGTGCCAGGATGTTTAAGGGTGTTGTGTCACATGGTCCCCTGTGCCAGGATGTTTAAGGGGGTTGTGTCACATGGTCCCCTGTGCCAGGATGTTTAAGGGTGTTGTGTCACATGGTCCCCTGTGCCAGGATGTTTAAGGGTGTTGTGTCACATGGTCCCCTATGCCAAGAGGTTTAAGGGTGTTGTGTCACATGGTCCCCTGTGCCAGGATGTTTAAGGTTGTTGTGTCACATGGTCCCCTGTGCCAGGATGTTTAAGGGCGTTGTGTCACATGGTCCCCTGTGCCAGGAGGTTTATGGGTGTTGTGTCACATGGTCCCCTGTGCCAGGAGGTTTAAGGGGGTTGTGTCACATGGTCCCCTGTGCCCAGATGTTTAAGGGTGTCGTGTCACATGTTCTTCTGAAGGTTTTTGTCATGAGATGCATTAGATGTTTCCAAGCATTGAAAGTAAAGCAATTTAATGGTATGTGTGTTTCGTTTTTTTAATGGTAGTTTGTAGTTTGCTTTTCAAATGAAATGTTTGTGGGTGGGAGTCTTTTGCCGACATCAGAAACAAGCCAGGACAATCACCCAAAAAGAGTGTCCTAAAAATAAATAAAAATGTTTGAATCTGGCTAAATGCTCTGCCAGAACAAAAAACTATGATCCTCTATATTTTTCACTGCCTTCATCAAATAAAGCATACAAACATTTCCCAAAACCTTTTTTATCTAAACACCCTAAGGAATGTTTCCAAAAACTAAACAAAAACGTCCAGAGACCATGAACCAGCATCCAGGGCATTCCCCACAAAAATCTTAATTCAAGTAAAAATAAAGGATGTAAAATAAAACGTTAAAGATGGGGTCCAAACATGAAATATACATTCTCACTCACAATGAAAAGGAATACAGCTGATGTTTGCCATTTACTAGAATTGGGTCAATAAGGATTTATGTGAACATTTCTGTTTTAATCATTTAGGAGACCTATAGTGACTTAAAGGGGCCTTTCAGGTTAAGTACATTGCTGAAGGGACACCTGAAATAGTGTTCTACTATCAACTTATGAGTGCAACTAATCCCTGTGAAGGCCAACTGTCGTGGGGCCACAGTAAAGACCTTCTCTAAACAATACTCACAGTTAGGAATGGATGTCGGGTATTTTTTAAAACTCTGCTTTCTGTGAGTGTGTGAGCGACTTCATCCTGCATTAAAAGAAAAAAGGCGAAGATTGAGGGATTGAAGACGGGGAGAAAGAGAAAGCAAGTCACCAATTTTTCAACCAGTTTCAAACCCACTGCACTCATGTGATATTGCTTGCTGACCTCTAATATACTGTCCCAGACACTAGGGCTGTATACTAGCTTCAAAGAAAGCGCACCGATGGGTTAGAAAAACCACTGCCTCTTTACAGTGACCGGTACCTTGGCGATGATGACTTCTTTCTTCAGGATCTTCATGGCGTAATACGTCCCGCTCGCTTTCTCCTTGACCAAAATGACTTTTCCAAAAGTGCCCTTGCCGAGTAGTTTCAGATAGTCAAAGTCATTCATTGTCTATCAGAAGACAAAATTGAAATATAAGAAACGAGTGAAGGAATGAGACAAAAGAAGAAAAGTTCAAGGCGTGTCAATATTTTTTTTTTATGGAAACCTTGGCAGGTGTGGACAGCCATCCATCCTGGCCTCACCTTCCGTTTGTGGTGGCTGGTGGAGGTGTCCATCTCCTCCTCATTGACCTCATTCTCGATCTGTGACGTGGGGCAGCAGATGAGCCCCTCTTCTTCCTGGCTGGCCAGGGAGTCGGCCACCGTCTGGATAGCCTCTGCCCACTCGTCCCTGGAACCAACCGACAGTGGCTCACGTTAATACACGACTACGCCATGTGCTGAGGAAAGCACCCATGGTACAAACAAACGGAGAGAGACAGAGGGAAGACGGCGAAAGAAATTAGAAACAAAAAACAAAAGAGAGCAAGTGAGGCACCTCTCACTGGGCGTGTCCACGTGAAAGGTCCTCTCAATGACAGTGGTCCACTGCAAACAGCGAATGATGAACGTGTTGGGCTTGGGCCGCTCCGTTTTCATTAGCTGACATTCTGAGGAGTAAACGGGGGAGAGGGGTGGAGCGTTACGAGAGAGTAAAAATGAGTTTGAATGACAAGTGATTATCTAGAGTTCCCTCCATGACAAGAGTAAACATTTGTCGCCCAGTAGTGTTTCATATGGTAATAGAGCAACGTGAGGTAACGTGCTGTTGTATTACATTCAATCAGCCGCATATCAGGTATGAATGGCACGTCTTGGGATAACAACTGCCTTGCAAGTCTATTTGGATATTTTCAATTACAAAAATGTAAATAAGTATCATGTTGTAATTGTAAATAATTCTCAATACACCAACGGTTGACTTCCATGCAGATGAAAAATGGAAGTTGTCAGTTGAATTTTAGTCCTGGACCAGGCCTGGTCAGAGGAACCACCTTTAAATGGTAACTACAATTGTGAAAAAGGGTAACTGGCAAAAGACTGGAGGACCTACTTGCTACAGAGAAGTTGTTCAGGGGATAGGCCAGGTCGGCATCCTGTGGCTTGTCCTTGTAGCCAATAAAGGAGCCGTCCGTCTTCAGCAGGAAGTAGCGTGGCCTCCAATTCTTTATGTACTCACCTGCAATCAGGCCACGCATTAGTTAAAATGGCATATTTCGCGTCTTGCTAGCTTACTGACTGTCTGGCAAACTGAATTACTTCAGAAGAGTTCAGACCTTGGCTGAGCCCCAAATGCCACCCCTTGCTTTTATAGTGCAGTAGACCATTTTATATGAATTGGGTGCTGTGTGTGTTTATTTACCCTGAACTCTATGAAAGTGGATTCATTTAACACTGAGGCAGGATTCATTATCGTTAAAACAAGTTAGTACATTAGGGTCCATGCTTGGTAGACCAAATGTAAGTATGGCATTTTGCCATCAATGAAAACAGATGCAGTCTTAAAAAAACACAAGATACCTCTGTGTATAGAAAACAGTAAATTGACTTGGTCAGAAGTACCTTAAACACATTCAGTAAGCTCTTAGAGATAGGATCTGGAGAGTTAAGCTGCCCTCCAACATCACAGCACCCCAAGACAAATGTGTACATGACGGTGTCACACCTCGAGGCAAAACAATACACACAGAAAGATACACCCCACAACCAGTCATACCCATGTGATTGAATATATACATATGCAATTGAGAAGTAGTGGTTATTTTTTCACTGTGTGTATTACTAGCCAACATGTTACATCTGAATGGGAGGCATCACTGCGGGAAAGACAGTAAACATCCTCCATCATCAACCAATCAGCTCACCTCTCTTCTGAACCCAGCCTTCCTTGATAACGTTCAGGTCGCTCATGGTGGCTCTGACCTCAATCGTCCGCCCAGACCCAGGGGAGTGGGTCAGCAGTCCAGTCCTTCCTCACAGACACACACCCAATTGTCTCTGTTCACTCGGCCTGTTTGTCTCTTATGTGGATTCTAACTCTCCCTCCTGCTCTCTCTCTCTCTCTCTCTTCCTGGTTTACTCCGACTCTCAAGGTTCACTCTTTCTCTGCTCCTTTCCTCCCACTTTCCTTTATTCTGCCTCCTATCCTCTCCACTTGTTGTTCCCCCCCACTCTGTCGTTACTCTACTCACAGTCTTTCTCTGCCTCTCGTTTCCTGTCTCACACTCTTTTTCCACCTCTCACTCTCTTCTCCCTCTCTGTTCCGGCACTCCAGTGGCAACTCAACCTGGAAGGAAACATGAAAAAGAGAAAATGTGCATGGATCGTTCTCTCCACACCCACACACTCCACTCCCAAAACCCCCTTCCCCTTCTGGTTCCTTTGCAAACACTTACGTGAGCACTGGAGTCATTGTTAGGACCCAGAACTTGCTTCCCATCCTGTCCCCTCCCTGCCCACTGGCAGTTTATTCCCCTCTCTCCTCTAGTGGGCCCAGAGCTGCTGATGCAGCGACCCGTCACCAGAATTTCTTAAATGGTAAACCTTCTTTACGGGCCACCAATACATCTATTTTGGTACCTATGGATTATGCTAAGTGGTTTATTTTGGCATGCACAAACTACGTCAGAGGAAAGGTCATAGCCACGGATATAGAACAGGCAAGGCTTTGCCTCTTTTGCACTGCATTACTGAAAAAATAATGCATCGCATGTGGACTATACAAAACATTGTTTGACTGATGTGCTTTGACAGCAGTGGAAAGAGAATAACTAGGATCTATATCTTATCATCCAAAAACCTAGCCCTATTCAGTTGTATACCCAAACATTAGATCCTAAGTACAAAAGCAAGTAGCTAACATGACAACATTAGCACAGGCCCCTGGACTGTATCCATTCCACAAACAAAATGTTTCAGTTGTAATGAATTCCGCCCAGTTGTACCATCTATCAATAGCAGGCCTGCATTCCAAAAATGATTTATGGGTGGCATGTTTTATTTATTTTTAAACAACATTGGTGGTTGAATTCATCTCCTTTTTGGTTGGATCAATATTAATGTAGCTTTTATAGCTTTAATGAACATTTATCTTTAGTATCTTATGATACAATTAATGTGCATGTCAACCCATGGGTGGAATTTGTTTATTGTACTCTAGCTCGCATGCAGTAACAGTGGTCTGGTTTCATCCGTGACTTGACGTATAGAAATACCGACGGGTGATGTGAAAACTGGGTCTGGGTTAAAAAAACAAATAGGAGAAATCCAATGACAACAAAAACAATGGCTGACAAGAACAGGCGGTCCATTTTAGAAACGATTGCATGTTCACAACTGAAACATTTTTTTTCAATAACCGTCCCTGCAATAATTGGGATAGGAGACATCGCTAAGACTTGCAAGTTGCACCACATACAAACAAATATTGAAACAGCTTTTGTTTCAAGGGCGTGTGGTGTCATTTGCTATTACATAATAACAATAGTACACATCCATATACAGACTTGAATATGGAATAATAACAAGTGGCACAAAATACCTACTGCTAATATTGTAATAGTGACATTTCAACAACGTTAACGTTCTGGGAAATTAACAAATTGTCATGTTATTCGGGAAATAATGTGTATACCGAGTTAGCCTACATGGCTAGGTTGCTAATGGATGCTAACGAGTCACTAAGGCTAACGGACGTAGGTTACCAGCAGGCAGCTAGCTAATGGATGCTAACGAGCCACTAAGGCTAACAGACCTAGGTTGCCAGCAGGCAGCTAGCTAATGGATGCTAACGAGCCACTAAGGCTAACGGACGTAGGTTACCAGCAGGCAGCTAGCTAATGGATGCTAACGAGCCACTAAGGCTAACGGACGTAGGTTGCCAGCAGGCAGCTAGCTAATGGATGCTAACGAGCCACTAAGGCTAACGGACGTAGGTTACCAGCAGGCAGCTAGCTAATGGATGCTAACGAGCCACTAAGGCTAACGGACGTAGGTTGCCAGCAGGCAGCTAGCTAGCTAGTTGTCAGTCTAGTGTCCGTCTGGACGTTTTGCATTTTTTATGCTTTTCAAAAATGTAGTCGTTTGCGCTTTCTTTTTCAATATTGCAATACGACGCATATAGTATTATGTATCTCTCATTTTACACATTATTTGTTTAGAGCGCAAAAAGTGACTGGGCCGAAGACCGACATCCATCATTGTAGCTCGCGCTATAGAATCAGCCCGAGTCCTCTGGTTGCAGCATCCCAGCAACATCCTAGTAGCATCCAAGTACCATCCTAGTAGCATCCCAGTACCATCCCAGTAGCATCCCAGTAGCATCCCAGCAGCATCCTAGCAGCATCCTAGCAGCATCCCAGCAGCATCCCAGTAGCATCCCAGCAGCATCACATCCCAAACTTGCAAATGACGTGCATTCATATAGGCTAAAATGCTAACGGCTGTTCCCATCAATTAACCGCTGCAAATAGGCTTCCAAATAAATTGCCACTGCCCAAAAAAATTACCACAATAAATGACCACTTCACAAGCCCCGACTCCCAGATATTTCTAAAATGAGTAATTCCATTAACGTCATTGTCGTATTTTACCTGGTCGTGATAGTCGAATATGATAAGGATACCCCTTCGAGCGCTGTCTTCTAGTGCTTTTAACGCAGACAAATATTTGATAAGAGCAGCAAGTCAGTGATAAGAATAGAAGGACCGTGATGTATCCATAGCTGCTGTGGCTGCGGCCAATTACGGAGCCTGAAAATGATGTTTTGGAGACAGAATTGGCCGCGACAGTCCTTCCCGGCTCCGCCACAAGCTCCAGCAGCCTGCCACTGGTTCTAAGGAAATCTCATGACGTCACATGTAGACAGATTTTCCGACGACTTCCCTCCTCATGGCATCCATTCGCTTTTGTTGGTCCCCGGCTTTTGTCGGTCCCCGGTGTCAAGTATGTGTCCACAAAAGCATACAGAGTATAGGCTTACACTACACTTGGTCATTACAATTGATGGCATATATATAGTCATGTTCTAACTAGGGATCATGTACATATGTCAATTGGTTATGCATTTGCAATTTTAAATGAGTTAATTACAGCATTTAATATATTTTACTATCTTATTGATGGGGGGCTTTGTTTAAATATTATCAAACTAGTGGCTAGCCTCCTTCATGATAGGATGCCCAGGGAGCACATGCAGCTCCTTGTCCTGGAGATATAGTAATGCAAAAGCCAGAACTGCATTTAGTGACATAATGTAAACTATTTAAACTTTTTCCTCCATCCTTAGTTGATCATAGAGCGCCTTTCCAACTGCAACTGCCACAAGTTCTCTTAAAGGAAATCTTTAGATCTCACATAAAGTTACATTGCTACCAATGATCTAGAAAATGATTCCAATTTAATTATTGGAAAATTTGTCTGATTTCTGGAAAAGAGCAGTGGTGATGTTGATACAGCAACCTTTACTAGTTCTAAGTCAATAGTGTTAAGTCACTTGTATGTCCTCAGCTCTTCCTGCTCCCCTGTGTCAGTGGTTTCTAACCAGGGGTACTAGGACCAATGGAGGTACTTGCTCTCTCCACAGGGGGTACTTGAAAACACTGTTGACACCAGGCTTACTAAAATGAACAAATCAGGGGTAGTCCGCACATAGCAAAATTCTGTCTGTGGTACAGTAAATGTAAAAGTTTGGGGACCTCTAACTCTACAAGACTCACAAAAGAAAACACGAATACAGGTGTTGGTTATTATTCATCCAATTACTAGAATATGAGCTAGTGTTAAAGTTGACCCTTTCTAGTGTCAGTTAGCAGAGTGCCACTGGACTGTTATAGAGATGGATGTGTAGAGATGTGTTGGATTTCACTCCTGTGGTAACTAAAGCAGGATGTGAGTCATTATCTAGTAATGGCATGCATGGGTTGAATCCCAAATAGCAACCTATTCAGTTAATATGCCATAAAATGCAACACTTTGACAAGAGCCCAACATGGACCCTGGTGAAAAAGAGAAATAGGGCACTTCAGTGGGAATAAGGTGCTGTTTGAACATTGCCAAGTACGGAGTTTAGATTCACGGTTCTTCTGTGAACACAACAGCGAGCAGTACAGTTACAGTACATTGTCTTTCTTACCAGAGACTGCTTACAGGTAAGATAAATGTATGCTGTCTAAGAAGAGAATTACCTGAGACTTTAGGTGAACAGAGATTAGGCTAAACTAGACTTTTTCTGGTTTAATAGAATGCTCTAGAATTTCCACTGAACATTGGCTCATTATGGTCATTATAAGTTTTATACCAACAAAGCTCTATAATGCCTGGTAGCTCATTTGAATTAATGCAATGAACTACCAGCTAGTAATGCTGAAACAACATAGCAGAGTGTAGCATGGTAGACAGGCAACACAATTTTACATGTATTTTTTGCAGCAGAAGCCTCTACGATGGCCGGATCTGGGGCAGCTGTGAGACTGCATGAATTCAAAGAATTTAAGGAAAGACAAGACTTTGACACAATTACAAAAAAACCTGGATCCACAATGAGGTTGAGTAAAGCCGGCTAACAACCAAACAACTAGTCGGGTCTGAATTTGTGTTCTTTTGCCTAATATTCTTTGTGGCTCTTCTTGATAATCTAGACATGCTCAACATGACTGTGAGTGAAAGGGAAAACACTTTCATTATTGTATAGAGTATGACTGCTTACAAAACAATATTTTACTAAATAAATAATTAAAACAAACCCTTGACTATTTCTCACATATTAATGAATTACAAATGGTGGATTGAAATTTCATTCTGTTTCCACATTGTATATTTGGTATAGTCACCTTTCAATACAATTACGGATTTTTAGCTTAGAAAACAGTTTTGCAGTGATTTTGCCGATTTTGTCTTGGCAGATCTGCTCCAGGTCGTTCAGGTTGGTTAGATGACATAATGGGTGACAAAATGTGTAAATAGTGCCACATATTGTCAATAGAATTGGGATCAAGACTTTGACTGCGCCGTTGTAAGATAAGGTAATAAGAATCAGAAAGATCGATATTGCCAGGTACAGTAGGGCAAGAAAGTATTTAGTCAGCCACCAATTGTGCAAGTTCTCCCACTTAAAAAGATGAGAGAAGCCTGTCATTTTCATCATAGGTACACTTCAACAAAAATCCAGAAAATCACATTGTAGGATTTCTTATGAATTTATTTGCAAAGTATGGTGGAAAATAAGATTGACCTCAACCTTCTGCTACAGGGTAGAGTTCTGAATAGACAATTTCCAGGGTTAGAGGGATTAGTCTTAATCTTTGCCGCTCGCTTCAGCGTCCTGGAGGTGTGTAGGTCACACAGAGGGAGAGCGGGTGATGTGCCCCAGCCTGTCAAGGACAAGGGTACCAGACATGATGGAGGAGGTCAGGATGGACTCAATGATGGCAGTGTAGAAGTGCACAATAATTGTCTTTGGCAGGTTGAACTATTTCAGCTGCCACAGGAAGTACATTCTGTTGTGCTTTCTTTGTGAGAGAGGTGATGTTTAGCTCCCACTTGAGGCCCTAGGCCCTAGGCGGTGCCCAGGAAGCGAACGGACTCCACAGAGTGGACTGGGGAGACATCCAGGGCGATGGGACAAAGGGCTGCACGAATATGTCTGACAAGGGTGGTGTCATCCGCAAAATTCAGGGGCTTGACCGAGTGGTGACTAAGGGTGCAGATAATGGTGTAGAGGGAGAAGAGTTGGGGGGACAGGATCCAGACTTGAAGGGAGCCAGTGCTGATGCTCAGGGGGTCTGACAAGTGCTCCCCCAGCCTGGCACTACCAGTTGGGAGACCTTGTCCTGGAGCAAAGCAGGGATAATGGTGTTGAAAACGGAGCTGAAGTCCACAAGCAAGATTATGGCGTAGTAGGTTCCTGGAGAGTCAAGGTGCTGGAGGATGAAGTAGAGAGCCATGTTGACCGCATTTGTTTATTGTTCTAATTACAGCAGTGTCTTTCATTTGTGTTATCTGAGAGTTTCCTTAGCTCATGGTGTCGAATCCATATGCAAACAGCTAATTTCAGTTTTACATTGTCTTAGAAACGTTTTCCAACATAACACAAGATGACAATAATTTATTTTGAGTCCAAATCGCAAAATATAATCTCAAAATATAATCCCAAAGAGAACGAAACCCCAATGTACTATTTGTAACTCATTACTATCACGGGTAACCGTGATTATATTGTAGTTAAAATTGAGACTTAAATCTGAACACTGCATCTAGAATAACACTTGCATGTAGTACAAAAAAGATGGCTTTCTGTGATAAGGTAGTAGCCGAATGCTTGGTTATGATTCAAATACTATAAGTGGAGGTATTCTGTAACAAACAGACTAGAAACAATTTGCTCTTTGGGAGCAAAGCAGTTATCATTTTACAGTTGTCAGTTGGCATTTATACAATCACCATAATCATATATCTTGTCTCAGTTATTCATACAAGTACTCTTATTCTGTAATTGACTCTTGTCATTGTACTTGCAGAGTGACACGCCATGGAAAGGACGTTCAAGGGCTGTACCCTGGTCAGATTGGCAGAGTACATGTGGTTCCCGCACAGGATCACAGGTACACTACCAAGACAACAGACCTAATTAAATCAAGCCTGCTCTGCTGTATACACATGCTTGTTCGTAAAATAAGTATTTTAAAGGTAGACCATTAGAAAAGTAAGTCCATAACATTATATCATGATTAAATATTATTTATAATGCTTTGTAGATTTTATAATTCAAATGTTGAATTTATACCCCGAAAAAAACCAGTTTCTGCTCTTTGAACACATAAACTGAAACCAAACGGTCCAAATAAACATTACAAATGCATTCCAATAGACAGTTGTTTCAGTAGATACTCTCAATTTGGGATTTGTCTGTTGGCAGGTCAAAAAGATATGATATACTTATTGTGTCTGTCCCTTTGTGTTTCTTCTCTACATACCCCTGCATAAATTCATAAACTGTATAACAGTTTGTCTTGATTGATAAAACATGTTTAACCGCTCTGTCTTCACATTTTCAAAACAGTTAACAACCAGGCGGAAACTGAACGCTCATTGGCCAAAATGACAAATGTTGTTTGCAAAACGCTTTAACACTCTTGAAATGTTTAACACATGCAGCAACAGCACATATTTCCTTCAAAAACCACAATTTGTGTTTAAATGAATATGTTATATCAATCAATCATTATACCATGGCCAACAAAATACAGCTATCAATAAACCAGTTCACCCCCACTAATTTGAGCTATATGCCTTTACATACTTGGGGACCTCTAACTCTACAAGACTCACAAAAGAAAACATGAATACAGGTGTTGGTTATTATTCATCCAATTACTAGAATATGAGCTAGTGTTAAAGTTGACCCTTTCTAGTGTCAGTTAGCAGAGTGCCACTGGACTGTTATAGAGATGCGTGAATTGTATAATGAAATCAAAGATGATTTTAGTAGAGATAACAAAACCTGCTGTACTCTGTACCTGCACACTTTTTTGAAATGCCCGGATGAAATACAGTAATGAAAAACATAGTTCTTCGTTGATTTCATTCTCATGTGAGGATCTTTCCTTTTGGACATCCATTATGGCTTTACAGTTGTACTGCATTCCTTTTTCATAAAATAACCAATACAGCTTTTCTCGATTGCTAAGATGCGCTCAATGAATCTGGGATCCACTTGATCTTCATCATTACCTTCTTAGCACAGCAAGTCTTTTCTTGCAAACGTCTTACATTTTTTCTCAATCGCTTTGTTAAAATCGATTGACTACTAACCTTTGTCAAACTATACCTGAGGAGCATGTCATTTGTTTACATGACCATAGTAATTTATCATTGCTTTTGCACAAAATGCATTTAGTAACAGTTGCATATGAAAATAGTTTGCATTCATTTGCTATTACAGACTTTTCCAACTGTTTTTTGAAACTAGGTCTAATTTTTTTCAAAACTCTACAAACAAATCTCAACCATAAACACATTTCAAAATCAAGTATTTGCATCAAAAGGGGCAAACACTTGGTTCATAATACTACATGTTTGGATATACACACTGTTGCTCAAAATCTAAAGCTCTTTTGGCCTTCATATGCTTAAATTTAAAGGTCCATTCAATTTTCTTATCGCGGTTTTGCTGGTGTTTGTGGCTGAAGGAGCACACATTGCATTGGCAGAGCTGTTTCCAAACATAAAAGGCTTTTAATTTGAACTTCAAACTCTACTAACAAACCGAAAGGCGGCAGCAACACAGGACATCCATACTTGACATTTGCAATGATCCACACAATGAGCTATGCAACTTTTATTCTTCTTTAGTGAATTTTAACAGTGGTGGACGCTATTGGTGCATTACCGCCACCTACTGTAATGGAGTGTCTGCCAGTTTCAGTGAGGATCTAAATTCTCACTGCCAAAGTCTCCTAAAAACTCAAACAAACACCTGAACACTGAAACAGAATTCCCCCAACCAAAACAGACTCTAGACTCAACACGTGCACCCTGTCAGCCCTCAGACCCAGTAGCAATCTCTCCCTCTCATATTGCCTGTAGCCTACTACCTTAGTACATGATCTACCATCTCCGCTTCCCTGCTTAGCCCTGTTGGATGCTTCCCTATCATATGTAATGTGTTTTGCAATCCACAGTGCTCTACCCTCATTCTCGTTAATATTGTCACCTCCTTCTTACTCCACGTTCTAATTTTGTTAACACATTTGTGGATCCAAATCCTAAAATAACTTTTTTTACGTTTTGGGTTGTTTTTTGAGGGCAACGTTTTAAATGTTTCTTTGAGGAACAATTCATTTGTTAAAGATCATACAGGGGTTCCTCAGTCTCAAAATATATTTAAATTTTTTAGAATGAAACAGCTCCTACACTCAGTCAGTATCACTGTGATAGCAATGCATGCAGCATCAGTTTCAGGAAGTGTGAGGCTGTAGAGATTCAAGGAGCCAGTCCTGTATTCCACATTGAAGTCAAAAGTAAGCAAGCAACTAAGCAATGTGGTTAACCCATAGACATACATTGTTAGCGGCACAAACATATGTCAAAACTATTCATTATAAGCAGGGAGATCTTGTACACATGGGCATAACGACAGTAGCATAGCTGGGCAAATATTATCTATAACATTAAGTTAGTATAAGAAATGAGTTCAGGGTTGAAGTGTCTGTAGGAACACGAGCATTCAGGATGGCAATGATGGGTGGATCATCTCATATCAAGGCTGGTGGAGGGATTGCATAGCCAAGGAAACATGCTTTTCTGCGTTTATTAACTTAGATTGTTGGTTGAAATTGTAATGCCCATCCACCCAAATCCCAACAATCACACTTACCTCTCTTGTCTCCCAGCAATCTCTTACCTAAACCTAATCTTGCCTTCTACCCCCTTCTACCTTTTCCTCCCTAAAGAAAAATAGTCATCAACAGCAATATGTCCCACAACGACTTGTAAGACTATGCTAAACTCATTAAACCACATTAAACTGTAAACTAAATAGCTGCACTACATGGTTAACCTCACTGAATCTTATTGTACTTAAAACCTGTAAAAGCCCAGTTCCAAAATCTCAATATCTGCCTAAAGTGACATACCCATAGCTCAGTGTAATGTAACCAGGTAGTGATAGGCATGACCATGTAATCTGGCCCCGCCCCTAGCTGTTCAAGAGGTTAAAGGTTGGCAGGAAGGGCTGTTTGTTTGGTGTGTGCTCAAATCACTGTTTGAGCAGCGAGGCGTTGTGTCAATGCACGTTACCTGGTACTTGGCCTATGTCACTGTTTTATGTAGATGTTAGTTTGTATTCAAATAAAATCTGTTTTGTAACCAAGCTTACCCTAGTCTGTACCTCTGTAAAGGAGGGCGAACCTTAGTAGACTGTGTAGAGGTTACAGTAACGTTCTCAGGCTCAGACGGGGAATGTGGACACATGCGCAGAGATTCACTGAATTCAAGGACAAGAACTAGAAACAGAGAACTACAAATAAGGGGTTTATTTCCCAACAGACAAGCGACTCCGGACTGAAACCGATCCACTATCGGATATCCGTGAGTGACGGAAACAGGTTTAACTGTACTTTATACAGAGAACACGGAGAAACCACACACGACCCTTACTTACTTTCACTAACATAAATTCAATGCCGCAACCCTGACGAACAGATATTACAGGACTTAAATACACAGACTAATGACATTAACAGAAACAAGTGCGGGCAAAACACAGGTGGCTCTGATGTCCTTGATTAGGGCTCCTTCTCCGCTGACAGAGGGAGTGTCAAACTACGACAGAGAGACCGAAAAGGTCCGATTGTTACACTCAGGACCTGAAGGATCTTACATGTCATTTGAAAGCAGACACTGAAGTTTGTGTAAATGTTCAATTAATCAAGGAAAATGTAATACATCAAATATGGTAAAAGGTAAAACACAAAAAAACATGCTTTTTATTTTTATTTAGCATATATTTTTTTAACTATGTGGCTGATAGAATAACCACCTACAGTGCATTTCAACATTTTGTAAGAGGACCACTGATTGTCCGCTGCCTTGAAAAAATATTTTTGCTGCTGTACACTGTCCTTAAACAATAGCTTTTTTTTTATTGGAGAATGCAGTTAGATCTAGCTCAGTATAAACGTATCACATAGGCCTATCATAAAAATGGTTGTTTCAAAATATTTATTTTTCTGTAGAAAGTTACTAGAGGTGGGTCTAAATAGGGACGCTGGTATCAATTAAATGTCAGGGTTTTGTGTGATGCACGTCCTGTGTTCCGGTGGTTGTTTTGACGTGAGTACTGTTGGTTATGTGACTGCTCATCAGGGGAGTGGCCTTTTGTATGAGATTATGTGTGAATAGTTTGACTGTTAGGTGTCGCTTTATGTACGCGCAATATCCTTTTCTATTCAGTGTCTCTTTCTTTGTGATTATTGCTCTGCCTGGCTCATTCCTGCACAACACCTAAGAGGTTCGTGACAGAATGACAAGCCACAAAAAATGATGGCTTAAAGACGCCTGAGAAGGAATACAGGCGTCTCCACGCATATTTTGGTTATGAGCCACATATGCGGTTATCAGGGCCTATTCCATCGGATCTGCAGTTCTCCCTAAGAGAAGACAAAAGAGCACCCCTGAGGCGCCCTCAGGCAGCTAGCGCGGTGTTCAGGGAGGACCGCGGGGAGAACACTCACGGTGCCGCAACTAAGGCCACCCACTGCTCCGGGGCTGCAGCCAGGGCCAGCTCCAGCCATGCTACGACACCTTCCAGCCACCAACATCCAGATCCCAGAAGGTAGCTGGGTGGTTGAGGATATGTCCCCAGAGGTGTGTCCCCTGTCCCCAGAGCCACAGCCGGGGCCTGCCGGCGTTCAAGTGCCTGTCTACCATGTGCCGGTCACCCCATTACCGGTCATCTGAACCATGTACTTGGGGTTTACCCTCCCTCCCCTGTCTATTTATTTATTTTTTAATTTGCATTGCCTGTACAGTGATTCTTAAGTTACCGCTGTGTAGGTGAGTGCTAGTGGTATGTCAAGTGTCGCATTATGTAAGCGCAATTGTCTTTCCTATATTCAGTGTCTTGTTTTTCCGTTCGTGTTCGTACTACAAATGTATGTGCTGTCAACTCAATGATTTATATGAAACAAAGCAAATGTGAATGTAAAAAATAAACAGCACACACAATGAACATTAGTAACTGTCCCAGGTTGGAACTGTTGTGAAGAATGCACTATTGTTTGTTTGCCATGGTTGTATGATTGCTCATCAGGGGAGTGGCCTTTTGTATAAAATCATTGACGTGTGAATAATTTAAGGGCCCCCCTTTCAGCATGTTAGAGCCTGTGTGCCTTTGGAGGATAGGAGCACTGACAGCGTTGGTTAACCCTGACGGTAAAGAAAACATGCCAATGCCAATTTACAGTATCATGGCTAATTGCTGTAGTAAAAAACGATTTGGTCGCAGTACACTGGCCATGAACCCCACTTCCTGCCCCCTCTTATTGTTTAAATTTACACTTTATTATATGCTAATTGTTCTCCACAGAGTAAAGTTTGCATCGTTGGAATACCCTCAAGAGCCTCACAATGACCAGCATGCCTATATGAGGAGTTTTGACCTTCAGACCTTCAGATCACTGGACAAACTCCACCGGAGCACCAACACCTGTCAACGTGCCTCCGAGACGACGTATCGAGGAGAGTTTGGCGCGCAGTCTCTTCTCTACCGTCAGTGAAGCTTTACTGGTACCTCTGGTCTAGGGCATTACATCCAGCGTCATAAAGCTTTAAAAAAGCTCAGCGTCAGCAGGCAAAAACTAAATTAGCTGCCTTTAAAAATCATTTTTACAATACAACTACATCAGGTACACTAATTATTCTGTTATCTGGACACTACATCATCTTCGCATTTTAATATTTAATAAAAACAAAGTTGGAACAGCCATAACATGGGGGCGAACACCCCAAATAACACACTTTAGATTAAGGATGCACCGATCCGATATTTAGCATCTGAATCGTTATGATACTGGCCAAAACCGCTGGATTGGATCACGCCCAAATAACTATCGTTTAGCCTATGATGTAAATGCATTGAGTGACATGACGTAAAAAGAGGTGTGTCGTGAGACAAGCAACACGTTTCAGGTTTCTGTCTAGAACGTGAGATTAGATGGTTAGGTTAAGCAAAAGGCATCCAGACAAATGTATTATTAACAGCTTAGATGTTTAAAAGAGGGGAAAATATGGCATCGGATTAGTTTATTGGCAGATCAAGGTTGCAGTATTGTAATCAGTATCGGACATAAAAAAGTGGTATTGAGCCATCCCCACACTCCAGATGATAGAAATCTCCATCACAAATTCTGGCGAGACCTTTGATTCCTTTACATCCATTTTCATGGTATGGCGCATTACCTCGTTTCATCTAAACTGATAATCTGGTTTCTGATGAATACACTGGCTAGCGTACCAGTAGGGAAAAACCTCACTCATATTCTTAGAATTTGGATTGAAAGTATAACGTCCTAAACTGGGATCTGGCAAATTATATTAGATTTTACAGTTATGTGTAAATATCTGAGTAATGAACTGAGTATGATGAAACACCCCCTTGTAATGATGGGTTTTATGTGTAATTTCAGCTCCGGATAACAGCAAGTTTTCTCTGTACTCTCACCCTTGGCCTATGCAGCTTGGCTTGGAGACGGGGAGTGAGGAAGGTCATCAAACAAAATGAGTTATATATTGTAGGTTACTGAGTGTAAATAAAAGCAAAGACAAGTCTGATTTTAAGTGTTTTATTTTCAGGCTGAATGTCAACAAAAGGTGGACAATTTGAAAGGTGGTGGTCATTTTCTCCTACCTACTGTATGTACACATGGAACATGTAGTAATGCCTAACTCAACCTGTTCAACAACAAACCTCTCAATAAAGTGTCTCACACAGGGGCCGAATTCTGGTATAAATTATTAGCATACGTTTGCATTGATTTACTATGTTCATGCTAAAAACAAGAACATCAAGATTCATTACTTGCTGATGTAATTAGTTTTACCAGATAACATAAGTGAAAAATATGTTAGTTATTGAGTTATTTCAAAAACATATCCGGTTCAGCAGCCCAGCATCACATGGTCACATATAAAAGCCTTGAGGTGTTGTCAGTCACACCTCAGAAGGAGGTACTGCACAATCAGATGTGTGGTTTTCTAGTGTAGCTTTCTTAACCAAACAAACCAAACGGTAAGACACATTTTTTTACTTATTGTGTTTACAATGACAATATGTGTCTGTAGAGATCCATATTTCTGATTTGAGGTTCTTTCAGAATATACAGATTTGATATTTTCCTGTAATCTGATCTAACAATATAACACTACAACACTGGGTTGGCTTGGTCAGAAATATATATAGATATTTTTTTAATTTAACCTTTATTTGACCTGGTAGGCCGATTGAGAACAATTCCTGGCCAAAATAAGGCTAATAAATGTGCAGGACAACATAAATTTACACAATAAATACACAGAACACAAGACTGCAAATACATTGGGACATAACAAGGAAATACAGAATTAAGAGGAGAGTCAATATACAGACAATACAGGATGAGGTATATATAGGTCAGTTGAGCAGATAACAACTATATAAAATACAAGGAGTATCTATGTACTGAAGAAAGTGTAGCTAGCAGGTAGATCATTTGTGTGCACAGATTATATGACCTTGGTTTTGGGAGAAATTGCTTTTGAGCATGCCTGAGCAAATACAGTTATTCCAGAATGTAAACAGGTATGACAGCAGTGCCGGTGAGAAAGATCCATTGTGCCAAAAGGGCACGGCATAAGTGAGAAGTTAAAGACAGTTAACACATACAGAGATCGGACAGGTGTTCAGACAGGAGTAGTTTACTGTTATAGCTGCAAAATAGTCACATGCTTTTAGTTTAACATGCAAGTGAGTTTGGAGAATCTAAATTAAAATCATTGTAACTAAATGTTAAATTGTATCTGCCCAAACTGATAATAAATTGGGAATAAGATTTTTAATCCACAATCCATGAATTCAAAATTTGTTTAGGCTGTATACGCCTAAATCATCAATATAATGTCAATAATAATCATCTTTATAATCATGATTTTTTTCTTCATTAAAAAGTAATGTTAAAGCATGACTATATTGAGAATCTAGATGCTGAACACATTTCAGATTTGGATAGGGTTTATAAAAATAGCTTGGCTACATGAAAATCTGTGAAATATATTCATTTTAAACGATATATTGAAAAAATATATATATATACAAACAGCCCCAATTCCGAAAAACATTGGGATAATATAGAAAATGCTAATTAAAACAAGGAGGAGTGACTTCTACAGTAAATGTACTTTGACTTGTATTTAAAAAACGTATAAAAACAAAGCATGACTCTCAGCAGGAAACCGGTGGAGTGCCTACTCCGGGTAGGGAATGAGTCCTTACTCCAAGTGAAAGAGTTCAAGTACCTCGGGGTCTTGTTCGCGAGTGAGGGAACAATGGAGCGGGAGATTGGTCGGAGGATCGGAGCAGCGGGGGCGGTGTTGCATTCGCTTCACCGCACCGTTGTGACGAAAAGAGAGCTGAGCCGGAAGGCAAAGCTCTCGATCTACCGGTCAATCTTTGTTCCTACCCTAACCTATGGTCATGAAAGCTGGGTCATGACCGAAAGAACGAGATCGCGGGTACAAGCGGCCGAAATGGGTTTTCTCAAAAAGGTGGCTGGCCTCTCCCTTAGGGATAGGGTGAGAAGCTCAGTCATCTGAGAGGAACTCGGAGTAGAGCCGCTGCTCCTTTGCGTAGAAAGGAGCCAGTTGAGGTGGTTCGGGCATCTAGTACGAATGCCACCTGGGCGCCTCCCTAGAGAGGTGTTCCAGGCACGTCCAGCTGGGAGGAGACCTCGGGGAAGACCAGGACTAGGTGGAGAGATTATATCTCCACACTGGCCTGGGAACGCCTCGGGATTCCCCAGTCAGAGCTGGCTAATGTTGCCCGGGAAAGGGAAGTTTGGGGTCCCCTGCTAGAGCTGCTACCCCCGCGACCCAACCCCGGATAAGCGGTTGAAGATGAGATGAGATGAGATAAAAACAAAGCTTGCATTGCAAGCGGGGCACCAGCATCTCACCTGGGGCACCATATTGGACAGGGCCGGCTCTGCTCAGGTTTCACCAGAGGTTTTAACTCATCAGCACGCTGATCCAAATCCAACTCTGTACATTCATGGTTCAGTGATGTGGAATCTGAAGGAAGCAACAATGTGTTGTGTACCATGTCGTATACATGTAACCTGCCCATGTTGTCTACATTTAATCTGTCCATGTCGTATACATGTAACAACCCGTCCATATCGTATACATTTAATCTGTCCATGTCGTATACATGTAACCCGTCCATGTTGTATACATGTGACCCGTCCATGTCGTATACATGTAACCCGTCCATGTCGTGTACGTAACCCGTCCATGTCGTGTACATGTAACCCGTCCATGTCGTGTACATGTAACCCGTCCATGTCGCGTACGTAACCCGTCCATGTCGTGTACATGTAACCCGTCCTTGTCGTGTACATGTAACCCGTCCATGTCGTATACATGTAACCCGTCCATGTCGTGTACATGTAACCCGTCCATGTCGTATACATGTAACCCGTCCATATCTTATACATGTAACCCGTCCATGTCGTGTACATGTAGCCCGTCCATGTCGTATACATGTAACCCGTCCATGTCGTGTACATGTAACCCGTCCATATCTTATACATGTAACCCGTCCATGTCGTGTACATTTAGCCCGTCCATGTCATATACATGTAACCCGTCCATGTCGTATACATGTAACCCGTCCATATCTTATACATGTAACCCGTCCATGTCGTATACATGTAACCCGTCCATGTCGTGTACATGTAACCCGTCCATGTCGTATACATGTAACCCGTCCATGTCGTGTACATGTAGCCCGTCCATGTCGTATACATGTAACCCGTCCATGTCGTGTACATGTAACCCGTCCATATCTTATACATGTAACCCGTCCATGTCGTATACATGTAGCCCGTCCATGTCGTATACATGTAACCCGTCCATGTCGTGTACATGTAACCCGTCCATGTCGTATACATGTAACCCGTCCATATCTTATACATGTAACCCGTCCATGTTGTATACATGTAACCCGTCCATGTCGTATACATGTAACCCGTCCATATCTTATACATGTAACCCGTCCATGTCGTATACATGTAACCCGTCCATGTCGTGTACATATTACCCGTCCATGTCGTATACATGTAACCCGTCCATGTCGTATACATGTAACCCGTCCATGTCGTATACATGTAACCCGTCCATGTCGTATACATGTAACTCGTCCATGTCGTATACATGTAACCCGTCCATGTCGTATACATGTAACCCGTCCATGTCGTATACATGTAACCCGTCCATGTCGTGTACATGTAACCCGTCCATGTCGTATATGTAACCTGTCTGTAACCCGTCCATGTCGTATACATGTAACCCGTCCATGTCGTGTACATGTAACCCGTCCATGTCGTATATGTAACCTGTCTGTAACCCGTCCATGTCGTATACATGTAACCCGTCCATGTCGTATACATGTAACCCATCCATGTCGTATACATGTAACCCATCCATGTCGTATATGTAACCCGTCTGTAACCCGTCCATGTCGTATACATGTAACCCGTCCATGTCGTATACAGTAGCTCTAATCTGCTCACCAGTGTACTGAGGCAATATATGTTTTGCATGGGGAAGTAGGCAGCACCGTCACTTCAGCTCCTGTAGGGCGTAACAATTTTGGAAAATAACTATCAATCTAACTGTGATTTTTTAACCAATATTGCAATTGCGATTTTATATGTGATGGAAATACATTACATATATTTTGTAAGCCCTTTATCTTTTGTATTATTCATCAAAGACAAGCAATAAATAATTGATAGTATGACCAACCCAATATTGAATAGATTAAACATAAATTGTTCTTTAATTTAGGCCTGGCCAATATGTTATGAAGAAACAAGGTGATGCATTCATTTATGTGAATAATATATATTTTTTAACTACCGGTACTTCAATCACAGTAGTATGTTGACTGTTTTGTTGAACTTCCAGCCTTGTAAACTTGTGATAATTATCTTGTCAACATAAGGCAGTGACAATAAGCCTGGTGTAACAATTAATATAAAAGCCACTAACAAATCACACAAACTTAAGTGCAGATCATAGAAAAATAAAAAATAAAAAAGCTGTGGCTTCACCACACTCTGAATTTAGGTAAATCAAAGTCAAGGTAATAAACATGTGATATGTATACATGTAGATTGCACTTTTTAAACTTTTCTAGACGATTTATAAATAAATATATATATATTATCTTACTGATCTCCAGTCAGTAACATAACGCACAAAGTGCAAAAGAATAAGGTAGCAGTCAGGTAGATTGTTAGCAAGACAGGTTTTGCACAATACCTGATTGTGATGACTAGTTGAACTATCCACCTTTCTTTGATGACTAGTGGAACTAGTCACCCACCTTTCGTTCTTTTTGTATTGCGCTCACCTTTTTCTTTAGGTTGGTTGAGGCAATTATACACACCTGGGTTGAGTTGGTTAATTAGGAGGTGTATGTAAGTCACTGGGTGTGGTTGCACTGAGCATAGCATTATTTCCATGTCACACATTGTATGTAGGTGAGCTAACTATTTTATCATTAGTAGACGCTTATTGAAGTGCACTTATTGAAGTGTACTTATTGAAGTGCGCGCTGAAAAGCTGCGGTTGAGGTGGGCAGGAACTCTGGGGCTGCCTCCGTGGTTCCCGCGCTCCCTCTTATCAGTATGTGACTTGGCCTGGCCTGTCTGGAAGCCAGAGCCTTAGGAGGGGGGTACTTTCATGACTCCTAGTCCAAGTAGGACATCTAGCATGCTAGGAGGGGTGGAGCATATGTGGAGCATATTTTTGTTATTTACCTCTGGGTTTGTCACGCAGCTGATGTGTGTAAAGTTTAATAAGAATGTCTCAGCTGTTTAGGTTTTGGGTGATTATGTTTGTTACTTAAATCAGGGGGCCTTGTGGCACGGGGTGGATTATTGAATGTGTTTATGCCTCACGTCACTGAGTTGAATATATAGGTGAGTGTTGTTTTGAAAAGAATGCTGCTGTTGTTTTAAATGTACCTTATAAGCTGCTGTTTAGCGCATTTTCATTTAAAAGAAGTTTAGTTGTTTTTCGCTGATCTCAGTTATTTTTTTGTTCATTTAAATAAACCTGTTTTGAAGGGATTAACACGCTCTGCGCCTGGCTTCCTCTGCGCTACACCTCCGTTACGTGACAGTGAAACATGAATTATTGTGTTAATGATGTGTTTTTAATATAGTACAGGGTGAATTGAATTTTCAAATTATTATAGATTTTTTTGGGCATTTTACATTTTTGCATTCACTACATAGAACCAGCTCGACTTGACTTGGCCCGATTCGGCTCGCTTTCGCTCCGTTTTCCATTGCAGATAGTACCTGCACAATTGTACCCGGTCGTCATAGCTACGCGGCAGGAAACTGCTGTGACATAATCTTCCAAGCGACACACTCGCTACCCACACACACATAAGACAATGGAGGAAATCGAGTGTATGCTGTGTTTGACCGCGAGATGTGGCTGTTTCTCACGGCGTATTCTTTCGGTTTGCCATAGTATTCGTAATGGATAATATGTACAGCTCTCACGCAATCTCTGGCCAAACTATTTAAAAATGGTGGGATTACTCAGGCGTGTGAAAAAAAAAAAAAACATCTGGCGCGTGCAATGATGATGCAGTGAATAGTGACAATTCTCTGACCAATCAGCAGTCTGTCGTGTTTTCACGTCACATTTTAGTTTCGCCTCAGCTCGCTCAGAACCTCGCCTAAGGTGGTACGAAAAAAAGTACCTGGAAGCAGGTACAGGTACAACTTTTACCCAGTGGAAAACCAAAAAAGCAGAGTCGAGGCGAGCTGGTTCTGTGCAGTGGAAAAGCGCCAATACTGTACCAACTTTTCGGAATTGGGGAAATATCTATATATATCACCAGAGAACACAACTATAAACAAACACATTTTTTTTAAAGATTTTTAATTTATTTCCAATTTAGGTGATCTGAAAGCAGGAGTAACCTAACAATATCTTTTATTTAGGTTTTAGAAATATGTACGTGATTAGCAGAGTGGGTGCTGTCTCTAGAGGAGTGCAGAAGATATCTTAGATAATCATTTCACAATAATACAATACAATTTGTATGTCGCTATTCATTACAAAGAAATCTCATAGGGCTACTGAGAAATAAGAAATATAGTATCTAATAAAAATAATACATATTTTGAAATATCAAAAAAGTGTAGATGCTGGCCATTGTGAATATTGTTGACATTGTAAACTCTTGCTGTGCTCTTTGTGCATGACAACCTTTCTTCTTTTTCTAGAATAATTATGTAGTTGTGTATTGTATATTTCTAAACCATTGTAACACAGATCTTGAGACAACATGAAGCTGAAGCTTCTGGTGGTGTTTGTTGTAGCAGCCTTAGTTCCCAGTCTGACTGAAGGGCGACTAGTCTCCAAATGTGAGCTGCAGACCACGCTGGCACAGGCTGCCAATCAGTTCAACCTGACAGAGACAATCTTGGCAAATGGAATTCATCTGGAGGATGTCTTGGCCAAAAGTGAGTTATAATTCCTGGGGAAAATTCACCAGTTTTTACATGGCCTTTTTCTGATTGTTTAGTATTTTGTTTAATCGCATGTCAGTAAACCATCATGTCAACTTTAAACAAAACATGCAAAAATAACGACACTATTTGAAATTGAAATATCCATTAAAATGTAGTAAGACAGCAAAAAACACAAATCAAAATGTAAACATCTAAAATTAAATAGGGAAGATTTATGTTATGATGGTTCCTTACTGTGCAAGATATATATTGGTTCAGAGAATGCACTCATTTTCTTACATTTTCTTCAAAACAAGCACTACAAATGTCTTCTAACTTTAACCACTAATAGCAGAAAATCACTAGGAGTAATGCATGATTGATGTAACTTTAGTTGATGACATCTCTCATGCAGTTATAGTCCTTCTTTGCCCCTAATTTAAGATTTGGGGTCTCTAGGTGACACGACTTGCCTTAGCTGCAGAGAGGACCCAAACGCTGACCATTTGTCTATGTAGTTCTATTCATTGCGCAGGCAGACAGGCAGGCAATAAAATAGATGTTGAAATAGCCATGCAAGACAGTGATGAACAGGCAGACAGAACAGACAAGCAGCAGGGAAGACAGACAATGTCACAAACTTAGGGTTTATTGCAAGAATAAGCCAAGTGCAGAGCCGGGATAAACATTGGTGGTATTTATTCAACAGGAAAACAAACATGTAGCACGAAAGGTGAAAAAAAACACTGATTGAAATCAAGGCGCGCACTGTGGCGACTACTACATGAACAAAACATATCAATATTTAAATAAAAACACTCACCTCTATCGGACCAAATTTTGAGCACACCATAGTGGAACTTAACAACCTAAATAGCCCCCCCGATTACCCAACTAACTGGTGTGCATCACAACAACAACCAAACCAAAGTAAAAAATTTGGCCAACTAAAATCATCCATAGTGAAGAAATGTCCTTACTCGTGACAGAAACAAAGTTAAAAAAAAAACATATAACGTGAAACACACTGTAAAACAGGGCTGTTTACTATACAAACTGGAACATGGAAAAGGCTAATTAAACAGGAAGGAAACGATACAGGCTCTGAAACCAACCATGAGCAAAAATACATTAATCTTAGAACGACAATGAAAGACATAGCGAAACAGCGCTCTCACAGTGGGCGCACAAAACAATTGACAAATAGTCCAACATAATAGGAACTGATCACATGGAAATCTACTGGAAAGGAATTACAACCAAAACAGACCAGGATCAGGAGATGGCAGCACAAGACAATAACTGAACTGAACATGAACATAAGAAGACTGGAAACCTCAGAATCAGGTTTATATGCCAAGTCTGTTACACTCAATGATTTTTATCTGACCCCTAGCTGCAGCATTTAGAACACACATTTTAAGAAGCACACGACACACATAAAACACGCAAAAACACAAACTGTCAAGGGACCCTGCCTAGTTGGTTCCGGGTAAATATAGAATGTGTATCTGAATTGTGCAAAGGAGCAGTGTCTAGATGTGTGAGCAGATTGCAATGACACAGTTTAAGTATGAAATTGTGCAAAATAGCAATATTTAGTGAAATATACAGTTGTGCAAAGAAGGGCAATGTCCAGGTTGAAGTATCACATTGTGCAAAAGAGCAACATTTAGTTATATATACACAGTTTTGCCAGTTTTGCCATGTCCAGTTATAGTGTAGGACGCCCACCGTGGGGGGGTCTTTGCTAGCCGCCTGTGACCTGGCTGTGAACAGTTCACTGAGGGACGGCAGCTTACAACCAGTGGTCCGTCCCGCAGAGCGGATGATGCATTGCAGTCTGTCATCATGGATGTTGCCAGTTTGTACCTTTTCAGCTGCCGCAGGCAGTACAGTCTCCCTGACCTCACAAGCTGCCTCCTGCTGGACATGAAGTCTGTAATACATTTACATGTTGACACGGGCACTCCCAAGGGGAAGATCTTATCCTGGAGGAGGGCTGGGATTATGTTATTGAATGCAGAGCTAAAGTCCACTAACAGGTTTCTGGCGTAGGTACCAGGGGAGTCAAGATGCTGGAGAATGAAGTGGAGAGCCATGTTGATCTGTTGTCTCTGTAGGCAAACTGCAATGGGTCTAGTACTGCATCAGTGATGGTTTTGAGGTGTGACAGCACCAGGTGCTCAAAGGACTGGTCTGTAGTCATTTAGCCCTGTGATCCTTGGTTTCTTGGGGACTGGAATGATGGTATAGGATTTGCAGGCTGGGGCGCTGTAAGACTCCAATGGTTTATTGAACATGTCTGTGAACACTGCAGATAGTTGGTCAGCACAGTGCTTGAGGGTGGAGGCAGAAACTCAATCAGGACCAGCTGCCTTCCGGATTTTGACTCTTGAATAGTCCCACTAGGGTTTGTATTTATGACCAGATGTCTTTAGAAAACAGCCACAGACTACTCAATTTTGCCAGGAGCACAGGAAGGAATCTTCACCAATAGAGCCACTGAATTCTGATGCTTGCTTATGGAAGCAAATAGTGGACTAAGTTTAAATGAAAATGCAATTCCAAATGTACATCTTGTGGGCACCATGCCTTTGACCAACACATCTTCAGTTGCTATTGTATTACAACTTTTAAATTGCATTTTTGTATATCTCTCTATTCCCTTTCTGCTCTCACTGTGACTTGGTCGGTCCAGTTATCTGCAGTTTGCATCTAAAGTCTGGCTTAAACACCAGCCTTGTGACCAACCTTGTCCTGGATAAACCTCAATCTAAGAATGTTCTGCGAAATCCTTGGGAAGTAAGACCCAAACCTACTGGGAAGCGTACAGAAGGAAGTGGCGTGTATGAAGCTGAGGGGTCCGCATTGGGCAACAGTGAAGAGGAAGAGTTTCTCGGCAATGAAGAGAAAAGACAACGCAATCCATTCAACCATCACAAATGGCTACTGCCAAGACGCAACCATCCCGGGAAGCATACAGAAGGAAGTGGCATGTATGAAGCTGAGGGGTCCGCATCAGGCAACAATGAAGAGGAAGAGTTTCTCGGCAATGAAGAGAAAAGACAACGCAATCCATTCAACCATCACAAATGGCTACTGCCAAGACGCAACCATCCCGGGAAGCATACAGAAGGAAGTGGCATGTATGAAGCTGAGGGGTCCGCATCAGGCAACTGTGAAGAGGAAGAGTTTCTCGGCTATGAGAAGAAAAGACAACACAAGCCATTCGTTCACGACACATGGCTACTGCCAAGACGCAACCATCCCGGGAAGCATACAGAAGGAAGTGGCATGTATGAAGCTGAGGGGTCCGCATCAGGCAACAATGAAGAGGAAGAGTTTCTCGGCAATGAAGAGAAAAGACAACGCAATCCATTCAACCATCACAAATGGCTACTGCCAAGACGCAACCATCCCGGGAAGCATACAGAAGGAAGTGGCATGTATGAAGCTGAGGGGTCCGCATCAGGCAACAGTGAAGAGGAAGAGTTTCTCGGCTATGAGAAGGAAAGACAACACAAGCCATTCGTTCACGACACATGGCTACTGCCAAGACGCAACCATCCCGGGAAGCATACAGAAGGAAGTGGCATGTATGAAGCTGAGGGGTCCGCATCAGGCAACAATGAAGAGGAAGAGTTTCTCGGCAATGAAGAGAAAAGACAACGCAATCCATTCAGCCATCACAAATGGCTACTGCCAAGACACAACCATCCCGGGAAGCATACAGAAGGAAGTGGCGTGTATGAAGCTGAGGGGTCCGCATCAGGCAACAATGAAGAGGAAGAGTTTCTCGGCTATGAGAAGAAAAGACAACGCAATCCATTCAACCATCACAAATGGCTACTGCCGAGACACAACCATCCCGGGAAGCATACAGAAGGAAGTGGCATGTATGAAGCTGAGGGGTCCGCATTAGGCAACAGTGAAGAGGAAGAGTTTCTCTGCAATGAAGAGAAAAGACAACGCAATCCATTCAACCATCACAAATGGCTACTGCCAAGACACAACCATCCCGGGAAGCGTACAGAAGGAAGTGGCATGTATGAAGCTGAGGGGTCCGCATTAGGCAACAATGAAGAGGAAGAGTTTCTCGGCAATGAAGAGAAAAGACAACGCAATCCATTCAACCATCACAAATGGCTACTGCCAAGACGCAACCATCCCGGGAAGCATACAGAAGGAAGTGGCATGTATGAAGCTGAGGGGTCCGCATTAGGCAACAATGAAGAGGAAGAGTTTCTCGGCAATGAAGAGAAAAGACAACGCAATCCATTCAACCATCACAAATGGCTACTGCCAAGACGCAACCATCCCGGGAAGCATACAGAAGGAAGTGGCATGTATGAAGCTGAGGGGTCCGCATCAGGCAACAGTGAAGAGGGCTATGAGAAGGCCAAGACATTTGTGCCATTCAACCAAGTCCCAACCAAGCCCCTCCACACTAATCTCTTTGGGCTTTTCCAGCTGAGTGATCGCCTTACCTGCATCTCAACCTACAACACATATTCTCTCAATCTCTGCAACACTGATTGTAACTGTGAGTACTAAAATATTTTGATCTTCATTAGTGGTTTGGCACAGTATCAACAAGTGATGTACTAGCTGTCACAACGTGATGTGAGAGAATGATAGGAGCCAGGTGCAAGATAATCGAATAGGTTTTAATGTACCAAAATGTGCCTAATAAAACACACAAAAGAGAACGCAGTCTCTATATTCTTGATAATCCCTATGGAAAAAAGAGAACGCAGTCTCTATATTCTTGATAATCCCTATGGAAAAAAGAGAACGCAGTCTCTATATTCTTGATAATCCCTATGGAAAAAAGAGAACGCTGTCTCTATATTCTTGATAATCCCTATGGAAAAAAGAGAACGCTGTCTCTATATTCTTGATAATCCCTATGGAAAAAAGAGAATGCTGTCTCTATATTCTTGATAATCCCTATGGAAAAAAGAGAACGCTGTCTCTATATTCTTAATTATCCTAGTCAGCTCTGTGGTGGAAATCTGTAAGAATCTTGGACGAGCCAACATCTATGTTCCTAATAACTAATCAATGTTGCAAACACTGAAATAACATTAAACACTGAATTCAGATTTGAAGTAAGACGGACCAAAGTGTTTCCAAGTTATCACTTAACAAGTTTAATACAATTAAGAAATTTGAGGAAATCGTTACACAGACACAGATGGGAGCAATGCTATGATCAGGTTAACCTGATTTGACAAAGAAGTTCAGCACAGTTATTAAGGATGTAAGTACGCACACACTTTCACTCACAATATCACACATGTAAATAAGCGAAACTAGTGGTCTCTGATAAATACGTTACTCTTGTTGAACCAAGAGTGGAAGGTGTCGCCATAGAATGCCACCAGACGGAAGTCAACAAAGGTCTCTACTCCTAGACATAAGGTCACCGTAAATGAAGCAATGACTTCCCTTTGTTCCCCAATACAGTATCCCCAGGCTGTAAATTTAACAGACACATACATCTGCTATTCAAAAACTTTGTGACAAATATATTTCCACAACAACTCTCACACGTAACAAGAAACAGGCAACAATAACGCACAAAGACACGGGAAAACCAGGGGTGTATATGTAGCCAGTTATGATGAGGGGATGAGAACCAGGTGTGCATGTTGACAAGACAGGACAAAATAGATGGAATGATGAATACATAAAGCGGGATGGCTAGAGGACCGACAAAGTCTGCTCAAAGATGCAGATGCCGCAGCTTCGGAGGGAGTCGTGCTATATATTTCATTAAATAATTATAGGTGCTGTTGATTCCTGTCTGTATTAAGATAAATGATACGCCTGGGATTAAAGATGCAGTCAGGGTCTTTTGTGATTATTATTTCAAATGTCCAATTTTGACTGGATGTGTTTCCACTACACCTAGTAATAGAACAAGAGAACAAATCTGCACATAAAGCAGAAAAACATTTATTTTGGGAAATGTATTTATTTAAAGTGCTAAGCCAAAATACTAGCACCACATCTTCGGTAATGTACAGGAACGAAACTGACAGTTTGACTGTGTTTCTGCCCCTCTAGCATTTCTTGATGATGACATAAGTGATGACATTGCCTGCTTTGTGAAGTCTCATGGCTGGACGTAAGTAAATGACAAAAGAAACCAACCATTAGTGAGGACATTCATTCTATATTTAAAAAATTGCATGAATAGAAATTGTTATGACTTACTTATGCGTTTTAGCCAATCAGTGTATAAACTAGTATATAGGATGTATCATTGATTTTAAAACATGAAATCACAAAATAATGAAAACGTCTTTACAGGAAAGCTATGGAGTTCCCATGGAAATGTGCCAAATTGCAAGCTTTGGGGTACATTGACTGTGACTTACAACCTACTAATACTACAAGTATTTAGGAACCAACAACAGAATATATTTCTTGCTTCTCAATTTTTACCTTATGACTCTACCTGAAAATATGAAAAATTGCTCATCCTTTATGTTGACTATGGCATGACTAACCCTCCTTAACTCCTGCTGAAATATTAGATATTTAAATGAAATATTATTTGAGTTTGAAAGTGATAACTAATCAAGTCACCAAAATAGCTGGTACCTGGAGAAAAACGGGAGACAGTCATGTATTTCGAATGTCAGTTTGTATCCGATATAGTTATCATATTTCTCATTATTATTATATCTTCACGTGTACCTGATCCTGCCAGTCAGCCAGTATTAGACAGGCGCAATTCTACTTGGGTTGCCAGTGCTTATGATTTGCACAACATTGGAGATATAGCTAAGTTAAGCAGTTTGTATGTCATGAGAGTGAGACACACACACACACACACACCTACCTCTATCACTCACAGACATGTATGATAAAAAAATATTTATTCTCCACTTAGAAAAACATGAGTCTGCATAATACTTGATGTCATTCATTATATAACTATGCAAATATAAATGAAATATACTGATTGATTTTCTTTTGTTGACAATGTAACCTTTGTTGCTGAGTCTCAACACTTCCTACTTTCCTATTGTCAATAAAAAGAAAATGGTTTTATGGATTTATGGACTAGAATGTTCTACAATCTTAATGTCCGTATGCTGCTCCTGTTAATAAAAATATGTATAATAAAAGTTATATGATATATAATGCCCATGCCTGAAGACACACCATCCCTATTGGTGGTGGCTGACTGTGCAAAGCAGCTACGTAAACTTTAAGCTGATATAACTGTGAATAAACTAAGGTACGTCAATTCTGTTCAATTTATTTACCCATGATTTTAGAACTCTAGTTTAACCATCCTACTATAGGTTTCTGTCCCTAATAACCTAGAGATAATATTCTTGAGAGTAGCATATAAGAAAGTTCAGGATGTGGAAACGCAAACTCAAAACTAGATTTATTTGTCTTAGAAAAAGTATTAGTTAATCAGTGTTTTTTCAAAGAAAATATGAAATAATACCCCAAATCTGATGTTTGGTTCCCTCTGTTCCCTTTGTCTTTGTGCTCGGTTGTGACTTTTTCCGTTACATCGAGCCTCGCTAGAAGTATGTTCTGACCAGACGTGTTTGATGTAGAGCTCTTAACTAGGAGTATTCCTATTGTTTATTTGGGAGCTTTTTGTATTGCCTGTGTGCAGAACTTTAATTTACTGTTATTTACTTCCTTCTACGCCAGACTCCAACTCCCTACATCAGTTATGGAGTCAGCAGAAGCTGGAATTCTCAAAGGGATTGTGTGTAGGGTGTGCGTTAACCAACACAGTGAGTGCCTGACCGGTTCTCTACCTCACTTACATAAGGTGATCGTACTAATCTTATGCCTGACGTTGTGATATACATCGTTGTGGGGCGTCGTGGGGCGTCAAGGTGGCCTAGTGGTTAGGGACTAGGGTTTGGGTCTGGAAGGTCCCTGGTTCTAATCCCCCCCCACCACCCAGGTGAAAACCGCGTCGTTCTGTCCTTGAGCAAGACAGTTAACCCTAAAATGCTCCCTGGGCGCCGTGACGTGGAAGTCAAATCAGGTAACTGATTAGGGCTGCCCCCTGCACCTCAGGGTTGGGTAAAATGCAGAGAACACATTTCAGTTGAAGGCATTCAGTTGTACAACTGACAATATTGGTCTATTCTATTCTATTCTAATGGATTTTCGAATGAACGGTTAAAATAATCGGTTAATTTTTCTATTGTATTCAATCATGTTATATAGCCTATCCGACTTTTGCGTCAGTTTGTACGACATACTACCCAGATAGCAAATGACATCTGGCCCAGAAGTGGCCCACATCTTCCACATTCTTCTGGCCCACATACCGCATGGAATGACGGCGATGACTCAACCTGAGTGTGGAAGCTAGAAGTCAGCCACAACCGGACCAGATCTGGGCCATATCTCAGAAATGGCATGGGTCACATCTGGGCCATATCTCAGAAATGGCATGGGCCACATCTGGGCCATACATGGGCCACATCTCAGAAATGGCATGGGTCAGATGTGGGCCACATCTCAGAAATTGCATGGATATTTTGCCCAGATCTAATTATCCTATAATAAAGAAAATACTCAAATAATCATAGTCAAAAGTGATTTAATAAACATAGAAATGTGAAGAATAATTTTAAATAAATATAAATCAAAAACAGGAAACAATACATATTATAAATACATATTATATCATTAAATAGAATATAAATATAATAAATATATAAAATAAAACAGGCAGGGGTCCAGAAGGGGAGGACTGCCAGAAACCAGAAGGCGGTCCAACGAAAACAGTCTACATATTAGGAACAAGGTCAAGCGAGTGTCAGAAACAGGAGAAGACAAGTTTCTTATTTCTATAAGAGTGCCGAATTTAGTCATCCAGTCATCGTCAGTCAGGATAGGGCGTTGTCGTGGTGAAAACTTCAAACATTTAGTATCTCGAAAATCCCTGAATGGTTACAGGACTCAATGGTCTCAAGAAATGTCATCTAGCTACAAAGGAAAACTTATCAGGCAGATATAATGATAACATGGGCTCGCTGTGAGGTTAAAATTAATGGAGAATTTCGTATTTTCCCGTGAGTTTTCGGCCATTTCCGTAGGTGCTTGAGCAGTGTTCACGCGCTGTCTGAGAAGTGGGCGCGCTTCAGGAGTAACGTTAACTTATGTTTAACGAATTGTGTGAGGATATTAATATATATTTATATATATATACGTATATATATACTTTATTGTTATTATCATTTGCTAAGTGAAGTATATCGAATAATTAAAGTACTTACCTCCATAAAACTCAAAGTAATTAGTCCTCTCAGCAGTGAGTCGGCAGTCCGGCTGTTTGCACGCGCTGGCCACAGACTTTTATACTCGCTACCAAGTTATTTCGCGGGCTTTGCAAGCGAGTCTGGCAGCAAAGTTGATATATTTTAATATTTATACATATATAAAATGCATGTCATCACCCATCATACCTTGTTAAATCATCCTGGCATTCAATAATTAATAATACAATTAAACTGCTGTGGTCTATAGACTGAAGGAGATCTGCAGGACAAAAGTGTTCATTTAGTTTAAACCTCAAAAGGTGTAGTCATGTAATGACTACAATTAAAATATATATTTGGCACTAAAATTGCAAATTGAAAAATAACTTGAACTTGAAGTTATATAATGTAATTTTGTTAAGTTATTTTATAGACAGAGGAAACACTGCACAAGATTACACTAAACTAAAGTTTGTTATTTCTTTTTTTGTTCTTTTTTTGCACATTACGCACAGATTAGTACATTGCTTTGTACAAACACCATTAGGGGCTTTCGCACTGGAGCAACCTTTTCATAATTCATTGGCGGGAAGTTCCTGGTTTAGGTCCAACCATATTAAGCCGCTGACTTTGTGCTCCCCAAAAAACGCTGGTGGACCCCCAGGTCATTGTTAGCTGGATATAAACAATAAATCAACTCATCAACTTACGAGTAAGTCTCCTCGGCTCGTTCCTGTTGCGTGACCTAAACTGGCAACCTGTATGAGGGTCAAGTCTGAGCAGGAGGGGACGGGGTAAACAACAATCTCCCATATTAACTCACAGACATTCTCACAAAAGTCAGCCATTTTTCCTTTACTTTTTAAAACTTAATAACCATGCATTAATTTCATACTAAATTTAATATCTGGCCCACACACAACAATCTTAAAACTGGTTTGTTGCACACGGGCCAGATCTGGCCCACACAAAGCATGCCACGACTCACACTAAAGCCGGTTTGTTGCACACGGGCCAGATCTGGCCCACACACAGCATGCCACGACTCACACTGTGGGCCATACGGCCCATATAACCTTTGCCGCTGCCAGAACTGAGCCACATGTTCCATAGTTGGCCCAGATGAGGCCCGGATATGTATGCTATCTGGGTATTGATATTACGACATACTGCATTGATATCAAGGCAGTTTTGGTGCACCATGGTCAATTCCAACTATCTGATTCATTGTGCTTAACGTATACGGTTTTCATTACTTAAGTATTTTATGGCACATATGGTGAGAAATCGATGTTATACTTACACACAGAGTATTAGTATTAATTTGGTTTTAATATAATAATTAGAGTGCTCAAAGTCTCATATTTTCTGAGATTTTGAATTTGGGGTTTTCAGCTCTACACAATAATCATCGAAATGATATCAAATAAAGGCTTGAAATATCTCACTTTGCATGTAATGAGTCTATATAATATATTACTTTCACCTTTTAAGTTGAATTACTGAAATAAATGAACTTTTGCATGATGTGCTATTTTTCTGAGTTGCACCTGTATGCATCAGCACTCCTCCAACCTGCAGATAGGGGAGGTAATCATGCCAGATTTATTTCTAACACACCTGTTACCCCTTACCAGTCATTACCAATCAGTATAAATTGCCACGCTTGCCTTTCCTCCATTGCAAGGTATTGTTTGATGAGTGTATTCACTGTGAGATATTTTTAAGCCTGTTTACTGTCTACTGTCTGTTTCTGTCTGTCGTATATTCTCTGCCTGTTCCTTGTTTGTACCAGATTTATTTAAAATCCATTACATCAACTCCAACTTGAGTGCTTTTATAATGGGAAATTGTCTTTGGTGACTTGTGTGAACTATGTGTGTTTTTGTTAAAAATACAAATTCAATTTCCTGTAAATCTTTTCTAAAATACTTAATTAAAAATAATTAGTGTAAATGCTGCGCTTTTATATAGCACTTTTATCCAAAGCGCTTTACAGATCCTGCCTCACATTCACCCATTCATTCACTCATTTATACACTGACGACCACGTCAACCATGCAAGGCGACTGCAGGCCACTGCCCACTGTTCTTTGGAAAAAGTTGTGACATGATGTATCTTTCTCAAATTTTGTGCATTTTAACACGGGTGAGTATACTTTTTATATCCACAGTATTAAATTAATATCCACAGTATTTTATATCCACAGTGTTATGTTAATCAAAATGGCGGATAGCGACATCTGGACAGAATATGGGCAAAATAGCTTTACATTCGCTTATCCAGTGTTTATTTTAACCAAAATAAAATACAGGGGATAAAGCCATATAAACCAATGTCCAAGCATTAACCTTCGTTGTTTGCCGAGTCCATTTATTTGCAGAATAGGTTGTTCTTTACAGGCATCCAGGTGAAATAATGATAGACGTTTTCCTAAAGAACATCATCATAACTGCGTTCTTCCTGTTTGCCTCAGAGCCTGACTCCTGGCACATCAACGCGGTCAAACCTGTTTAGCTTCCTCCAAACCCATTTGTCTGCTATGACTTGACATTTTCCAAACAGTTAACAAGCACGCCAAAACTACTAATTTTGTTTGCAAATCGCTCTAACACTCACAAAATGTTTCCGTTTTTCTCAATTGCCAAAACACATCTTTCCAAACCCTGCTGCACTTTGCACTCCCAAATCTTTTTAGATACCCTTTGAAATATTGTCAAAAGAGACATTTTTCATTCATTTGTTTTTTCTATGAAGTAAGGTTTTCCGAGTCCATGAACTATCATTGACATATGACCTGCAGTGTAAGCACCTAGACAAATTCAGAAAAACACAGGTTACAGTTAACAAACTGAAAATCATTACAGAGGAGAATACCTAGAAAATGACACACAAGAACCAAGAAGGAGCAGAACATGACAAGACTGAAATCATTACAGTATCAGTATCATTACCCCTGTTTAAGGTGCAGGGCAGTGGGCGGTGTTGGCTGCAGCTCCAGGGCAGTAGGTGGCGCATTCATATATTCACCATGAACATTGACCATATGTCCAGTCTTAGTTATTCATACAAATACTCTTATTGTGAAATTGACTCTTGTCATTGTGCTCGCATAGTGACACATCAGGGGAAGGCTGTACCCTGGTCGGTTGGGCTGAGTACATGTCGTTCCCACCCAGGATCACAGACTACCAAGACAACAGACCTAATTAAATCAAACCAGCTCTGCTGTATACACGTCCAGCTGTGTTTGTAATATACTTTTCAAAAAGGTAGGCCGCTACAAAAGTTTGTAACATGATATCTTGGCTTGACTTGCCTTTATGATTCAAATGTGAAATTTGAACCCAGAACAAAAACAGCTGCTGCTCTTTGAACACATTAACTATTACAGAAAGGTCCAAATAAACATTAACGAGTTCCTCACAATAGACAGTTGTTTCAGTAGATACTCTGAATTAGGGATTTGTCTATTGGCAAGTCAAAAAGATATGATATACCTATTGCCAACTGCGTAAATTCCTAAACTCTGTTAACACATCTTACAACTAATGTAGGATTGAATTCTTTTTTAACTTAGAAATGTATTTGGGGTGCATTTATAGCTATGTAATCAATATTTTTTCTTAAAAAATATTTTATTTAATTTTTTTCTCAATCGCTTTGGCACATTCTCTAGTCATCCGTAGCATTTGCAAACCTAGTGCGGTTATCAAAACAATTAGTACAAACAGCACCACACAACGGATTAGATGCAAACTTGATGCACTTGTTTAAATTACTTAGTTAATCTCTCAAAAGTAAATATTGATGTTAATGAGCATACCAGGACCATCTTAATTTGATTTAAAACTACTGTTCATGTTTTTCCACTGTTTGTTATTAGTTAATAAAACCCTTGAATGTGATTAAGCTCTGCATTTGGTTCCTTTCTGCACTAGACCCATGGTTCATGACAAAATACTTAGCCTTGTTGTCAATATAACAGCATACTCCGGAAGTATTTTCTGAGTGGCCAGACGTCACCAGCTCTCCTAGCTTGGGCTTCACCGGCTTTGGATGGCCAGGTGTCACCAGACAATGGATCACCCTGATCCAGACAATGGATTACCCTGATCTAGACAATGGATTTCCCTGATCTAGACAATGGATCACCCTGATCCAGTACTAGAACCATTGCAGTTTGCCAACAGGTCTGTGGATGACACAATCAACCAGGCTCTCCATTCTCCAGCATCTTGACTCTCCTGGAACCGTATACGATTCCTGTTCATGGACTTCATCTCGGTTTCAACACCATAATCCCAGCCCTTCTCCAGGATAAGCTCTCCCCCATGAGAGTGCTCATGTCAACTGGTCACTGCATCACAGACTTTCATTCACACAGTGGAGTTCTTTCACTTACTGGGCAACACCATCACCCAGGACCTCAAGTGGGAGCTGTACATCACCTCTCTCACTAAGAAAGCACAACAAAGACTGTACTACTTGTGGCAGCTGAAATAGTACAAACTACCAACGTCCATGATGATTAATGCCTACACAGTCATCATTTAGTCCAACCTCACCTCCGTCTTCACCGTCTGGTCCGCTGCAGCCACTGTCAGGGATAAAGACAGACTGCAATGCATCATCGGCACTGCGGAGCGGATCAATGGATGTAAGCTACCGTCCCTCAACGATCTGTTCAAAGCCAGGTCACTGAGGTGGGCATCAAAAAACTGAGGCAGACCCCTCCCATCCAGGTAACGGACTAATCAGAACTCTCCCCTCTGGCAGATGGCTACGGTCTATCAAGACCAAAACATCTAGCCACAAGAACAGCTTCTTCCCCACCGCGATGATTCTAAGGAATATGATTCTAGCACTGCCCTTAGACCCCCCCCACCTTACCCACCCTGGACACCATCAGCTTTGATACCATCAGCTTTGATGACCACAGTAGACATCGTTTAATATAACTGGACATCCTGTACTATAACTGGACATCCTGTACTATAACTGGACATCCTGTACTATTACTGGACATCCTGTACTATAACTGGGCATCCTGTACTATAACCTGTACTATTCCAAATAAAACCGGCAGGCACAGGAACGGAAACTATACAAACAATGTAACGTAAATAAAAGCTCTTACACAAAGCGACTTAAACAACAACGATAACACAGTGTGCGTATAACAAACGATCAAACACTCACAGACATGGACACGTAACTTTATCTTAATATCAAGCACCAGTGAACCTAACCAGGGACCTTAAATAGCTCACTGATTAACTAACCTATGTAACATTATATTAATAACAAGCACCCGTGAACCTAACCAGGGACCTTAAATAGCCCACTGATTAACTAACCTATGCCCGGTGTTTAGCTAAACTCAAATCAGCTGTACTTTTAATTCACACTATACACAGAAATGCTCTTCCTTAAAACCCCTATGTGACACTTACCAAATAATGCACTGGACAAACAAGGTGTCGTGGGCCTATCATCGAAACACCAAAGAAGGAGGGTGCCCACCTGATGACCCCTGTGAAGCTAACCCCCCCCATTCACATCCCACTCATCCACCATCTCAGTGAGGAAACTACATCGATGGATCCATCGTCACCACTCATACCTCAGATCTTAAAAATGGGATTGTTTCACCTAGTCCTAAAACAGAACTATGGATTGTTACTTAAGCATCAAAGAATACATTTTCTTCAAAATCATATATTTTTTTATTGGGTAGGAGGATAGGATGTTTTTACCGCATGTCTGTTGAAGGCACATGGTCTACATGCTCCCAACATTAGGGAAAATATCTCAAATCATTCCTCGCACACCATTTAGAGCTGATGGACAGTAACATATTCTAGGTAGTACTTAAGATAAGAGTTGATAGACGTTGTTGTTAAATTCTAGTAGTGTTTCTATGTGGTTGGTTACAATCAAAGTACCCCAAAGCTTGTAGTTTGGCACATTTCCATGGGAACTTCATAGCTTTCCTGCAATGCACCAATGAAAAAAGTGAATATCTAGTGATTGTACATTTGAATGACAATGATAAAGAAAAATGGCTAAAGTTTTGCCATTTGTTTTGTGCTTTTTGAATCTCAAATTTCAATATTATTGAATGTCAGACATTAACGGTGATGGGCTCAATTGTATAAAATATTTATGAGCGAAGACCAAGCTATTTTTTGTGTTATAAGCAGGCAGCTAAACTACATTATTAATAAATATTGCCAAAGATCAGTTGTGACATTGATATCATGTCCTCACTAATCACTGGTGTTGGCAGGTAACTTACATCCAGGCACGAGACTTTGCAAAGCAGGCAATGTCATCACTGATGTCTTCATCAAGGAAGGCTGGAAGCACAACAATAGTCATAGAGTCAATACTAGTTAGTCGAGTCAATATTAGTTATACGTTATAACTAGTTATACGAGTCAATACTAGTTAGTCAAGTCAATACAAGTTATCATATAGTTATAACTAGTTATAACTTGTTATACGAGTCAATACTAGTTAGTCAAGTCAATACAAGTTATCATATAGTTATAACTAGTTATAACTTGTTATACGAGTCAATACTAGTTAGTCAAGTCAATACAAGTTATCATATAGTTATAACTAGTTACATTCCTGTTCATTATCATTATATTAAGTTTAAGGGTGCAATTGCATTTTTAGCCCAGTAACTTGAAAATGGTTTGCTATTCTGGGACTGAACAAAATTAGTGTGATTACAGAGAACAGAAGACGTTTGCAATTGAACACACAGTGAGATAATTCCTTAATTAAGTTCCTTAGTTATCAATTATTTGAATTAACAGTTTTTCCATTAAAAAAAATGCTCAATCCACTCATTAAGCAATATAGCTCGCTACTGTACATTTTTTGTAAACAATATACTTTTGTTGAGATTCTGCTTAACAGGTTGATGATGAAAAGGTGGTAGTACTCACAGCTGCACTCTGTGTTACAGAGATTGAGGGAGTAAGTGGTGTTGGACGATATGCAGGCAAGAAGATCACTCAGCTGGAAGAGCCCGAATAATTGAATATGCAGTGGCTCCACTGGCATCAACTGTTTGGGTTCCTCGTTGACACAATCCAAACCTTCCTCCTTATAGCCAAAAACCTCTTCGTCTTTGCCAACAGTTAACTCACTGGCCTCACGCCTTTCTTTTTTAGGCTTTCCTGTAGATTTTGTAATCACTGCCATGGGCTTTCCTGTAGATTTTGTAATCACTGCCATGGGCTTTCCTGTAGGTTTTGTAATCACTGCCATATGCTTTCCTGTAGATTTTGTAATCACTGCCATGGGCTTTCCTGTAGGTTTTGGGTTCCCTACTTCAGGCTTTTCTTTAGGTTTTGGATTCACTACCACAGGCTTTCCTTTAGGTTTTGGGTTCACTCTCTCTGGCTTCCCTGTTGTTTTTGGGTTCACTACCATGGGCTTCCCTGTAGGGTTTAGAGGCACTACCTTGGGCTTCCCTGTGGATTTTGGGTTCACAACCTGAGGCTTTCCTGTAGTTTTGGGGTTCACTACCACAGGCTTCCCGGTAAGTTTCAGGTTTAAGACCTCTGGCTTTCCTGTGGTTTTTGGATTCACTACTTCAGGTTTCACTGTAGTTTTTGGATTCACTACTTTAGGCTTTACTATAGGATTAGGGTTCACTATGTTAGGCTTTCCTGTAGGTTTTGGGCTTACTACCTCAGGCTTTACTATAGGATTAGGATTCACTATGTTAGGCTTTCCTGTAGGTTTTGGGCTTACTACCTCAGGCTTTACTATAGGATTAGGATTCACTATGTTAGGCTTCCCTGTTGTTTTTGGGTTCACTACTTCAGGCTTCCCTGTATTTTTTGGGTTCACTACTTCAAGCTTCCCTGTAGTTTTTGGGTTCACTACTTCAGGCTTCCCTGTAGTTTTTGGGTTCACTACTTCAGGCTTCCCTGTAGTTTTTGGGTTCACTACTTCAGGCTTCCCTGTAGTTTTTGGGGTTACTATCTCGGGCTTTCCTGTAGGTTTTCCCTGTAGGACTACATTTTCCATTGCCCGTAGATGTCTAGCTAGATGTTTTGTTTTGTCTGTTGGATTTGCTCTAATTATCTCAGTCCTCTCAGTAGTTCTAGGCCTGTCCTCTTCTACCTTAGCCGGAACATCTCGAGCTGCCCTCAAATTAATGTTTAGCCATCGGGTTTTATGCTGAACAGCTTCAGGAAGAGCAATGTTGGTCACAAGGCTCGTGTTCAAGCCAGACTTTAGGTCCAAACTGCAGATAACTGGACAACCAAGTCATAGTGGAGGCAAAACAGAAAGAAAGACATATTAATGGACGTTTTAAAACTGTGTGTTGAACAAAATAATAATAAAACGTGTGATACACTCTTCAAGGTGCAATCATTGGAAATCATTAGAATTTTACAACATGGTAGTAGATGTAAGGAACTCCCTCTGTCCCCCTCTATGCTGGTGCTGACACTCCCCCAATCAGCAGAGGGAAAATCAAAGACATTTTTTGCACCTGTGTTTTTCGTCACACCTGTTCAGTGTTAGTTCGTTAGTGTCTGTATATAGTTTGGTCGGTGTCTGTATGTCATTGTTGGGTCATCGTTAAAGGTATGTTTTCTCTGTTTCTCGTTCTGCTCTTGTGTGCTTGTTCTCTGTTTCTTAGAGGGATTATGTTTACTGTTAAATGAAACGTTCTGCCGCCTGTCTGTTCTCTGTAGGTTAGTTTGTCCAGGTTTCTTGTCATTAGTTCCTGTGTTTTAGTTGGTCCTTGGGTGTCGGTGCTTGTTAAGGGGTGTGGGTTATTGGGGTTACGTTTGTCCGGTTCTTTGTAAGGTCAGTTTGTTTATACTGTTTAGTTCATGTTCTTTGGGTATTAGGTTCCTGTTATCATGTTCTGTGTTGACCTTTTGTTTGACTCGTGGTTTTGTGTTTGTTAAAGTTCTCTGTTTTAGTGCCTGTCTGCCAGTGATTACCAATAAAACCAGTAAATGGAGTTCTCTGCGTTTGGGCCAGCTTCCTGTCATCTGCCTAGGGCAGATCGTTACAGTAGATAGTTCCTCTTCCTGAAAGCAATCGCAAACATTCAGAGGAAACTCATTGTCAGTATATTAAGCACACCAGCAGTGTTTTGGACAATCCCACTGGCATGTTGTTATGACAAAGACTAATGTTAGATAATGGGCATGACGTTATTATAGAAAAGTTTGATGGGCAAACAATATATACCTTGGAAATATTGGTCACCATTAAATTAGCACCCTGATGTTGTTGACAGCTATAGTAGTTAACTGTTAGCTTGTCTACTGGGTGGAAAGGCTTAAGTGCAGAGAAAAGATACGTGCACAATATCCGCTCACTCACATCGGATATTGTTCAATGAGCTGTGAGCTGTCGCTGAGTCCTCCCTAGCGTGCACACTACCCACTCAGGGTGGGGCGTGTCTTTCTGCTGGCTCTTGTTATAAATACGTGGGACCTCTTTGTAGCTGTAGCGAGCAGACAGTGTACAAGTACCTTTCGCAGCTCCACCAAGGCAAAGAATTCGATTGTGTTGATGATTTGTTGGTTTTCTCTTTAGGACAATTTGTTCTACTTAATTCTGCGAGGCTTAGTGTATTGTGCTAAGGAATGATCTTACAATAGGTTGTATAATATTCTAATAGAATTCACAACTCACTTTTGGCCAAGACATCATCCAACTTGAAGCCCTTTGCCGTGATTTTTTTAGTCAGGTTGTACTGATCAGCAGCCTCTGCCAACTTGGTCTCCAGCTCACATCTGGAGACCAGCCGTCCCTCAGTCAAACTGGGAGTCAAGGCAGCAGCCGCCAACACCACCAGCAGCTCCAGCTTCATGTTGTCTATTGGAGCTCTGTTTTACAAGGGTTGGGAGAGATTCACAATATTGAATTACAGAATAATTCCAAAAAGATAAAGTTTCTTAGATTTTAGGCTTTGGATTAATTTAGATCATCTACATCAGCAAACGCATCTCAATCAGTGAGAAACCTTAACCTCTCCACTTTATGTGTATCTTGTATCTTTTATGGGAAGCTAATGATTAATCGTGAATGACAATGTTGGGAGTGTGTAAACCTTATTTTGTAATTCATCTTGCAATGTTGAATGTTTTCAATCTGGTTATATACTTGACAAATAATAATTTACCAAAGTGTCCCCTTTGGGTAGATCCGGACACAATCTCGGTGTCCTCTACTGCATATGGCAATATCTCTCTGAATGTTCATGCAAATGGCCTGAAACTTTAGATACACTTTGCTGCAATCTAGTGAAACATATCAGAAGTATCCTATGTCAATGTGTCATTTTGCTTTTGTCATTTAAACATAATGGTAAAAAACGTTTCCTTTTGTTTTCTTTTGCCAGCTTTATTGTTATATTTTCAAACATTTACCATTTCCACAAACATTAAGGTGTCTTCTTTCAAATGAGAATTGTAAGTATCTAACTGGTTCAGGGAGGCGGCTACATACATTACTATTTGGGTTTGTAATTTAGGAAAAAATTATTAGATTTTTGCCCTGAGCCTTGTACGGTTAACCTCTGCGCCTGAGTCCTGCCTTTGTCCTGCCTGTGTCCTGCCTCAAACTTCAGAAGCTTGACAGAGTGGTGACTAAAGATGCAGCTGTTGTACAAGGGGAAGACTAGGCGGATAGTCAGTGTTGCTGGTCAGGGAGTTCAACAGATGCTTCTGCAGCCTCACGTTCTGCCTCCTGTTGGATAGAAAGGCTGTGGTCCACCTGCAAGTTGACTCGTGCACTCCCAGTTGGGAGAGCTCGTCCTGGACCAAAGCTCTAATAATTGTGTTGAATGCAGAACCTAAGTCTTCTGACGTAGGTTCTAGTGGCGTCAAGATGTTGGAGGATGACGTGGAAACCCATGTTGATCATGTCATCCACAGACCTGTTGGCTCTGTAGGCAAAGTGATGTAGGTCTAGAACTGGGTCAGTGATGGACTTGAGGTGGGAAAGCACAAGGGCTCAAATGTGGCCGGCAATCTCCGTCAACGTGACATTAAACTTTTCAATATCACAAAAGCAATTTGGATTATTGCAAATATACCTGCCCTAATTCAGAATGAAAATACACAATCTAAAGGAAGTCAACGTCAGACAGCAAAGTAGTTTATTTTTAGTTGTCGATCTTGTGATCATGCTTTACAGTGCTGTGCTTCTGAAATGCTCACGGTCGGCTTCAACACTGTGTGGAGGACAGAACAAAACGGTTGCTGGACCTAGAGTATTTTAGCCTTAACACTTGATTTGCAACAGAGTACCAGTAACATTGTTAACTTTACACACATATTTCCTCAACACAGCAATGGAGTGTAGAAATTAATGTAGTGAATAGTCACTTATTGGTGCATCTTGCCAAACATCACTTTATACACATCCTTGTAAACACCACTTTTGTACACATCCAAGTTCCAAGTTGCCAGATATGTTAAGTGTCTCTTATTGAGTCCTCAATCTTACTTTAAAAACCCAGCAAACAAGAAGAGTCTTCTCTGACAGTTTCATAATGGCCCCTTAGTGTTTGTAGATAACGTTTGTCAATAATGTTTGTCAAATTGCAATAAATGTGGATTAACTACAGAAGATTATGCGATTAGTCACTTATCATTTGACAGCGCTGTTTGCTATATTCCAGTTTTTATCACTGTGAAATCTATAAGCACTGTATGTTGAATTTCACAGCTATCAGCATGAGAGATTCATAAAAGAATTATATAAAATAGCAGTATGTGTATATAAATCAAATACAAGATGCTTTAAAAATGCCAGCATTTTTTTACTGAAAACTAAAATAAAACAATTGAACACAGGTCAAAACAGTGATCAATAAAATGTCCTTACCTGTTGCTTGTTAACGAAATGAACAAAGTTTAGTTAAAAACCACACTGCTGATTGAACTGTATCTTCTCCTTTTGAGTTATTGAAAACAGATCAGTCTTTTTATACAAGATCTGACACTGCTGCTTAACCGGCTCCGTAGCCAGATTAGGCCATTCGTATTCGGCTCTCAAGCCATTGGGTAAAACGAATAACATATCACGTCTGCAATTAATGGAAAATGTTGACTGTCTGGAGTCAATTGGGAGTGTAGCTTAGAGGTTAAAGGGCAAGTATGAGGTAAGTATACACTACCGGTCAGAGATTAAGTATGTAAGACGTAAACTAGTGAGATTTAAAAACTGAAAAGGTATTTAACAAGTAAAAGGTTATCAACGTACAACTTTCTGCACCAATGGAAGTAATTAAAAGAAACTATCAATTGCAGACCCAAAGCCACAACTGCATCAGAAAAGTCAACACCCTGTATGATAGACAGCTCAAATCACACCATTTGGATGATCAAATAAAGATTCAAAACTGTTATTTAATTGTTACATTTGTTACATTTGTTGTTAATTTTTTATCAATATGACAACTGAAAAAGAGAATTTGCACAACCCTGTCCACTTTCTTTCCTAAACCCCGAAATGATAACCACTAACAAATAAGCGAGCACTTTGGATGCCATTAGGTTTTCTCAACGCTCATGGCCGGATTAACAGTTGTTTAGACTCAAGGGCCCCCCAACCCCGCCCCAAAGCAACAATCACAGAGTCCCTATCATCAAGAACATGTCCCTAAACTTAAGATCACGTTAATGCCCTACTACTATATATTCTTATAGAAAATTAAAGTACAATTGTGTTTAACAATTTGGACTTAGAACTGGCCTCTTTAAAACGGAACTCATAAACACACAAATATTTTATTATTAGGCCTAATTGGCCTATCTTTGCTTTAAAGGGTAACAACACAACACTATAGGGGAAAAACTCAGTCTACACAACATTTCAAATTAGGCTTATACACGTCTATTAACTTTTATATATTTTCCTTTGCTTAACAGGTGACCCTTACACACTGGACTCCTTGACTTAAATTGTGTAAACTCAAAACATTTAATGCTATCAAAGATTCATTGTTTTAAAGTTATTCATTATAGCAGATTACTAAGTGGCCTTCCTTGTAGACTTCAAATATGCAAACCGGTGCACAACATCATCAAAATCCAAACGTTCAACAACTTCATGTTCTATGGCCAGCAAATAAAGTGCAGTAAGGCCAAATCCGAATACTCCCCCTTACCCCTTCCCCTTAGCCCTTCCCCTTAGTTTTGCGCGTTCGCGCGACACCAAGTGCTGTCCGAATACTCATTTTGATCAAGACGAAGGGGTAAGACGAAGGGCTATATACCCCTTGAAACCAAGATTTTCCGAGAGCTTACTTGAAGGCCCAATCCGAATACTCCCCCTTCCCCTTAGCCCTACACCTTAGTTTTGCGCGTTCGCGCAACACCAAGTGCTGTCCGAATACTCATTTTGAGCAAGACGAAGGGGTAAGTCAGTCTCCTGATCATCTCTAACCACAGCTGCATAGGATGAACGTTCAGGATTAACATAACCCATAAATACACTTGTATTAAGTAACAAGTCTCAGTCATTAGTCTCTGTGGCAGACATCTGAGTCTAGGTGCTGTTTGCTGGTACACTTGTATTAAGTAACGACTCTCAGTCATTAGTCTCTGTGGCAGACATCTGAGTCCAGGTGCTGTTTCCTGGTCCACAGTCACAAAAAACAATGTTATTTACCAAGTGAAATATCATGTAATAGTAAAGGGAAGATTGTCACTAAATAGTTTGCTATCACATTTTCATGTCTTGTCATTTGCACACACCTGGTATAGGCTTCCTGTGTTTGGTCAGGTCTTTGTGTGGTATTGTTGCGTGTCCTGTCCTGAGGGAATAGTTTTTACTGTTCTCTTAAAGAGATGTTCTGTAGACTATAGCGCTGCGTCGCATATTTTGTTATTTTATAAAGGTACACCATTTGATGTGTCAATAAATAAAAGAACAACCCACCTGCATTCCTGACTCTGGATTCCTCCTTTCATATAATCTCACCGGAACGTTCCAGGATCCTGGATATTACTTACAGTATTACTTACAGGTTACTGTTATTGGCACCCAGACAAAATCTAACAAATGTGTATGTTCCTTTGATCCCTTTGTCACAACCCTTGGGTGAAGTGGTGTAGGAACCAGGCACAGCCATAGAATCACATTCAAGAGTGTTTAATTTAAAACAAACAGGATGTACAACGAACAGAAAGAAATACAAACTGTAACGTTAAAAAAGGGTGCATAACAAGTGACAAGTAAAATGCAAACCAGCTATATGGCCCGCAAACACTCACCAACATGGAGGACATGACACGCAACAATGAACAGCAACCAGGAAGGTGGAGGGAACTTAAATACACACACTAATTAATGATTTGGACCATATGTTAGTGGTTGGGACAATGACAAGACAATGACAAAATCAGTGATGCGTTCATGGAGGTATAAAACCGGGAAACACAGGATAAAGACATGAGGTGTTTTTACCTTTATGATTTTTTTTATATTAATAACAGGCCCACAATAGAATTACTTCAATCAGATTTTCACATATTTGGTTGATTTTGCTTGCCAAGCATTTTCAGGTTGAGGAACCCTTGCACTTTCTTCAGAGTGCAATTTTCCATGTAGAAAACTGCAGAAATGTAAAAAGAAAAAATATTCCACATGTGTTTCCTGGGGTTGTGCGAGGAATAAACTGAAGACAGGGTTGTAATTGAATCTGCAAAATGCAGTAGTCGTTTTTATTCAGCACAAATAAGGAAAAATAAAAGGAAATGTGGTCATACACAGGAATGCAACTGGTTATAATCAATTGATAATATAATAATTTGATAGTAGTCAACAGGCTCAGTACGTTGCTAAAAGTAAACAATACGTCACAAAAAAACTGGTGATGACATCTGGACTAAATGGATTGTGCTAATGGGGATCAGGTGTGCACAGGGCAGGTGGAGCTACAAGGGGGAAACTAACGAGGCTGTGAACAAAAACCGGTAATACCAGAGAGAAAATGTACAAAAATAAACAACAAATAAAAGAAAACAGAACCCTACAGTTTGTAGTTAAACAAAAAGAAAATAGTTCCAAGAAGAAATAATAAAATGGCCCTGAAACTATTATTGGCACCTTCTATTAGATTTCAACAGGTGATAGTACTATGGACTTGAACTAGCCTGTGACAAGTTGCATCAGTCTGGAATAAGAAAATCACACATTCAACCACTTTGAACAGAGATATTAGGTAATTCTACTCTTTTGTGTCAATGTGTCTGCCAAAATGTATACAGAGAGAAAGAAAACAATATATATATTTGAGTAGGTCAGACACAGGAATAGCAAGCAAGGCATGGCAAGACATCTCCAGGCTAAAAGATCACTTTCAGGGATGTCTCAGTGCTCACTACACAGAAATGATATCATGCAAACAGATTGGGATCCTGAATTCTACAAAACTTTTGGTTTATCTGTTAAATCTGATTACCACTTTATTTATTTTTTTTAAATAAAAAAGAATGGAGCAGACATGAACCCAGTATCCTGCCTGCCACGTTGTAGTCCTCAAAGGTTAGATGAAATTGTTGTTCTTCTAGTGCCTCAGGGGAAAATGCTTAGCTGTGATGATGGACACATAAGCCAAATCCTTTTAAAAGAAGTGAAAATATAATCCTTGTTGCTCAACAATTTTTTTGTTTAGGTGCCACAGCGCGCCTAGTAAAGCACAAATAATTTAAATTCCTTGCCTAAAGTACAATATATTTTCTGTCTTTGATGCACAACAAAAGCAAATGTATTTCATATTTTATAGTGATGATGATTTAAGTGTAGTGGTTTCTGTAGACTTTTAAAGTCTTCTTCCTTCATATGCTTCCAAAGGTTCCAGTAGGCCTACTGATTGTTTAATGATTAACACATTTCATATCTTGATGTGTAATCTTCAACAATCTTCAATACTTGAATGTTCCCGTTAGGGAGCCATAGTCTGACCATAGTTTATGATCGAAATGCATTATTTATTTGCCGAACAAGAAATAATAATGTTGCCTTAATCAGTTGCCTCTTTAACCTAGCTCCACCCTTGCGTTAAAATTTGTAGTGTCCTATATCATCTGTGGACCTCACCTTGTTAAGTATAGGTGACGCTGTCAGCAAGCAAGTATGTAATTTTCCTCCATTTACCGCTGAAAAAAAAGTTACGGCCTGGGGCATGAGATCTGTTGCAAAAATGTGTGATTAGTTGTTCCTGACATGTATTTCTCTTGAATTCTCTTATTGCTGTTTTACATTTCTTCTTTGTCTAGTGTTTTGTCTCCATCTGGGGTGAGTTGCAACCAGTCGTCACAATAGTGGCCTCATATGTATCACTTTTATTGATCTATCTGGTGACAAAAGCAAGGGTTTAATTATGTAAGTCTTACCTAGTCGGTTTGGCAAGATGTAGCCTTAGGATGCTGCACGTAACAAGGCTTCACCGTCAGAATCCAGATAAACTGGTGGTTAAAAGTGTATGCAGTAAAACTCAGTGCCAAGGGCTGTAAGGGCTGTAAGGGCCTTTGCCTTTAAATAGGGGCGAACTGGACAGTTTTCAATTTAAACAGGCAATAGAGCCACATACCAGAAATTCTGGTTTAAATGATCCTGTGTCTGTATGATATCTGCCATGATGCAACTTCTGGAAGAAGGACTGTCCAAGCATCTCTCCAGACCTAAACCCTATTGAGCATCTGTGGGGCATCCTCAAAGAGGAGAAAAGCCGTGCCGAGCCATGGTCAGCATCTGTTACCTCAAGTAAGTTTTCAATTATGTAAAACTTATTTTCATGTCCATGCAGTAGTAATTAAAATATTATTTTATTTAATACTGCATGGACATGAAAATAAGTTTTACATAATCCAAAACTTACTTGATGTAACAAATGCTGACCATGCCGAGCCATGGCTTTTCTCTTTGCTAGGAGTAACGATTGGTTGAAGTTTAAAGCGCCACGCTATAGCCATCCGTTCATTGGTCAGAATACGTTTGGGTTTTCTGTTTGGAAACGCAGTGAAACGTTTGGGCACAGACTGATTTACAAGAAAGAAAAATTTGTCACAGTTGCTAGTGGAATTTTAGTGACAACTCCAGAGGTGGGACAAAGTCATTGTTATGCAAGTCACAAGTAAGTCTCAAGTCTTTGCCCTCGAGTCCCGAGTCAAGTCGAGTCAAAGATGAGGCAAGTCCCGAGTCGAGTCACAAGTCAAAGCCAACAAGTCTCAAGTCGAGTCCAAAGTCCTACCATTTTAGTTTCTAGTCATTTCAAGTCATTTTACCACAGAAATACAATTTATACAAATCATGTATGTCTGTCAGATTTGTATTTATTTAAACCTCTTTTTATACAATGACATTAATCAAATACAGTAAAAAACAGAATTTAATTTCACAAAAAATGATTGTATTTCAACAGCATATTGCACTAGAACAATGCACAGCAACTTCAGTCCTGTATTGTATTGACCTTAGGGCTGGAAGATATGGAAAAAAATTATATCACGATATATTTCTTAATTTCGGTCGATACGATATAATTCCGATGTCGATCTGAACAATATAAAAGCCTCAGAAAAAATGCCATGAACACCCACAACGGATGTCTGTATATAATCTTCTGAAAAATACATTTGCCAAGTCTTTTGAGCCTCCTCCTATAAAACTAAATAATATTTTAGAAATAAACGGTACAAATAAATTAAAGTTCACCTTTTATTTGATTTTAACCTTTATACAAACAAGAAAAGTAAAATAAACAATTTGACTCTGAGACTGACCTTATTAATATATTTACCTTTAAACAATAACATAGGCTGATTATATTATTCTTTACACAAAACTTCTTGCAACAAAACTTCAAAAGTTCTTATAAACATATCGTTTAACGTTAGTGAACATGTTAGACAATGAAGAGGTGAGTTCATGAGTTCGCTACGTGACCGTGGATTTAAGAGACACGAGAGAGAAGCTCATGAACGCGCATGTCGCAACATGCTCAGAGAATGAGAGTGCTCAAAAGCGCATGTCCATCATGACGTCATGGGCCAGTCAACGCGGAAGATCCAAGCTCCTATCTCGGCTTTATGCGCTTTTGAGCCTCTCATTCTCCGGCACATTTAGCATCACGCTGAAACCTGAAGTTTATCAGATCTCAGAAAGCTGAACCACTTCCCTACCACTGAATTAGTCTTTCCTCTCATATCAACTGTCTGCTTTCTCCTCACTTATGGAAGCTCGTTCCGTCACGTTTGAATTTCGGTCATGGGCGCTCATTTTGTAGCTTAAACTTGCCGTATTGGAGATCAGCAAAAATATTGAAATATCAAAAATGTGTTTAGACATCATATCACCGTTATTGATTTTTTTTACCGCGATATATATTGATATTGAATTATTGTCCAGCCCTAACCTCATATTGCAAAACAGTTTAACTTTCAAATAGCCATGGGTCCTTTTAGCCTGAACTTTTTTAAACATGTCATTAATAAAATCCTCACTCCTCAAAATTATCACTTCTGAAAAACTGGACCAAACTGATAATATAATTGGAATGACTCCATAGAGACGTGTGTGTGTGCGTGTGAGCGTGCCCGTGCGCAGCTCCGTCTGTAATCTTAGACCCGCATGTTTTGCAAATTGCAACTCTTTTTTTGTCGACTACCTCGTAATTTTTATAGCCAAACGAAACTATATTCGGTATCATTTTGACACCTGGCGCGTTGTTGCTTGTGCTTCATTGGTTGTCTTGCAATGTGCCTGCTTAGATGCTGTCTAATCAAAACAACGTGGACTACAGTGATTGGATGTCCAATCAAAACAACGTGGGACTACAGTGATTGGATGTCCAATCAAAACAACGTGGGACTACAGTGATTGGATGTCCAATCAAAACAACGTGGGACTACAGTGATTGGATGTCGTGCAGGCAGCGCGCGTGTTCTCTGCATGCATTTTTTTCACAGATGCAGATAAACTGAGAGCGGCGCGGCCGTGTGAACATTGTCTTCCCCAGTTTTCATGGGAAGTAGCGAGTCTTCTCGAGTCAAAAGGCGCAAGTCCAAGTGAAGTCACGAGTCATTGATGTTCAAGTCCAAGTCGAGTTGCAAGTCTTTGTACATTTTGTCGAGTCGAGTCTGAAGTCATCAAATTCATGACTCGAGTCTCTCGAGTCCAAGTCACATGACTCGAGTCCACACCTCTGCAAAACTCTGCGCGTTGGTTTTTTGTACAAAACCTATTACAAGAAAGAAAAACATTTGTACAAAACTAGTTTCAAAAGAAAAAAACGAATTACAAGAAAAATACTTATGTCGCTGTTTTACCTTCATAGAGATATGAGTGAATGAAGACAATCACACAACTTTACAGCCTCAAAGAGACATGATCAATTAAGTGCAAAGCTTTGTTTGATCAAGCTCTTTTCAAACCAAAATACACCACACCACACAAACGAGTACCAAACAACAAACAAATGTGTCATGTCATGCTCTGTCAGCTCTTTGAAACAAACTAACCCTGGAACATAACCTGCTCGTTCAATCTATTGAAAACATGGTAATGTGACTTTCATGGTGAAAGATGTGAAAGATTCATACACTGTTACAACTAACCCATCACACAGGGTAAATTGTAACACTTCAGCATCATGCATTTACAGTTTGATTTACATGCACAATAACCACAACTCAGGCTGATGCAGGTTGTTTTGATCAACATTTGAATACATACCACAACCAACTGAGGAAAACTGAGAAGGTGAAATGTGTCACAGCCTTATATAAACACAATGACTATGTTAACCTGGTAATAAAAATTCCGATCCCGATTGAACATGAGCTGCTGTTGTGAAAGTTGAAGTTTTTTATATATTTTTTTCACAATAACAAAATGTTTCTCTGATGCAAATCTGTCCAGTCTAAGTTTAGTCCATCTTGATTTAACCAGTCAACTCGATCCTTTCAAAGGGGAATGCAAATCATTGTTATTCAAGAACTGTAATCGCTCTCTCCGAAGCCATACTGGCGCCATCTGCAGGCGGGCTTCGGCGTTCGTCTTCACCGGTCTTCTAGCTCCATTCCTCCCATCATCATTGTCTTGTCCTGTCATTAGGCACACATGGTGTCCATTCCCTCATTAGGAGTATATACTGTAAGTTCCCTGTGTTTGGTCATGTCTTTGTGTGAAATTGTTCTATGTTACCTGTCCGAGATCTGAAATTGTTTTCTATTTCCTTCCTTTGAGAAGTGTTCCTTAAATGTATGCACTGTGACGCACGATTTGTTGCATCATTCGAGTACTAGTGTGAACCTACTATTATGCGTTTGCTCTGGTGAAAACAGCTGGGGGTTTTTAAATCACCAAAAAACGCTATTCATTCCATGCCTGGCTCCTTCCTCTTTACACTTATAACTCAGCCGTGACAAGAACACCAGTCTATAACTTAATATATTTGTTAGAAACCCAAACCTTACACAGCTGTATGTCAAAGGTTCTGCATGTAGGGCACAAGAATGCCCTTCAATCTATCCATGTGGCACAAGTCCATGGTCCAGTGCAGACGAGGGACCAAACGCAGAGGCGTAAACACGTTTGATGTATTTTATTCCCATAGAACAACCAGGAAAACCAAATATAAAAACACAGAACGGAAAACATACACTGAATAAATAAAAGTGCGCTATGAAGCGTCTTACCATCAAAAATGGTAAACAGTGCAGACAAACCAACAACTAGCACTCACCACATCAGATGTGACTTTAAACAATGCTCAGCCCAGTGCAGAACTTTTACTGCGCATATTCTTCTGCCTTGTTTCATTCACGGAAACGTGGTTAGTGGTTAGGAAACTCCACAGCAGATTCTCTGTTGAGCCTGCCTGGCTTCTCACTCGGAGCTCGGATCTTTTAGGCAAATCGAAAGGTGAAGGAATCTTCTTCTACATTAATGACGAATGGGGCACCGATGTAACATGGTACTGTTCTCGTCAACTGGAAAAATGTGTAATTTACTGCAAGCCATTCTACAGTCTGCAGGAACACCATCAACAGGCCCCAATCATCAAGAGTCAAAACCCAAGGAAGGCATCTGGTTCTGATGGAGTCTCAGCCTCTACCCTCAAGCCCTGTGCTGATCAGCTATCTGCTGTGTTCACATTCATATTCACACAGCGTCTCAGCCTCCACCCTCAAGCCCTGTGCTGATCAGCTATCTGCTGTGTTCACATTCATATTCACACAGCGTCTCAGCCTCCACCCTCAAGCCCTGTGCTGATCAGCTATCTGCTGTGTTCACATTCATATTCACACAGCGTCACAGCCTCCCCCTCAAGCCCTGTGCTGATCAGCTATCTGCTGTGTTCACATTCATATTCACACAGCGTCACAGCCTCCACCTCAAGCCCTGTGTCCTGATCAGCTATCTGCTGTGTTCACATTCATATTCACACAGCGTCACAGCCTCCACCATCATCCCAGTCTCCAAGAAACCAAGAATCACAAGGCTAAATGGTTACAGACTAGTTGCCCATAACTCTGTGGTTATGAAGTCCATTGAGAGCCTGGTGCTGTCACACCTCAAGACCATCACAGATCTAGTACTAGACCCATTGCCGTTTGTCTACCAAGCCAACATGTCTCTGGACGACAGGATCAACATGACTCTCCACTTTATTCTCCAGCATCTTGACTCCCCTGGACCCTATGCCAGAATCTTGTTTGTGGACTTCCGCTCTGCTTTCAACACCATAATCCCAGGTCCATTTGTAAATAGATCACAAACTTTCTTTCCAACAGGAGGCAGCAGGTGAGGTTGGGTAAACACCTGTCGGACCCTCTGACCATCAGCACTGGCTCCCCTCAAGGTTGCGTCCTGTCCCCTTTTCTCTTCTTTTTGTACACCACAACTGCACCTACAGTCAAGACTTCTGAAGTTTGCAGATGACACCACCCTTGTTGGGATAAAAAGTCTGCCTGCCGTTCAATTTCTCCTCTGTAGATGCAGTCTCAACAACTCTAATGACAGTGTAAATGAGAGTGGACTTCAGGAGAAGCCGAGCTGACCTTCGACCCATTGTCCTGGGTGCTCCTCAGTCTACACATTGGAGACCTTTCGCTTCCTGGGCAACATCAGCACCCAGGACCTCAAGTGGGAGCTGAACATCACCTCTCACATTAAGAAAGCACAACAAAGACTTTACTACCTGTGGCAACTCGAAGAGTACAAACTGCCAATGTACACTGCAGCCACTGTCAAGGATAAGAACAAACTGCAACCCATCATCCGCTCTGCGGAGCAGACCATACGTTGAAAGCTGCCGTCCCTCAAAGATCTGTTCAAAGCCAGGTCACTGAGGCGGGCAGCAACGATTGAGGCAGACCCCTCCTATTCGTGAAACGGACCATTCATAACTCTTCCCTCTGGCAGACGGCTGAAGTCAATCAAGACCAAAAACTCTCGCCACAAAAAGAGCTTCTTCCCCACAGCAGTGAATCTAAGGAATATGCCTCTAAGCCCCTCCCCCTCCCCTCCATTGCTCCTTTGCACTATTCAGATACATATAACACATTCTACTCACTACAAATACCAACGATGCATCGTCTCTCTTGACGGACTGTTCGTGTTATGTGTTTTGCTCTGTTTGCACTGTTCGTTTTAAAATTGTATGTTTTAAATGTTGCAGGTAGAGGTCAGAACAAATTATTATGTGTAAACAGACTTGGTGAAATATATCTGATTCTGATATACCTGATTCTGTCAACATACATATATATATATATATGAAAAGAAAACAGGACGATTATATCTCTGGCACAGGAGTCTTCTTTCCTGACCACATGTTTCACCATCACTAACACTGCTTTATCTTATTGTTTTGGAGCATTACAAATACTGGTTATTCTATGCTTGAGGTTTCATGCTCCGTCTTTTTTTCATCTGGTAGATAATAATGCCTGAGAGTCTTCACATACTGTGCGAAGCTGATCTTCCTTAACGGAGTTAAGGTTTTCTCTCACATTCTTTATTTAACCCTTGGTATTTTTAGGAATCTATTACTTATCAGTTTGCAATCTTTGTGTCCATAAAACTATTTATCACCTGTTCACCCTGTTGGTCAAATGTTTTTGAAGAATACCCCAAAGCAAGCTCAACAGCAATGTCCACCATCATAGTGGACAGAGTCCCAGTTCTGAGAAGTGCAAAACAACTATGTATAGGATCTCGATTTCTGAATGCCACTTTAAAGAACTAAAAAACGAATACCACACAAATTCCATATATCTCATTTGGAATTGCAGATGGTCCTGAATGCTGTAGCACACCAGCCTTAGAAACACTTGTTCACACTGATCATTGTGAGTGTACGCTGCCTGCTTGTCAGCACATACTGCCAGCAAAAAAATATATATTTTTTTATCTGAAGTTTCTAGTTGGATCATAGACAATGTTAATATGCTATATCTAATAATATCCTATATTATATGTGAAGTTCGCATGTTGGTGTTCATCCGTCATATATTCGAGAATGACGTTATGCCATTTTCACTAAACACTTCTATTGTTCAATTTCGAACAGGTTACCCCACAGCAAACATGGTATTGCTTACATGAACAGTACACATTGAAACAATGCTTTAAAACCAACCACATCTATGGGTCTCACATTACTCTTGGCGTCATCTGATCCATCCGACTATGAAAATCAAAAGATGCAAATTCATTCTCTATCCCATGGTCCTGAGATACCCATGAGAATAGTTTGACCTTAATGTGTGTCAGTGTACTTTGAATATACACCGTCTGATACCATCACATGGTCGGTCTAAAATTGTTTTCCTTCAGGCCTGAATCGAGTTGTGAAACACAACACTGGGTGGAGATTTGGTACATTGTAATGTTTTAGACAGGGGCTTGTGTTGCCTTACATTGAAAAGGCAAAGAAAGTCAATACGGGGTAAAGGTCAAATGTCACACCCAAGCAGCACGGAAGCCAAGGGTATATTAACTGAGCGACTATCACCTGCCGTCACAATTGAATGAAGACCGAACAGAGAGAGAACATGAAGCTGGAACTGTTGGTAGTGTTGGCTGTAGCAGGCTTGGTTCCGCGTCTAGCTGAGGGACTGCAGGTCTCCAAGTGTGAACTGAAGACCCTGTTGGAGAAGGCGGCCATGAATATAAGCCAGACTGAAGTCGGTAAAAGTAACGCGACGATAGAGAACTTGATTGCTAAAAGTGAGTTGCATATATATATATATATATATTTATCTTTTTATTTAATCTTAATGATTTCAAAAAATGCTAGAGGCTTTTGCATATTTTTTAATTCCAAAACTAGGCCAAAACTGTGCATGGGTAAATCCGCCTAAGAGTTCAACTGCAAAGTAACTCTGTTTATTACCACTTCTAGTCATCTGCCATGTGGAGAAGGCCACACATTTTAACACCAGTGTTGTGACTCAATGGAAGTATGAAGACGATCGACACCATGAGGGACATCAGAGGGGTAAGAGAGAGTCTGGGAAGGACCACCATTCAATGCCCACAGCCCATCCTGAAGATCACACTGCCCACCCTGAAGATCACACTGCCCACCCTGAAGATCACACTGCCCACCCTGAAGATCACACTGCCCACCCTGAAGATCACACAGCCCATCCTGAAGACCACACTGCCCATCCTGAAGCCCACCACACGAGGGGTAAGAGAGAGTCTGGGAAGGACCACCACTCAATGCCCACAGCCCATCCTGAAGACCACACTGCCCACCCTGAAGACCACACTGCCCACCCTGAAGATCACACAGCCCATCCTGAAGATCACACAGCCCATCCAGAAGACCACACTGCCCATCCTGAAGATCACACAGCCCATCCTGAAGATCACACAGCCCATCCTGAAGATCACACAGCCCATCCTGAAGCCCACACTAACTTTCCTACTCCTATCCGCACTGTCCATCCTGAAGAGGTGCATATTAGGGGTAAGAGAAACGCTGTGGAGTACCGCCCCTTTCCAACCCCTGATAAACATATCCCCACCCCACGACCATCCACTCTTACCCGTGCTTTACTTCCTACCCGCGCCGTCCCTACCAGGCCTGAGCATCCCAATGGAAGCCCTCAGGATGAATACCACTCTAGCCTGGATACCACCCATGCTAAGGATGACGACTACATCACCCATAATGCTCCTCCAACACCCCCTCCTCAGCATGAAGACGCAACCCAAAAATACACTACTAACCGGCCTGCGCAGCCCACAAAGAGGGGGAAGAGAAGCGCACATCACCTCAGCGCTAAGACCAGTTCTGAGAATAATTCAGAAGAAGAGACAGAGTGGACCCTTTATGGCTTGTTCCAGCTAAGTGATCACGTGATCTGTGCCTCAGGCTCCATTCCATCATTGAACCTTTGCCAAATGAATTGCAGTGGTGAGTTCAATGTATTTAACGTTTCTAAATATTTATCACCCCCAAATGAAAATGTGTATCAACATGCTCCTGATGCAAGCTTTATGCATTGGACAACATATACAACAAGACCAGTGGACGTTAGACGAGTTTGATTGGATTTACAACCTGTGCTATGCTCTTGTCTCTTTCTCCAGCTTTGATTGATGACAACTTAAGTGATGACATAAACTGCATGGAGACCATCGGGAGGACAATGTAAGTGTGGCGTTTCTAAATGTGTTAATATAGCATTTTATGTTCGAAGTACAGCGACTTTTATTAACATTTGGATTTCCGTATTTTCAGGGAAAGTGGCCTTCAACATTCAATGGCTCTCACGACAATGTAAGTATGCCAAAGCCGATATGTGTTGCATTTGATTTTGTTCAATTTTTATTGTAATTGGTTGGCAAAAATAAACAATGTCATATAATTTGATGCATTTTAGTAAATGCATGCAAGCACTGCTAGTGTTACTCCACTGAACGTGCATTCATTTGTTCTTATATAATTATTCATATTTTGTAATTATCTTATAGGCTCAAACTGCTCTTCCCGAAAGATTGTGAAAGGACCACTGCCTCTACGTACTTGCAGTGTTAAATTAGAACCTGACAACCCTGCAATTGTAAAAGACCAAAATTGTGCTGTTTGTGTTAATGTGGAAATCAGCCACATTCTCACCAAGTACACTGAGATAAAATGTTGCACATGTAGACATAATACAGTTTTATCATCTTATTTTGTTGTTGTTATTGTTTCAGTTGTCATGAACACTTGCAATACCAAGATAACAATTTTACAGAATTATTTCTGTAAGTGGCATAGGGAGGTCCACTGATCTCGGCCACTGTCTCTGGACATATATTTTACTATTTCTGTGCTTACACATGATGGCCAAAAGTATGTGGACACCCGACCTATGTGACCACCTATATGAGGTGGTCATATAGGTCAAAACAATGGGCAAGGTGATTTCATGGCTATGTGCTGGAATGTATGCACTTATGAGCAATAGGTGTGGCTAAAACACCTGAACTCAATCATTAGTAGGGGTGTCTATATGCATGTAGTCATACAGTGTACATACACTGATGAGACAAAACACTATGACCATTCACAAGTGGAATAACATTGATCATCTCCTAACAAAGGCACATCAAGGTCTGTGTAGATTATGTGGTAGGAAGAATTGTTGTGCCCAGATGATTGAGTCAGAGCACCTCCAAAACGACCCGGCATGTGGGTTTCTCCTGGTCAGCAGTAGGGAGTACCTATCGATAGTGGTTTGAGAAGGACAAACTAAAATGAGGCTGTCAGTGGGCGCCAGAAGAATGGTGACATCATGTAGACTGAGTATGGAGTGGGTTCAAGTATAAGTATAGAGGATTATAGGGGCCAGAACTAAATAAATAAATGCATACATAATTAAATAATTGAATAGCAAAATACTTTAATTATATAATACAAAGCTTAAATAAAATGACAAAAAATATAATTTAATGCCTAATTGACATACAAAATGTATAAATTCCAAATTAAATGAGACACTAAATATATAAATGTTATTGTCACGGGTGACCAGTCAGGACCACGGAGAGCGTTCGTTTAATAGATGTAATGACGGGGACAACCGCTTGAATAGTGTGTAGCGACAAAGCGCTTTCAAAGCAACCAACAGGTGCGACACAGCGCCCTTAATAATAGAATGAGTCCTCACTGGATGGGGGCATATGATAACCACGACCTCTAAAGAGCGTCGTGGTGTACAAGACACGTAACATATCAACAATTCCACACAAAGACAACCCGACACATAGGGAGCTTACTTAAATAGTCCTCTAATGAGATAATGGACACCAGGTGTAGTGATGACGAGCAGGGGCGATTCTAGGGTCAGAGCTTTAGGGGTGCTGAGCACCCAATGAGCCTCACTGCCACCACCCACCCACCCACTTTTCACACAAAAACAAAAATGTCTATTGAAAAATAACATAATCATTTTAACATTGGTTCAACTTAGTCAAAAATCCATTTTATTTTTTTTAATCCTTTCAGAGCACCAGCTTCTTGTGAGAGTTCACACAACATATTTCTTAATATTAGCTACTGCATGTGGAATTTTACAATTAAAATGTTAAAGTTTAACTGAAAATAAAAGTTAAAAAAATATTTCAGAAGGTTGAGATTTGAACCTGGGTCCTACAGCTCCACAGCCAAGAGCTGTAACCTACACTGTAAAAAATTTCACTGTAAATTTTACAGTAAATTACTGGCAGCTGTGTTCCCTGGCAGTTACTGTAATTTTTACAGCTCTTGCTGTAATTAGAATTTACAGACCTTTACTGTATTAAATAAATACAAGCTCTTACTGTATTTATTTGAATTTACAGTATATTACTGGCAGCTGTGTTCCCTGGCAGTTACTGTAATTTTTACAGCTCTTGCTGTAATTAGAATTTACAGACCTTTACTGTAATAAATAAATACAAGCTCTTACTGTATTTATTTGATTTTACAGTATATTACTGGCAGCTGTGTTCCCTGGCAGTTACTGTAATTGTTACAGCTTTTGCTGCAATTAGAACTAACAGACTTTTACTGTAATAAAACAGCATACTGTTCATAACTGGATTTACAGCAAATTACTGGCAGATGTGTTCCTGGCAATCACTACTGGTGGAATCTTACAAAATCAATTGCATCAAAGAATAAGATTGAGAATTTTACAAGAACATCATCACTTAATAATCAGGAAAGAAAAACATAACCAAGAATATCATCAAAATTACTTGTTTATTTTGTACAATTGTTGTCAAAAAGATGTCATGATATAACAGATTTATTGGCCTGTTTGAAAAAAAAAATACACAATGTGTGTATGCACTCATCAATTAGTCCAACCTGCGTCTTCTGGATTGGTCTTCTAGTCTTGCTGGATGCCACTTTTTGCTGCTGGCTTTGGATCCATGCTCAGGATTTATGTCAATGAATTGCCTGAAAGACACAAAGAAACAAGCACCAATCAGCTATAGCAGTGCACCTTGTGCCCACAATAGATGAGGATGTTTTTGTGGACCAACCAAAAGAGCTACTGATCACAGCAATCACAATAGCCAAAGACACAGCAGACATTTGCCCCTCTTACCTTTGGATGAACTCAAGTGTACACGCAGCCTCTTCATATTCGATGTTGAAGTAACTTGCAAAGACAGTGGTGAATGATGTTTACCAGCCACCTGTTATTCTATTCTGACCATCCACTGCTCAGCTTCACCTGAAACCAAACAATATTTAAATAGATCAAAGAAAGGCACAAAGACATTGTTTCAGACTTGAGCATTAAGCAGACATGGGACTACAGAAACTCACAGGATATCACCAAAGGACCCCTGCTATAATATATACCGAAGCCTAAACGTAAAATTAATGGTGGAAGTATGTTTCATTGGAAAAATGTATTGGTCTAACTTACATCTGCTTGAAAGATAAAAGAGTATCTCTTTGTTGCATTGCCTGAATGGACAAGTAACTGCTGTGTCTTCAGTAATATGGATTTTCAAATGAAAGAACAAACTCTTCACATCATTACACCAAACACTGCAGAAATCCACATGGCATACTAAACTTAGATCAGCACGACACAATCTAGGATCAACAACAGGGATTTATTCTACATGGTGTCTTAATTGGTGCGTTTTAAAAGCTGCACATTTGGTGTAAGTGCAACTTGGAATGTTTCTGGGGATTCGCATGTGCCTGGTGTATGAATATGTAGTTGACAGGGAAACATTGTGAATATAAATGCACAGAATAAGTGAGTTAAAGTCCTTACAATTTTTACCACAGGACATGCAGTGACGCGCGTGGATAACTCACTTGTTAGTTTGAGCCTCAGGTTCCAGCATCAATATGTTTCTGTTTTAACATACTGTTGAATAAAAGAAAACAAACTATTTAAAACCGGCACACGAGTACAGTGAAACCAACAGGCATTATATAAAACCGGCACACGAGTACAGTGAAACCAACAAGCATTATATGAAACCGGCACACGAGTACAGTGAAACCAACAAGCATTATATAAAACCGGCACACGAGTACAGTGAAACCAACAAGCATTATATAAAACCGGCACACGAGTACAGTGAAACCAACAAGCATTATATGAAACCGGCACACGAGTACAGTGAAACCAACAAGCATTATATAAAACCAGCCCACGAGTACAGTGAAACCAACAAGCATTATATAAAACCGGCACACGAGTACAGTGAAACCAACAAGCATTATATAAAACCGGCACACGAGTACAGTGAAACCAACAAGCATTATATAAAACCGGCACACGAGTACAGTGAAACCAACAAGCATTATATAAAACCGGCACACGAGTACAGTGAAACCAACAAGCATTATATGAAACCGGCACACGAGTACAGTGAAACCAACAAGCATTATATGAAACCGGCACACGAGTACAGTGAAACCAACAAGCATTATATGAAACCGGCACACGAGTACAGTGAAACCAACAAGCATTATATGAAACCGGCACACGTGTACAGTGAAACCAACATGCATTATATAAAACCGGCACACGAGTACAGTGAAACCAACAAGCATTATATAAAACCGGCACACGAGTACAGTGAAACCAACAAGCATTATATAAAACCGGCACACGAGTACAGTGAAACCAACAAGCATTATATGAAACCGGCACACGAGTACAGTGAAACCAACATGCCTTATATAAAACCGGCACACGAGTACAGTGAAACCAACAAGCATTATATAAAACCGGCACACGAGTACAGTGAAACCAACAAGCATTATATAAAACCGGCACACGAGTACAGTGAAACCAACAAGCATTATATAAAACCGGCACACGAGTACAGTGAACCCAACAAGCATTATATAAAACCGGCACACGAGTACAGTGAAACCAACAAGCATTATATGAAACCGGCACACGAGTACAGTGAAACCAACAAGCATTATATGAAACCGGCACACGAGTACAGTGAAACCAACAAGCATTAGCTGTCAGGAAAATATCCAATTTATCTGCGTGACTTACCAAACTTTGAGACGGAATCGTTGGTCGAAAAAATGGCGCAATCTTTCGTGGACGTTCCGCGAGATGTCGCCAATAATTACGTCGAATTAGAATCAGCTGCATTCAAATAAAAAACGCCAACCAGTCAAGTTAAAAAGTAAACGACATAATACCATTTCTGGCATTCTTAATACTTGTGTTGCCCCCTCTAAAGTTAGTTAGCTTGTTAGTTAGACACACCACCACTCGAGAGAAACATGCCTGCTAATGTCGTCAAAACAATCTGCAAACATTTATCCATATAGTGAAGCCAAAGTAAGATGCATGGGATTTAGGTTGCTGTAAAAAAGTGTTAAAATTATAATAGTACAGCCACCGCAATAATTAATTAGCATCTTACAACGATTCAAATCACTAAAGGCGCTCTGCCCTCACATATTTTAATCTCCCGTGATGCAAAGCAAATTACAGTAAAATACTGTTGACGCATGAGTAGACGCTAGACCCGATCATATTTCCCACAATGCATTTATATATACAGTAATTGCCTGTATTACCAAGACACAGTAAATTACTGTTGGAAATAGGCTGTAAATTTACAGCAATTTTTTACAGTGTACTACTCCGAACAGGGATATTGCATTAGTAAAAAAAAACAGGTGATGACTGCGTTTGTGGCGGGTGGTGGGCCGGCCGTCCTGGAGTACCGGTCGTTCTGTAATTCTCTAGATCACACAGGTGGCCAGTCCACTCCTGGTACGCACTACACAGGTACGCAGTTTATTTGTCGCGCTGCTGTTTTTCTTTCACGCTCTAGCAGTTAATAAACAGAACTGCATGCATCTTGCAGAAGAACATTATAACCGACCTTACTTCTCTCCGTTTATGACTATGGACGAGTCACCCACCCAGGTCCTGTGCTACTCCACAGCGGCGACACGCTGGACTTAAATAGTCCGAAAATAAACACTTATTATAGGTGTACCATGGTGATTCAGGATACTGACTCCAGTACTCACCGATATGGTAAAAGATGTGACACAGCTTTGGAGCAACTTAGTTGATTGACAACACTACATAACGGGTTGGCACTCTGCGTGTGTTTCACGCTGGATGCCGTTCGTGCTGAGCGGTGCAGGTAGAGGACAAGTAGAAGAGGTGAGGACGACACCATTTGCTAAGCGAGGGTGTTTTCATTTTCATCCTTAACACGTACATTTTAAACCACAAACTACGGAGTAGGTTTTGGATATTATTTAACCTTGTCAAAGACGAACAAAAATGTTAGAATAATAATTTCTTACTCCAAGTTTTAGGGGTGCTGAGCTTCTTTTTAGGGGTGCTGAAGCACCCCTAAAAAGGGGCTAGCCTCGCCCATGATGACGAGACTGAACAAGGTGTGCAGGGGGAGGAGATAACGATGGCAGCTCAGAAAGCCGGGGAGGACGACCGCCGAAGCCTGCCCGCAGGGGGCGGCACACTGGCTTCTGAGGGAGTTCTCACAGTTATTTAGATTTACGTTTTCATTTCTTCACATTATACTTTCATTCATCCACGGTGTAATTTTCTGCAGCAAAATAAATCTCTCGTCACCCGTCAGAAGTCAGGGGTCGGGAACCCAGGACGTCATACACACAAAGCATGCACTCTACCATTGAGCTACTAACTGCTCTGAGTTTTACCAATAAACCATCACTCCAAGAATACTTGTGGCAAAATAGTTTAAGGGGAACAAAGTAAAGGCATTGGAGTGGCCATCACAAAGACCTGACCTCCATTCTATATAGAATATGTGGGCAGAGCTGAAAAAACATGTGCAAGCAAGGACACCTAGAAAACTGACTCAGTTACACCAATTCTGTCAGAAGGAATAGGCCCAAATTATTAATGTAATAAGTATTTAATGTAAAATGTTTACCAAAATACTAATTCAATGACCCACATGTAATTTAATGAAAGAAAGAAAATGTCTGATCCACATTGGCTCCACCTCGCAACGTATAGGACTTGAAGGATCTGCTGCTAATGTCTTGGTGCCAGATACCACAGGACACCTTCAGGGATTTTCAGAGTCAATGCCTGTGCAGGTCAGAGTATACTCTTGTGACTGCCCCAAGGGAACAAAAGGGCAACCAGGGTCCAGCCCTACCTAATATATTTATCTGATCAGCTTAAATTTAGCCACTGGAAACAAGTGTTATGTATAGGTCTTCGAGATTGATGTCCCTGCCATTCCCTTTGACTTTAGAGTCTGAGCATACCTGGACCACAGGGCCGGAACTCTGTCATTTTACAATGTTGACCTCTCTGACACAATGATCCTGAGTCTAGGTTCACTCAAGCCCTCTATACCCTGGTTTTTCAGGTTTGTTCATCTGCGAGGGTACTGACACCTATTGAGAAAATAACCAAAAGGTTGTGACATTTGACCAGATAATTATGTCCTAACACCTATAATTCCCGAACTATTGTGCTAATAGATCAACTGAGACATATTTGAATGTGTTAGAGTTATTTTGTACATTGTGTAAAATACATTACATTTCTTTTATATACTATACCCTGTGACAAAGAACATTATGCTACAAAGATGTGGACTGTGCTCTAACTGAGACTCCAGACATACAAATCAATCATCCTCATTCTACATCAAGTATTATAGCAAACAGCTAAGCTAGGCCTAAATGTTTGATTACAGCCAAGCTGTGTGTTTTCATGTGTTTAGATGTCTTCTTGTATTGGACAGCTAAAACTATATAAATACCAATGCCAATTTATTTCAATAGGGTAATGAATGTGTAACAACCTGTACTATTCAACAACTATTGGTTGTAGTTTCAGGTTTACTTATTTTATGTCCAATGACAGACTGGTGATATCCTGTCCTGGTCAGACTTAATACCATGCACCTGACATATTTTACCACTTCTACACCTCATCACAAATAACTGAAACCATCAGACTCACTGATGCAGTTTTTTCACCAAACGCCAATATGAAAGTTTTTGAAATTATTTTTGTAATCAAAACAAAAGTCAGAGTTCGAATATTTGCGAAATGCTTCTAGACTGATAGGTTAACATTATAAGTTAACAAATCACGCTCAAAACAGAACTAGAGAAACTATTCCGGTCTCGTTCGTGCAGTAAAGTGGAAAAACAACCGTTAGTGTTATTTAAATTGAGGTAATTCTAACCATGTCCCACAAGGGGGCGCTAAGAAAAGTTGACAGTATTTCCACCCACTGATTTCAACAGAAGAAGACAAATACGGAAGTTGAATTGGAAGTGGGGTTGTTTTGTTTCTGGCCACCATTATTTATTGGTTTAGAAATCCAATATTAACTGCTTTATCAGCTCTCATTCGAGTAAAAATGTCAAAATTACAGTTGTTGCATGTGTTTCTAAATGAGCGCTTAAAGGCGGCTGCTTTGGAGATTTTTGGAGCCGTTGAGAAAACGGTAGTCGAGTACCAGGAGGAGAATGAACGTCTACGTAGACTGCTGCAGATAACACCGGACATAAAACTATGTCGAATAGGTTCGTATTTCTATGTATTTACAAATAATTAAGCAGATCTATTGGATGAATGATGAATATGCCAAATTATGCCTGATGTGGCAGAGTATGTATAGCTAACCTCAGTTTTCTTTCTTTCCATTCAGACTCTCTGCAGCTTTCTCTTTTTGTCTCTGACAAGGAGGATCACCCTGAGCAGGAGTGGAGCCCAATCGTGGGGGAGGAGGACCCAGTGCCCCCGCAGATTAAAGAGGAAGAGGTGGATCTCACGGCCATTCAGGAGGAAGAGCATATTCAGTCACAGAAAGCTGATATCATAGAGTTCCAATTCCCGTCTCACTGTGTGAAAACGGAATATGATCAGGAAGGCCCACTTCAGTCTGTAACTCCTCCCCAAACTGAGCTGTGTGAGATCATAGAGAGTGACTCTGAACCAGTGGATACGCCTTTTGTGTCTGTTCCCCATTTAAAGGGCCTCAACATGCTTTTTGACCCTCCTGGTAATCTCAACGATGTTTTTAGCAACAGCACAGCTGTAAGCAGCTACCCGGTCGGACTTGACAGCCATTCACAATTGGATCCCAATCCATCGTTTGGGGGACACTGGTCCAAACCAGGCGTCACATCCTTTAACTGCCCGTCTTGTGGAATGGCATTTAAACAAAAACATGACCTATCTAAGCACATGACGATTCACGCGGGGGAGGCCACGTTTAGCTGTGGGAACTGTGGGAAAACTTTCTATCAGAAGGGCAACCTTAGGAGGCACATACTGACTCACACAGGAGAGAAACCATTTAGCTGTGTTTATTGTAGGAAGAGTTTCAATCATAAGGGGGATTTAACCAAACACATATGGATTCACACGGGACAGAAACCGTTCGGCTGTGCTTACTGTGGGAAAAGCTTCATTCAGAAGGGGGACCTAAGAAGGCATATACTAACTCACACAGGAGAGAAACCATTTAGTTGCATTACATGTGGAAAGAGCTTTAACCAGAAAGGGCACCTTAGGAGGCATGCACTCACTCACACAGGAGAGAAACATCACAGTAGCATGGGGCTTGGTTAAAGATTCACTTGTGAGTGGAAGAAATAATAAAAACGCAAAGAGGAAGGAAAAAAAGGAAAGATTGGTCAAAATGAGTACAAAGCGATTACAACATCTGTATATTGTTTTAAAAAGGCAGTGGAGGAGTATTAGGTTGTTGTTGCATATCAAAATTGGTTCTCAATTGACTTGAGGTAAAAGTATATATTGTTATGTATGTAGTATTATATTATTTTTGAGTAATGTTGTTACCAGACACTTCAGACTGAGCAATAGCGTGGGGACAAGTTCAGGCTACCATGGACTGTGCACAATATTCAACATTTATCAAAGTGAAAGTTTTAGTCAACAAGATTTTTTTACACTAGGCCCATTTATAAAAAAATGTTGGCAGGTTTACTTAAAGATATAGTGATGGAAAAAATAAACAGTTTTGCAGGATGCAGATCTGCTGTTCAGAATCTGTTTTCTAGAAAACGTCTTGTTGAATTACATGTTGCTACTTGCTACTGAATGATATAGTTGGGTAATGATATAAAGTCAGACCAATAAATGCAGTGCACTTTGAATTAGTGATTCCAGTCCCAACTCCAGTCGGACCAATAAATATAGTGCACTTTGGTTTAGTGATTCCAGTCCCAACTCCAGTCAGACCAATAAATGCAGTGCACTTTGAATTAGTGATTCCAGTCCCAACTCCAGTCGGACCAATAAATATAGTGCACTTTGGTTTAGTGATTCCAGTCCCAACTCCAGTCGGACCAATAAATGTAGTGCACTTTGAATTAGTGATTCCAGTCCCAACTCCAGTCTGACCAATAAATGCAGTGCACTTTGAATTAGTGATTCCAGTCCTTATAATTGTGCATTTTCTGATAAGGTGCACTCTGCCACATCAGTACAAAGCTGTTGCCGTTTTGGAGTTAGGCTACATAAATGCAGCAATTTTTGTGTCCTGCATCACTATAGCTGAGTTTTCTCACAAGCATCCAAATTCTGTTTTTTATTGTGATTGTTTTTGCAAATTGATCTTTCACTTATCAGATCAGCCCTAGAAAATGATTTATTTGAAAAGACCTGATATGATTGGTTACAATATAAATTAGTTGAAAAAATATTCTAATTTGTCTGCCTTTATAAATTATGCCTATATGTACTTGACCATTTTGGTGTTTTCTTAGGTGCTGGAGAAGTATGGTTATAACTGCAGAGCCTCAAACAATTAGTCATGCTTCCTGTTTTCTGGAGGTTTTTTGCTAAGCAGGTTCAGAGAATGATGTTATGTAAAAGGGTTAGGCTTTGCTAAAAGGAAGGATGAGGCAGCCACTAAAATGTTATTGAATATCAACAAATTAGCTCTGCTTTTGATCTTTTGATTTCTTTCACAAACTTTTGACATTTTTCCGATACTCCAGGAATGCAATTAACCACAACTTATGATATGAATCCAGCACTATACACTTGCTTTGTGCTGACTTGCAGAGAGTGGTGAGAGGGAATATCAATGCATTAACTTTGGGCCACATTTAAATATTACATATATAATGTTCTACTTTGAATAATAACGTGAAAATGAAGTTAAAAATGAACAAAATCCCTGATGTTGTTTTTGCGTAAATTTGAAAAACAGTGAAACCAGAGGATGAAAAGTAAACAGGACTGGGATCCTTCACTGATGACCAGGCTTGATATGACTAACTGGGTCATCAGGAAGGATCAGACAAAGACGTTATAAGCCAAACCCGTTGGACAACCGCATCCCGCCCATTGACTTGAATAACATGGTGGTTGTTTTCATGCTGATGGTTGAGTCCAAACTTGCTCCATAAGTCCTGCCGATATACAAGTGTGGAGATTTGAGAGGATTTGATTGGGATACGTTATACGGCGAATTACTTTTACCAGTATGTTGCAAGCTTTTAAATCCTCTTAGGATCTCAGGGTTCCAGTTTTTATTAGGCAATATGAGATTGGGCCAATGTTGACGCAAAAACATGTAGGTTAGTGAATTCGTGAGTGTGTGCTTCTCTCCCCGTTTACTGACTATCGTCATGGGCATGATATGTCATCCTTACGAAAATGACAATAAAATCATGCACATGTTTGAACAAACGCGATTCTGGCACCGTTAAGAACTGACGTGGTCTTGCGGTCGTCAGGTTTGCGTCGATGTTGTTGTCGTTCAATACGTATACACAAGGGGGCGCTGTGGTGTGTTTTGTCCTTAGAGGACCCGCCGAAGAAGATAATACGGAAGTGTAACTGGAAGTGGACTTGGTATATGTGTGGTTACCGTTCGTTCCTTTTCACAAGGACAAAACTCATACGTATATATTTATATTAGTTAACACAACATGTCTAAACTGCAGTTGTTGCATGTGTATCTAAATGATCGCTTAACGGCGGCTGCTGTTGAGATTTTTGGGGCCGTTGTGAAAACTGTATCCGAATACCAGGAGGAGAATGAACGTCTACGCAGGCTGTTGCGCTTAACACCGGATCTAACGTGTAGAATAGGTTTGTATTTGTAATATGTATATATAAATACATATATTCTAATTACAGTTGGTTTGAATTGGTCAACTGTTGAGTCTAACATACAATATTTGGCTGGCCAGAGAAATTATCCATACGAGAGTGTAGTCATTTGGTATGTTTTTTTTTATAATTACTATTATTACCCTTCCACTAGATATGCCTGCTCTTTCTGGGCTGCAAACTCAGAGTCTCTTTACAGTTCCCGTCTCGTTTAAGTCCTCGTCCTGCAAAGTTGTTTCATCGTTTTGTTTATTTGTCTTTATTGCCTGCTAGATAAGGTTGAGAGGGTTCCATGTTGTCATGGTTCTAGTGTTCTTGTGGTGTTATGGTTTGTGTGGTTATGATGGTGGACCGTTTGGACATGTGGTGTTTATGGTTTATGTGGTTATGATGGTGGACCGTTTGGACATGTGGTGTTTATGGTTTATGTGGTTATGATGGTGGACCGTTTGGACATGTGGTGTTTATGGTTTATGTGGTTATGATGGTGGACCGTTTGGACATGTGGTGTTTATGGTTTATGTGGTTATGATGGTGGACCGTTTGGACATGTGGTGTTTATGGTTTGTGTGGTTATGATGGTGGACCGTTTGGACATGTGGTGTTTATGGTTTGTGTGGTTATGATGGTGGACCGTTGGGACATGTGGTGTTTATGGTTTGTGTGGTTACGATGGTGGACCGTTTGGACATGTGGTGTTTATGGTTTATGTGGTTATGATGGTGGACCGTTTGGACATGTGGTGTTTATGGTTTGTGTGGTTATGATGGTGGACCGTTGGGACATGTGGTGTTTATGGTTTGTGTGGTTACGATGGTGGACCGTTTGGACATGTGGTGTTTATGGTTTGTGTGGTTATGATGGTGGACCGTTTGGACATGTGGTGTTTATGGTTTGTGTGGTTATGATGGTGGACCGTTTGGACATGTGGTGTTTATGGTTTGTGTGGTTATGATGGTGGACCGTTTGGACATGTGGTGTTTATGGTTTATGTGGTTATGATGGTGGACCGTTGGGACATGTGGTGTTTATGGTTTATGTGGTTATGATGGTGGACCGTTTGGACATGTGGTGTTTATGGTTTGTGTGGTTATGATGGTGGACCGTTTGGACATGTGGTGTTTATGGTTTATGTGGTTATGATGGTGGACCGTTTGGACATGTGGTGTTTATGGTTTGTGTGGTTACGATGGTGGACCGTTGGGACATGTGGTGTTTATGGTTTATGTGGTTATGATGGTGGACCGTTTGGACATGTGGTGTTTATGGTTTGTGTGGTTATGATGGTGGACCGTTTGGACATGTGGTGTTTATGGTTTATGTGGTTTTGATGGTGGACCGTTTGGACATGTGGTGTTTATGGTTTATGTGGTTATGATGGTGGACCGTTGGGACATGTGGTGTTTATGGTTTGTGTGGTTATGATGGTGGACCGTTTGGACATGTGGTGTTTATGGTTTATGTGGTTATGATGGTGGACCGTTTGGACATGTGGTGTTTATGGTTTATGTGGTTATGATGGTGGACCGTTTGGACATGTGGTGTTTATGGTTTATGTGGTTATGATGGTGGACCGTTTGGACATGTGGTGTTTATGGTTTATGTGGTTATGATGGTGGACCGTTGGGACATGTGGTGTTTATGGTTTGTGTGGTTATGATGGTGGACCGTTTGGACATGTGGTGTTTATGGTTTATGTGGTTTTGATGGTGGACCGTTTGGACATGTGGTGTTTATGGTTTATGTGGTTTTGATGGTGGACCGTTTGGACATGTGGTGTTAATATTTGTTATTACAGTGTCAACTGATGAGTGAAAATGAGCTTCTATCCTGTTCTGAAGGGATTCATTTAAGAGAGATTATACTGTATACGGTTCTGTTTTTACTAAAACCAAAAGTGATCCAGTCAATTTTCTTTTTAGCCCAGATGGCATGAGAGATTTATATGCATTCTACTAACATTCTCTCTGAGCACATTTAAGGGCTATACATACATGTTTGCTGTCCTTGACCAATAATACCTGGTATCACTCCAGGTGTGATAAAACAGCCTTTAATCTGCTTCCACTCATTAACTTTTTGTTTTTCATATTGGATTTCTTGACTTTCATTAACATTTTGGTCCTCATGTTGGCACATTTCAAAAGCAGGCTTAAAGGGCAAACGCAAATCTTTCTATCAAGACTAGACAATGAAAGATATATAATTTGTCTGCACAAATCATGTGATGGGAACACGCCAGACTTGCCTTAAAGCCACCTGTCCAAATTCCTTTGGTGCCCTGAATAGAAACTGTAAAAGTGCAATTAAAATTGATTTCTGTAGGTTCTTTGTTCTTCTTAATACTACATTTCTGTTTGTTCCGTTAAAGGGCAGGACCTTTGGTAAATACTGGGAGATTCTGTTCAAGTGGTCGGGTAATATGCGCTGCCCTTAAAAATCTAGAGCCAGACATTTTCCTTTGTGTTCTGTAATGCAATTTACCTTAAGATTCATGAACAAGAGAAGCCACTGGGTTTGCATTCATCTTCTGGAATATGGAATGTTTTGTATTATCCAATCAATAGAGGACACACATTTTACCTTATTGGATTTAACAATGCTCAGCAACCAGGTTTTAATTTATATTTTCTATTTTGACTCTAAGGTATAGTTTGTTAAAGAATGATCTACAGTTATGCTAATTTAGTATGTCTGTCATATCTACTTTTTCTATATACATTTATATGCAATACTATCTTATAAATGCAGTCTGCTGAAATTACAAGGCAGCTTGTGAGAGGTGGAGATCAATTGGATGGTGTATTTTGGCTCACAATGGTCTTAATCTGTAAGTGTAAACACAGGGGAGGGATCTAAACTCACATTGTTTAATTCTGTAAAATAGAATCTCTTCTTTCTTCCATCCAGACACCCAGCAGTTCTCTCTAGCTGGCTCAGAGGAGATTCCCCCTGAACAGCAGCACTTTCGGCAGGACTGGAGCCCGATTCCAAGGCAGGAAGACTCCGAATTCACCCAGATTAAAGAGGAACAGGAGGAAATCGGGACCAGTCTGGTAGAAGAGCAGCTTCGAGGGCTGGAGTCTGATAACATAGAATTCAGTTTCTCTCCTCCCTGTATGAAAAATGAATGTGATCAGGAGAAACCACTGGTTCAACCCATGACCCTTCCCCAAACTCAGACAGGGGAGAACAGACAGAGTGACTGTGAGCCAGTGGATGCCGCTCCATTTGTCCCCCAACTGAAGGGACTCGACATTGACTTTGACCATCCAGGAACTGTAAAAAATACTTTCAGCAATAACTCCGCTGTAAGCAGCTACCCATTAGGACATGACAGCAGCCTACCTATGGAGTTCAACCCACCACTGGATCCCAATCCATCGTTGGAGAAACACCATATGAAGCCTACCATGGTGCCCAGGAAAATCCATCGCTGCTGTGATTGCAGTGAAAGGTTTGCTCTAAAAGCGGACCTGCAGGAGCACGTGACTCACGCCAAAAAAAGACCAAGCGAATGTCGCTTCTGCAAAAAACGCTACAACTCCACCTGCAAATTAAAGGCCCACGTCCAACTCTGTCACGTTGAGAAGCCTTGCACATGCCCCTTTTGTGGAAAGACCTTTAAACACAAAGGAGGTATGTCCAGACACATGAGAATTCACACAGGAGAGAAACCCTTCAGCTGTGGTGACTGTGGGAAAAGCTTCAACCAGAAGGGAGACCTAAGAAGGCATATACTGACTCACACAGGGGAGAAACCTTTTAGCTGTGTTTACTGTGGGAAAAGCTTCAATCGGAAAGGACACCTCCGGAGGCATATATTGACACACAGGAGAGAGACCATATAGACGATGCGCTGTGAAAAAATAAACATTATTGGAGGACCAGATAACATCTTTCTTGGAGCAACAGACAACTAAAATCCACTGCATGTTAGTTCTCCCCTTGGTTCAAAGATTTTATGCTTGTACTTTGAAAAAAAGATTTTAATTTAATTAATTTTGTATCCACTGACTTTATTCCACCTGGGACCTAAGACTTTTTCTATTTCAAACCACTCCATACTCACCCGCCTTTTAAGGTTACTGCAGTAAGGTGATAGATATTAAGGATTTTGGGCACTGGCTAGCCATTTAGTCAGCTGCGTTATTCCTGCCTGGCTTTAAATTTTTTTGCCATGATGTGTCGAAAGACTTCTAGTCAGCAGGCTTGTCAGGCTGCTTATCAACTCTGCTAATTTGAAAGTGTTGTTGTGCATTGCAGGAGGGGTGGATGTGCTTTTGTTTCTTTTTAAATTGGTGTGCTTAATTGCATTCCCTGCTTCTACTATATACTGTATAGGCTATTTTGTTGTAAAATGTATATATTTCATTAATGCTCTGCAAATATTGGTACGGTTGAGGTTTTATGTTGGTAAAAACTTGTAAGACAAGTCTGAAGATTTGTTAAAGCCACTCTTTTGCGGAAATAACAGCTTGAAGTAATTTTAGGTAAGTATGTTCCAGCTTTGCATACAATGTCAGAGAGATTTTGGACTGTTCTTTTTTGCAGATTTGCTCCAGATTGTTTACATTGATCTTTCTAGGCTGCCACATTTTGCCACAGATTCTCAATAGGATTTTGATGATGAATTTCCTCCAAAACGTCTTTTTTTAAGTCTGAATTAGCTTGTCTTGCAGTTTTTCCACTGTGTGTTGGTCCATTCTATTTTGCTCCAATTTTAACCAGATGCCCAGTTCTTGTTTGAGACGCATTGTCATAACACAATGCTGGCGCTGGCATACTTAACTGTGGGGATGGGGTTTTCCTTTCCCCACTCTCAGCCATTGGACTCATCTCCCGCGAAGAGATTATTAACCTCACTGTGGCTCCTCTCAGAAGTGCAGAGTTTTGCGGGACATTTTCTTTGCTACAGCTTGGGAGGTGGGATGCAGCTTTCACATTCTGATTGTTGATCCAGGAGCTCCGAGCTAACTGAGATGTCCAAACACTTGGATTTTGTTTTGTGTATTTCTTTCTTTAGAAGCTATTATGTTTTGCCTTAATTAGTTCTCCGGTTTGTATGAACTGGTAGCTTTGCACATGGGGCAAGGGACATTTCAGATTTTTTTGCCAACATAAAAGCAATGTCACCATTCAATTATTAATTTTAAGTGACATACATTGACATTTTAGGTTTAATTTTTAAAGTATTTAAAAAATATATATCAAGCTGGGAGAAATATTCCATTAGTAATTCACCAAAATCTGAGAATTGTTTTGAATACTTTTGCAAGGTGCTGTATGTGTAAAAGCCTGTTAGAAATTATTTTACAAAATATTTTGTGGGGCAATTGTTTTTAATTGTGTGTGCATATTTCTATGAAATACATTTCCATAATTTTAAGGTCCTGTTGGGTCACGTATTTTCTGGGTTAAATTGCTGTTTAAATGTGAACTCAAGCTTTATCCACACATAAGGATACTGGAGGCCAGTTGTAGACTTATTTTTTTTATCTGCTTGTTTTTAAAATGAGAACAGAGATTGTTGAAGTGTTGTGAGCTTGAGTGTAAATGTAACAGTACCAGTCAAAGTTTGGACCTAGATAATTAAGGGTCTGTCTTATTGTTTTTCACATTGTAGAATAGTGATGATACTATGAAATGATAGCCTGGATAACGTTTAGTTAAATTACTTACTTACACTTATGTTATTTCAACTAGTACGCCTGCGTTGTCATGAGGGTTTTCACGTACCCCCTGTGGAGAAGCTAAGTACCCTTAACAGAACAGCGCAAACTGTCTCTAACCAAAATAGAAAGAGTGGGAGGCCTCTGTGCACAACTGAGCTAGAGGACAAATCCATTGGAATATTCTCAGCTGGTTGAATTCTGAAATGCATAGGCATAAATTGTCTGCTCAGATTCAGCTAAGTTGATTGGATGTCAATATACAGATGAACAATGACCCAAAACATACAGCGAAAGCAACCCAGAAGTTATTTAAAGCAAAGAAGTCAATTACCTCATCTCAATCCGATTGAGCATGCATTTAAACTTGCTGAAGGCAAAACCTAAGGTAGAACAAAAACAGAAGACAGCTGCAATAAACTTCAAGCAGTCAATGCCTTAAAAGGATTCTAGACAAAGTATCAAAAAGGAACGTTAAGTGATCCTTTTGATTGCATTTCAGCTGAAATAAGGACTGAATGAAAATTATTGCAATTCATTAACTTCCCAAAAAATGTTAATCAACACCATCTACCGTATTTTCCGGACTATAAGTCGCACTTTTTTATAGTTTGGCTGGTCCTGCGACTTATAGTCAGGTGCGACTTATGTATTAACATTAACTTAAATACAACTGAAAATGCCCCCAAAAAGAAAATCCTATTCTGCGGATTACAAACTACAGGTAATTGTAACTACCCTGGTTATACAAAATACTCCACGTCTCGAAACGGATGCAAACTTGCGCGTTTATTATTTCCAGCGTTCTGTAGAAAAACACCATAAACAACTCCGCACAATTGCACCGTGAAAACGGTTTGCCAAGTGCAACCAGCGGTAGAAAATATAAAACAATCTCCCAAACGTTCATCACTTTACAACTCTCTTTTTGTTCGCTCCTCTCTCAACTCTCAACTCAAAAAAAAAAAAAACTCTCTCAACTCTGACCTACGCCGGTGACTCTACTTCCGGCGCAGCGTGTAACTTTATCGAACCAAATTAAAGTTATTTCTCTGTAAATAAAATAAAACATTATCACAGTGTTTCACTTATTAAATTCTCTACATTATTATAACTATTATAACTGCATATAGTGAAGTAACTCAGTGATAATACAGTTGCGCACATTCACTCTGTCGCCATGGAGACGCATCAACAAACTTCCGCGTCAGCTACAGTAATAAAGTATGCAGCCGAAAACGGTAATCGAGCAGCAGAAAGAAAGTTTGGAGTGAGTGAGAAACTTGTGAGGGACTGGCGAAAAGCAGAGGTAACTTTAACCGCGATGAAGAAAACAAAGAAAGCTAATCGCGGGCTGAAAGCCAGATGTCCAGCGCTGGAGGAACGAGTCCACAGATGGGTGCTTGAACAACGTGCTGCCGGGAGAGGCTTGTCAACGGTGAAGTTACGTCTCCACGCCCAGGCGGTCTTGTTCATAAGTGACACAGAGGATGAAGAATTCGATGGATTTAGTGATGTTGAATGACATCGGGAGCTTGGTGAACTTGCTTACCGGGGAACTCGCTTGTTGGACTCGCTGGCTTGTTATGTTAATTTAACCTATTCAGCCGAATGTTCTATATGCTAGTTGAAACACTGTTTTATGTGTTACGTTAACATACCGGACACCCATGCAGCCTGCTGTTCTGGGATTAAATGTTCCAGAATAAATGTATTTTTTTGGTCTTTGATTTTGTGAAATACATTTTGACTGATGCGATTTATATTCCGGAGCGATTTATAGTCCGGAAAATAAGGTAGTCGGGATTTGCAGCTACGGTATATGGAGGCATAGATGCCATAACTAAAGTTGAGGTGCGTGTGCATGTATATATATATATATATAAAATCTTTTGGTGTACAATATTCATGCATAGTGGTTAAAATAACATGCCGAGAGAAAATGCTTGTACCACTGGTCTCTTATAGGCCTGCCTTGAGCCAATCAGCATTCAAGATTTAAACCACCTCATTTAGAATTATAAATAAATTCACACATCAATTTGATGAAATAGATACACATACAGTACCTTCTATCAATATAGGCCTCCTTGGTAAATGTCAGCAAAAACAGCCTATGAAAATTGTCATTTTGCTCTGGGCTTGGTCTGACTCAACCAACATGTACAATTCTCAAACGTTTATACTCTTCTTCTATTTTTAAAGCCCTGCTGGTAGAGGTTGGTATTAAGGCATGTGTGTGCGCAATTTCTTTTTGCAATTGTTAAATTTGTACACAGACTGTGGCCCCCCACAACCCATATTAAACTAGTCTTTGTAATACTGCGAAGGGGAGAAACAATTTGTAAAAGAAATCATTTTATTTGTTGAAAACTTTTCTGAAACAATTTCACACAAACACAGTAAGTCCTTCACAAAGTCACACAATCTCAGGGTAATATTACATTTTTAAATGAGCTGCCGAAAGTTTGAACTTCACAACATGTGAAAATACCACCATTTCAACAAACATATTGACAGTGATAACATGAGTATTTGCCTTTTTAAATACATTATTTCATACGATTTAGTTTCCAAAACATGCCCATTTGAGTATATTCGTTACATAACTTCAATTTGCCATTGATTTTATATCTGTCTTGGTAAAAATAGTGATCGGTAACATAAAATACACATGTATCAATCCAACATGGCACTGAGCAAGAGCTTTTCACTTAATTAACAACTTTTAACAAAAATGCATTTAAGAAATTCAGACAGAAGTGACGTTGTCTGTTCAATGATGCCATCTGTAAGCGTAAAGCCAGCACCTGTAAGGACATTTTCACAATGACAATTTCCTTCACCTTCTCATCACTATGATACTGCAATACTTCTAAACATTTTCTACATTACAAAATAAAAATCCAGTGTCTTCCCTTCATTGGACTGAACTAGCTATATGTTTTCATTGTAATAATATACACTAACAGTATCCAAAACACCACAGAGGACATTTTAAACACAATAGAGAAAGTCCAGCTTTGACCAATGCATTGTGCATACCGCTTTGGATCAGAGTAAAAATGACCAAGGCCTGAAGTAGGAATGTACGATATTGCCTTAAAAATGGCTGCTACCGGGCTGTACGTGACAACCGTTAAAATAAGACACAGTGGAAAATGTAGCTACCCTTAACATATAAAGGGCATTTGGGACAAGCCTTGTACATCGTGGAACGTCCCTGTTGGGGTTTAAAAGTTCAACCCCATGTTTCTCCTGAATAAGTGAGCTTCCTGTAAAAACAAAAATTACCAGAGCAGTTAATATACACATGCATATACACGATGAGCCAACACATTATGACCACTCACAGGTGACGCAAATAACGTTGATAATTTCCGTACAAGGGCACTGTCAACGTCTGGGTCAATTAGATCGTAAGCGTTCAGTTCTTGTTGTGAACACGTTAGATGCAAGCAAAATGGACAAGAGTAAAGACCTGTCATCCTAACAGACCTGAGGGACTTGGACAAAGGTCAAATGTCAGGCAGGGGACTGGTCAGGATTTCTTAAACAGCAAGGCGTGTGGGGTGCTCCAGGTTAGCACTACAGAGTACATACTGACAGTGGTACAAAACAGGGGAAACCACAAACTGGCGCCCAAGGCTCAACGATGCGCAAAAGCAACTTGAACCGGTGTAAAATCACCTGGTTCAAGAAGTCCTGTTTTTTCTATCACACGGACGGCTGTGTACACGTGCACTATTTACCTGGAAAAGTGGTGGCACCATGATGCAGAGTGGGAGGCCGACAAGCTGGTGGAGGAAGTGTGATGCTCTAATCAATGTTCGGGTGGGAAACCCTGGGTTTCACTGGGGCATTCATGTAAATGTACATTTGACACATGCCACACACCTAAACATGGTTGCAGAGCAGGTACACCCATCATAGCAAAAGTATTCCCTGATATCAGTGGCCTCTTTCAGTAGGTTATTGCACCTTGCCACACAACCCTACTTGTTTGGAAATGGTTTAAGGAACATGAGCTAAAGGTGTTGCCCCGGCCGCAAAACTTCCAATTGGTCATCTGTGAGATGTGACGGACCAACAGGTTAGATCGACGGCAGCTCCACCTCACAACTTACAGGACTGTCAGATCTTATATAGTCCATGCCTCGCCAGGTCGGAGTGGTTTTTGCGGCACGCAGAAGACCAACAGCATATAAGGATAAGTGGTCAATGTTTTGGTTCATCAGTGTATATATACACACACACACACACACACACACACACACACACACACACACACACACACACACACACACACACACACACACACACACACACACACACACACACACACACACACACACACACACACACACACACACACACACACACACACACACACACACACACACACACACACACACACACACACACACACACACACACACACACACACACACACACACACACACACACACACACACACACACACACACACACACACACACACACACACACACACACACACACACACACACACACACACACACACACACACACACACACACACACACACACACACACACACACACACACACACACACACACACACACACACACACACACACACACACACACACACACACACACACACACACACACACACACACACACACACACACACACACACACACACACACACACACACACACACACACACACACACACACACACACACACACACACACACACACACACACACACACACACACACACACACACACACACACACACACACACACACACACACACACACACACACACACACACACACACACACACACACACACACACACACACACACACACACACACACACACACACACACACACACACACACACACACACACACACACACACACACACACACACACACACACACACACACACACACACACACACACACACACACACACACACACACACACACACACACACACACACACACACACACACACACACACACACACACACACACACACACACACACACACACACACACACACACACACACACACACACACACACACACACACACACACACACACACACACACACACACACACACACACACACACACACACACACACACACACACACACACACACACACACACACACACACACACACACACACACACACACACACACACACACACACACACACACACACACACACACACACACACACACACACACACACACACACACACACACACACACACACACACACACACACACACACACACACACACACACACACACACACACACACACACACACACACACACACACACACACACACACACACACACACACACACACACACACACACACACACACACACACACACACACACACACACACACACACACACACACACACACACACACACACACACACACACACACACACACACACACACACACACACACACACACACACACACACACACACACACACACACACACACACACACACACACACACACACACACACACACACACACACACACACACACACACACACACACACACACACACACACACACACACACACACACACACACACACACACACACACACACACACACACACACACACACACACACACACACACACACACACACACACACACACACACACACACACACACACACACACACACACACACACACACACACACACACACACACACACTACTGTTCAAAGGTTTGGGGTCACATAGAAATGGCTTTGTTTTTAAAAAAAAAAAAACAGATTTTTCTGTCCATTAAAATTACATCAAATTGATCAGAAACACTAGTTCTTGACTAGTCGAAGGCGATATTCCATGTGAGAAATTTACAAGAAACTGAAACTCATACAATGCTGTGTGCCACTCCCTTCACAGAACAGCCCAAACAGTCTAACCAAAATAGAAAGAGGAGTGGGAGGCCCCAGTGCACAAATAAGCAAAAGGAATGACCCAAATGACAAAGTTTGTAGCTGTGCTTAGGGTCTATGTCAGAAATATGTAGCGAAGAAGCAGTCAGCTGCTATACAGTACATAACAAGTGCCTATCAAGCCAATACAAATTCTGGGAGGTGCTTCAGGAAGCATCAGGTGAAATCTCTTACTCTTTCAAATTTTGTGAAGGACAATATTTATTTTCTTAACTTATTAACCTATTCAAACCAATTTCATGTATGTTTTCATGGACATTTCAGAGTGACCCCCACCCCCCAAAAAAAGAGTAGTGTATGCCTACAGGCATAATGAGAATTAATTAAGGTACCTTTAGTTCATTCCCTGACCGGGAATTGAGCAAGAAATCAAATATTATTGGGCTCCCAATAAAAAGCTTCAGGGATTCCATTGGACCAGGACTGCTCAACCCGGTTCCCGGAGAGCAACCCGGAGAGCAGGTTCTCAAGAGCAGGTTCTCAAACCAGAACTTTGAGCATCTGATCCTAATAATGAGCTGGATGAAAAGCTAAATCAGGTTAGTCACAACTGGGTTTGGATTGAGCAGCCCTGACTTTTCCCAATCCTTGATTTTTAAAAATCACATTCTTGATATGCAGTACCGTTCCAGACAGACACAATTTTACAAACATCTAACAAACAAGGACAATGTACACTGTCCTGACATACAAATGTACTTAAATACACTCAATAATAATCCCCAGAACCCATGACTAAACTGAACCAGTGTAGCCTGGTCTTAGATCTCGTCTTCTCATCTAGCGAGCTCTTAGTCCAGCCGAACTACCATAGAAGAGCAGCACAAACAGATCTGGAACCAGGCCACATAGCCCAGCAGCCTCACAGCCTATACCGGTTATATACCTAGAGTGATTTATTCAACGGCCGTTGAGCTTGACCGACAGACCGAACTCCCTGTTCTTTTCTCTGCTACCTCACTTCCATATCTTTCCTGCTCCTGCCTTCAAAGCACCGGGACCCATTACATCATCATCCGGAACCACAGAAATGAGACAAAACGTGATGAGAGCATCCTAGATACGGGCTAAAGTCTTTAGAAGAAACACTGAAACTAAAAAGATTGTGCTTCGAAAAATAAACCATTAATTCAGTGGGTGTCTACGGAGTCCTCAGTAGCATTAAACAGAAACAAGGGTACTAAACTAACATTTACAAAATGGATAATGCCGCATAGAAATTGTATACATTAAAAAGCGATTTTACCGAAATACATTAAAGTGTTATCATGGGTGTATTCATTATAGAAACCTTTTCAAGAACCAAAAACAGACTCAAAGTCTGTGTGACCCCTACCGTTTAGGTTACATAGAAGAAAAATTTTGCAAAGAAATCTATGAAATCAATCCACCTCTGGTCTCATGTCCGAGAAAACACAATTTTGGCCAATAGAAACAGTCGCTAGAAATGATGAACACCCAGTTCGATTGAAATGTTCATCCCCTTCACCAATCCAGGGACTCCATTTCCACAGCCAGTTGCTCTCAAGAGTAAATCAAACCGTCTGAAGCACGAAGCAGACATTGAGGTCCAGAGTCAATATGAGATACAAGTCTAGTCAAGTGCCGTTTTGTCATCAGTAATGAATACAAAAATTAAGGGGAACAGTCTTAAATATCCAAAAGAATCCTGAATCAATAGTCAGTAGTGTCGCATCTTCAGTGCAAACTAAACCAAATAACGACGGTGAAAGCAGCAGCTTGGCTTCAGTACAATCAGTGACAGCTGTTCAATGCTAACGAATGCTACTGCAAATGGACCAGAGCACCCAGGGGGGCGACCCCAATCCAGGTAGCGTAGCCTGACATGGCTACAGATATTAAACGACCCCCTCCCATATTGCATGGGCGCATGTCAGCGCGTCTGATTGCTGTGACTGTATTGGTGTCAGAAGACATCAAAACAACAGAGGCGGCGTGACTGTCTAACTGCAGGGTGCCGATGCCACTGAACAGTGTCACGTTTGTTGTGGTGTCAGATGAGCGGTAGCTGAGAGACGTGTACAGCGTTACAGTTGTACAGCGTTACAGTGTCCCGGTCAATAGTTTGTTGTGTACAGCGGCGAGGTGTTCAGCAACAACGCGGAGCCGTCTCGATTACGTTCCTCCATCCGGGGTTCTCAGTGATGGGTCTCCAGCTCCACCACGGTCCACTCGCCCTGCTGGGACTGGCCAGGGGCCTCCGGTGAGAAGCTGCTGACCGACGTGACCGTGGCAGACGGAGGAGTGAGGGGGGGCAGCAGGTTAGGCCACAGGCTGGCCTCCAGGGGGCTCAGAGTGCCCCCTCCACCCCCGGGCAGCATGATCAGGGAGGAGCAGCCGTCACCAGTCAGCAACAGGGTCTGGTTGATGAGCTGCTGGACAATGTCCACTTTTTTCCCCCAGTCCAGGTCCAGGGGAGGCGGTGAGGGGCATTCTGGGGAGACGGGGGCTGGATGGGGGGAGGCTTCACAGGGTTCTGCCTGCTCGGGTGAGTCGGGGGGCGGGCTGAGAGTGGAGGCCGAGTCGCTGTCCACTCGCTCCTCGTCCGACACATCTTGACTGCGATCGGTGTCTTTCACCAGACGGGCTTCTTCCGGTTCCCCAACATTGCCCCCCGTTTCCTGTTCTTCCTCGCCTTCAATCTCCAGGGCTTCATAGATGGTATGGAGACCAGAAGAAGGCGAAAGCAGCGCTGTTGACTGCCCTTTCTGGGACGTCTCCTGGGCCTGGCCCTTCAGCTCCTGTTGCCACTGTAGAATCTGCTGTCTCTGCTTCAGCTCTTCCTGCTGCTTCTGCAGCTCCTGCTGGAGACGGTCCCGCCGCTGCGTCTCCTGCTCCTCCCTCCGTAGTCTCTCCTCCTCCGCCTCTCTTTTCTTCATCTCCTTGTCTCGTTCCCTGTCCTTCCTCCTCTCCTCTTCACCAGCATTTTCTTTGTGCGGTCTGCCCTGCTGTTCTCTGCGCTGCTGCATCTCTAGTAGCTGCTGTTTGTGCTGCTCCAGCCGGCGGAGCTGAGGGCTGGCCTGCAGGTGGGGGCTCCGGGGAGGCAAGTCTGCACATGTCAGCCTGGGAGGGGTCAAAAGGTCACAGTGGGGGTTCGGGGTGTGGTGGTACTCGCGGCGGAGGTGTGACTGGGGGAGCGTGCCGAGCCCTGCAAGGAGGAAGTGGAGAAGACCCGGCATGCGGCACGAGTTAGAAAAGAAACATAGATCAGTGTGGGTCAAAGCAGAGGGCCGTCATTAATGCTCAAATTACAATAATGTGTCAATATAACCATGGAAACTGGGGCTGCCCTCATTCAGCCAAACAAAATGTACAAACAACATTTAGTTGCTAAGTTTATATAGGACAAATGTGGGTAGGTATCTCCCAATTGCATTTGTTTGGGAGGGACCTATGGAAATGTTACCAATTTAAAGTGTTTGACAATTTCATTGGGCAGGATGAGGACACCACAAGAACAACAATCTCCACACTGGTGTGCAAACACAGACAGCCTGAAAAAGCAGGTAAAATAGAAGTGCAGACAGGTGAAGAGATAAGGAAATGAAGACAGTGGGTAGAGGTGGGACGAGGTGAGGCATTTGCTGGGGTGGAAGGTGGCTAAAGCTGACCACAACGACCAAGCAATATCTTTTAAATCGTGATAATATGCTAGTACTTTAAAAGGTGCAACTTGTTTTTTGTGAGTGGCCCAACTTCCTGTATATGCAGTAACTACCAACAAGTGTGGGAAAGAAATGAAGCAGCCTGTCAGCAAACCCAACCAAATCCCTCAGTCCGCTTATATGGGAGCCAAGAAGCTAGTTAGAAACATGCGAGACGAGTTCTTTCCCCATGCGTCAGTACATTAAAAAAACACAGCAGCACCGCATGTGGACCGGGCTGGGTCAAAAATGGCACCCTAGTCCCTTATACAAGGCAGTGCTCTTGAACCAGGCCTGTGCACCATATTTGGAGTGGGCAAGAACCATTTGAGACCAGCCCCATTAAGCAAACCAAACCAAAGCCAGTGAAATCTGTCAGCCAGCGTGAGATGCAGAGGAACACTGTGCGGTTAGAGTGGTTAAATAGTGTTGGCGCATGCACATTGTGATTAATCGGAAGAGAAACGCAACGACAACGTGTAAAGGAAGACACCAAAAAGAGAGAGGAGGAGGTATCTCTCCTTTAAGGCTGGTTGGCGGTGAACCTTCCTGTTGTTGTTGTTGTTTCTCAGCAAATTGGAGAAATCCAGTGGGCCAATCAAGGCTCCCGGGATCCCAGATTACACCATGACGGGGAGGCGAGTTGGGGAGTTTCTGACTGACATCTTATACCCTTAAAATCCATGCATTCTATTCTGAACGCTACGACTGAATGATAACAGGGGTTGATGTAAACGTGTAGTGAATGGGTGTAGATATGTGAGCTGGTAGATACATTATGTTGGCTTCCTTGCTGGAGGAAAGTTAGTGTGATTGACGCATCTACGTGCTGCACAGGCATTTAATGTTTCCCACATAAAGGTCACAAAACTATTTCAATCGATTTTATCGCTAGTCCCCAATACCCACTAAAAATGAAATTGTCCGAAGAGAAATCAGGTTACATATCTAATCTTTATTTAAAGCTTGGTAACGGCAAGTACACCCCAAAAAAAAAAAAAAAAAAAAAAGACAACCGCTATAAAGGGGGCCATCTAGCCATAAAGTGCAGGTGAAACGGGGAAGTGTAGTATGATGAACAGACAGGGCTCTTAATGAGGAAAAACAAAACACAATCAAAATGCTATAACATTTCTGTTCAGTAAAAATGGTCAGATAAATACAAAGTTTAACAGTTCCATCATTTCTTGTATAGACATCCTAACAGCTGCTTCACCACAGTCAATCCATGCCAGTTCAGATTGTTTCAGATATGCAGTGTTAATAAAAACACACACACCCACACATTCTTATATGATGTAGTAGTAGATATTGCACATACAGGAGTTTTAAGCCATATACTCATAATGTTGTAATATATGTTATATATTATACGGTCGTATCAGGAGGGAAGAGGCACATGTCTTTAATTTAGTCTTTATTCCCGTCCCTTTGATTTCTGCGCTTTTATTGTGTTTACTGATAAATCACATCCACCCCAGTTGAAAAGATTGAGGACAGACAACGATGACACTACAACTACGAAAGGGTTTTTAGATTTGATGGGGGAGGGGTGGTTAAAGTTGCAGTACTAGGTGTGTAGTGGGGGACTATACGTTACCTGACGGAGAGTTCTCAGTGTTATCACAGATAATTGAGTAATAGGGTGGCTGGGTGTCACAGGGGCCCCCCCCCGGGTGCTGGGGGGCCACAAACAGCACTGTGTCCAGGGGTTTTACATCATTTCGGTCTCCCAGCTCTGCATCAACATCACCACAATGCATGTAGTGCTGCTCCCCCGAGCTGGAGACGAGTGGTTCTGCCGAGCCGGGCTGCAGCTGAGGAGATGGCAGCGTCAGCTCCTGGATGACTGACTGATCCTTGTCTTCCTTCGGCAGCTCCTCCAGAGAGAAGATGCCAGGGCTCTTCGGGCAGCCGTCTGCCGTAGAGTGGCTGTTGGAGTTGGACGCTGTCATGTCGAAAGCGTAGGATGCCACAGAGTCGGCAGAATGAGGAGTCTCCAGACCCCCCTCTCCAACAACCATGCAGGTCTCCTCTCCTTCTTCCAGAGCAGAGAGGGAGCGCTGGGCAGCGGGCCGGTTCCCGATGAATGCGGCGTTGTCGATGCCCTGATCCTCAACAGGCTCATCCAGCTGGGCCTCGCCCTCCATGTCGCTGGCCTCGTCCTCCGTGGTGGAGGACGAGGAGGAGTCGGAGACACAGGCCACGGTGGGGCCCCGCGGGTTATCATCAGCTGGAGGCGTCTCCGCTCCGTCGCTGGTCTCCAGGGGGACGCCTCGGTCTTGGTCGTCCAGGGCGTGGGTGTGCACTGCGGAAGTGGGTGAGTGGAGCTTGCTCATATTCGAGAGAGACCCCACGCCAGAGCTGCTGTTGTAGTCCTGGAGCTCGTCCGACGTGCTGGTATCGCTGCTGCTGTAGACCGCACTCGCGATGCTGGACTGAGCTTTAGGGTGCAGGGCATCTTTCTCTTGGGGGTATACAGAGGCAGGGGATGTGGACTGAGCGAGCGCCTCAGAATCAGACCTCTGTTGGACTGTAGAGGGGCTGGTTGGGGCCGCCAGGGCCCCAGGGTCACAGGCGGAGTTGAGGTTGGGCCGGTCCCACTGGGTGCCCTGGGCAGAGGGCAGCGGGGGAGCTGGCGGGGCCCGGTTGACGTTTTCCAGGGATTGACGCTCTCCCAGCTCAGAGCGAGACTCTACACCAGAGCTGGCGTTGTAAACGTGGAGCTCCTCATAAGTCTGAGGCACACAGCTGCTGTGGACCGCCTGCAGAGTCAGTCCACCAGAGTCGGACATGGTCTGGCCACAGGCAGCCACATTGGCCGGGTCCAGAGGAGATGCAGGCGCAGGCTGCTGGGTCCAGGGGTCAGAGGAGTAGTTGTGTGGGGTCGGGTCCCACTGGGGAACTTGGGCCGAGGGCAGCGGGAGACACTGTTGCACTCGGTTCAGGTTGTCAAGCCTCTCGTCCTCGGGAAAATCGTCTTCGTCCGGGTTGCCATAACTCTCCAGCCCACTTTCAGTCACCCCCTCGCTGGCCATCTCCACATCTTCGTCTTCCTCCTCATCGTCAGGACTTACTCTTCTCGGATCCTCTGTCCATTCTGAGCCTACCTCCATGTCGCACACTCTGTCATCCTCATCCTCAAAATCATTGCTCGGGATGTCTGGGACCTTCTCAAAGTCCGGCGAGCCGGCCGAAGCGGACATGCCCTCTATATCAACGGCGCCTTTTAGGCTGGCATCACCCAGATCGTCAGTGCTCTCAGTGCCCTCAAGAAGACCCGGGCACTCAGCTCCGAGGCCCCCTGCTGGCTGCAGCTTACCTCCTCGGAGTCTAGCTCCGACAGCGGAGCGCCACCTGCGCGCCACCCGGAGCCTGCTGGGCCAGCAGAACCCGGCCGAGACTCTTCTGTGGGCTGTGTGCCACTCATTTCTGACACAGACACTTGCTGGCTGCCCTCCCTCTCTTCTTCTTCTTCGTCATCATCATCATCCATGTTGAGCTGAACCTTCTCCACAACATCCAGAATGCTGGGCGTAGCATTAGCCTCTACAGTGGGGTCGGCATGGGGTAGAAGCTGGTCCAGCATTGGCTGGGTAGACTCTGGTCCTGAGACCACGCCAGATTGGACAATAGTGTCTTGAAGGCTCTCCAGGGGGGCAGCGTCATCCTGGCTAAGGGGGCTCATCTGGGGGACGGCGGCGGTGTCAGCCTGATTGGGGGGGCTCATCTGGGGGGCGGCAGCGTCAGCCTGGCTAAGGGGGCTCATCTGGGGGGCGGCAGCGTCAGCCTGGCTAAGGGGGCTCATCTGGGGACGGCGGCGGTGTCAGCCTGATTGGGGGGCTCATCTGGGGGCGGCAGCGTCAGCCTGGCTAAGGGGGCTCATCTGGGGGCGGCAGTGTCAGCCTGGCTAAGGGGGCTCATCTGGGGTGGGGGGGCGCCATCAGCCTGGCTAAGGGGGCTCATCTGGGGGGCGGCAGCGTCAGCCTGGCTAAGGGGGCTCATCTGGGGGGCGGCAGTGTCAGCCTGGCTAAGGGGGCTCGACTGGAGTGGGGGGGCGGCTTCAGCCTGGCTAAGGGTGCTCATCTGGGGGGCGGCAGCATCAGCCTGGCTAAGGGGGCTCATCTGGGGGGCGGCAGCGTCAGCCAGGCTCACAGGGGCGGCGGTGGCAACAGCTTGGCTTAGGGGGCTCTGGGGTGGAGATGGAACAGCAGTATCCTTGAGAGTTGAGGTTGCCACCTCTGCTTGGGACTCCAGGACCACCGCTGGCAAAGAGGTCATCGCCATTGAATCTGGAACATTTGAAACGGTCACCTCTGGCACTTCTGCAGCTGACAATGTAGGAACATCTGCTGCTGCAGCTCCTGTAAAGGGGAGGACAGACTGAGTGGGTTTAGGAACTCGTTTGATTGCCCGGGGGGTAGTGGTTCCAGACTTGTTGCTTGGGGACCCAGGGGAAGTGTTGCCAAGGGGCTGTCGCATGGCTGGGGGCCGAGTGGCTTTACGCGTGGGCAGAGGTTTTGGTTCCTGTGATTTGGAGCGCACTGACTTGATGTCGGCTGCTGCCTTGGTGGGAGCGGGCCGCTTGAAGGTAGGTTCTGATCTGGAGGCTGCAACCGGTTTGGGAGGGTCTGGTTTCACCGTTTTGGTTGCAGCGCATGATGGAGGCTTTCTAGTTGTGGCAGTAGTTGGTGGTTTGCCGACATCTGAAAGTGAACCAAAACAAATTCATACATGCTTTCAATAACACTTCTTCACAAAACATGAAAATGGCTCAACCCTTTAAAACCACTCCACCCTCCCTGTAATATAAAAAACAGACAAACAAAAGGTTGGGGTGGGTGATACTCTCATAGCAGGGTTATAGATGCCAAATAAACGCTTAAGCCTACAGCCAAAAATATTTTTGGGCCCTCTTAAGAACAGACAAATTGCTCTAAAGGCTGGCTTACGCTACTGGTAAACATTACTACCACATTACTATTAAGAATGAAGTTAAGCGATGGGCTCTAAAAAAACATCCTTCTCAAAAGCTTCGGCGGAACGATCTAGACTCCCATTCCAGTAACTAGCTAGTGAGATAAGCAAATCATTTTACTTTTGGATTTATTGAAACGCCCTTATTTGCATGTCAACACTCCGGCCATGTGGGTAGTACGCTACAGCTACAAGCCGTTCCTAGTCAGTGGTTTGCTTTCGATGAACATGTCCATAAGCTATGCACGATTCCACATGCGTCATTAGCAATCCTTCATAAACAACTGTTTTGATACAAAGTAGCCAACTATAAGATTTGAAGCTCCATTCACTCAATTATCTCTAAAACATGAGTATTCTGATCCTCCATTAATGGCTAAAATATCCAGTGACCAATTTTGCAGACACATGTTGTCGTGACATTTTGTGGCACAAATAATTTCAAGATAACTACATTTGTAAACAATAATGTTTTGTGAGCAATGTTTGCAGTGGCATTATACAAAGCATCAGAGAAAAAGGTCATTTTAAAGCAAATTTCCATCAATTTTGAACATTTCCATTTGCTCCTTGTGTTCGTGTAGTATTGAGAGGAATTGTCTGACGTGTTTAATTATTAATGAAATCATGGCATCTTATTTACACATTTTCCCTGCCAGTCATTTCCTGCAATTCTTAGAATCTGGTATTTGGTGGCACAGTGCCGTTCTCGGGACGGGGATGGTAACATTGTATTGGTATTTTCAATTGTTTGGCAGAAAGATGAGGGTAGCAAATTGTTAACAGAACTTTCATTGCATTGCAAAAACCTTTAGCCTGATTGTCTGGTTTCATCAAAACGTACAAGTATAATGATACTGTGGAGCATTCACCTTGCATACCTTGGGTGGAGGACGATCTGTAACTTTACCATTTATAGTGAGCACACCGTAACTCCATTGTTGACAATAATACCAGTCAGAGCCTCTACAGTGCAGCATGCTGTTACCACTGTTGAGAGCTGTCTGTTATTTTCTTTGTTGTTGGAAACATTTTGACATTGTGTTGGACATTTTGCTGCTGATATATATTTTTATTTATTTATTTAACCAGGTAGGGCCGATTTGCAACGGCGACCTGGCCAATATATATTTTCACTGTTGTCATAGTACGTCATGTTGAAATCAGATAACAGTTAGACTTTATAAAAGCAATAACAGTTTAGTGAATAATAATTTATTTGCGTCTTTTCACCAAATAATAGGAAAGTATCGATAGTGCAATCAATTAATACTCGATTTGTTAAGCGGTCTCAACAATGGTATAATCATCAATAAAAACCCATCCATAGACATAGTATTAGGTTATAGGACAATCAGTATCAATAACCTTAAACATTATCGATCTTCAGAGTTTTGAGAAATGTGAAAATGGGCCTTTTATCGATCCAGGCACCAGGCCAGATTTCCATCCCTAGTTACTTCTATTATAATATACAAAGTCAAGTAAAAAGGAAACTGCATTGGGTGTCATTGGACACAAGTCTTATGTAAAGAAAAACATTAATTAGGAAATTATTTGAAATAACCTAGAGGATGCATTTGAGGTCCAATAATTTGTAATGGACGGCATACAATGCAGACTGTCACTTTGAAATGTTTGTAAAAGGACTGGCCATAGTAACAGATGAGAATCTGCATTTTATTTACTTTACATAAGATTCACTTAACCTTAACTTCTGATAAGGCTACAATTCATGTCCCTTCCAGCACTATAAACTCACAATTGGGTCAAGTTGCCAGAGCTTGCTAGGTTAAGTTATTAATCTAAAACACTCCTCCCGTATAACCATAAATTGCTTCTCTGTTCGTGGTAAATAATAAAAAACAATGCTCAAACATACATTTTTTTGCAGGGCCTGCAGGGTTGGCTGCTTGTACAGCAGACGTGCTGCCAGCAGAGGGAGCTGTGGGGCCAACCCTGGAAAATGCAGGTCCTGTGGAAGCAGCTGGGCTTGGCTTCAATGTTCCCATTGAGAGACCGCTGTGAGCAGTGGCAGGCCTGGGGAAGGACAGAATGTTTACATTTATTGGGAACGCTACTTAGAAATAATTCACTGCCTCCGTAATGACCTGACCTAAAGGTTACGATTATCCTGCAAAGGTACACGCATTGTTAGTGCACAAACTGCAACGTAAAGAACATGTCATGGAAAGTGCTATGTAAAAGGCCAGCTACTGAACACCACAGTTAATTCAAAACTTTCCCTTTCACACGTTGAGGGTACATGGTCTCTCAAAGCAATGAGTGTGAGCATTCCTCTCCCCGCACTTTTGACCAGTTCTTCTGTAAATCATTTTCAGTTTAAGTGAATGTTGCTGTTCGTTTTTATGTACTGAACACAGCCCTGTTCTGCTTAGCAAAAACAAAAAGGCCACAGAAATCATTAACATAGCCCATTCATCGTCTGACTGCATTGCTTAGTCATTTTCTAATACCAGCAGAGTGGGGGAGGAGGGGATGCTGGAATGAGTGATGGCGAAAGAAATTGACAAACACTGGTGGGGGGAGGGTGGAACTGGCTATGGGTGAGAGTAGTATCCCAAATAGAGGTGAGAATAGAGACTAATTAATAGACACTGCCGACTCCTCCCATCTAAAATGGTCAGGAAAGACAAGCCACTAATCTATTAAACTGTGCAGAAGTCACTTAAATGACAGCTCTTGACCTTCAAAACTTGTCCTGGCCACATCCCCTTCATCCTCTCCTGGTTTTCTACTGGTCCCTCTACTAAGTGAGGTGGGCTGGGGAGAGCAAGGCCAGATCTACCATTTCGAACAGCTTGTTCATTTGAACAGTTGCCAAACAGCTGTAGAGATGCTTCCTGCCAAATGATCTAGTTGTGACCTTTGCTAGAGTTATGCTGGGACACATTTGTGACACTGCTGTGTGCAATTAACACGCATGAGACATTTGCAAAGTTAATACTGAAACCATACAGCCAGGCATTCATTAACTAAAACATGTTGCCATATCTGCTTTATGCAACATATTTTCTCTCCTCTGCTGCGTATTTCTAGGACCATGGTTCAGGAAATAGTACGACACTACATTATCTCTCAACATTACCGGTCGGATAAGGGTTAAAGGACTCTGGGGGGGGTCCTCCAAGGCTCTGTTAGATGTGTCCTTCAAAGTATTTCCGGGTATGAGAAGTAATTCATAGAGAACAATCAAAAAAGAATTGTTAAGTAATATCAGAAAACAAGTTCAGGCTGGGAGTGAATCTGCATTTTGCAAAATAATAATGTCAGTCTTGGATGCATGTAAAGCATACAATTGTGATTTTATACAAATGAATATGCACATACGATGTACTGTATCTGCCAGGTAAGTATTGCTGCGCTGTTGAGAAGACTTTTGAGCAAAGTTTTAATTCAGTTTAACCACAAGTTGCAGTTCTTGCTGGAAGCAACTAGAATACACGTGTGTACTACAGCTTTTTTTTTACAGCTTTTTTTTTGTGTACTACAGCTCAACAATGAATAAAGAGTAGGGGACGGCAGTGGCTCAGTGGGTTGTCTATCAATCGGAAGGTTGGTGGTTCGATCCCCAGTTCCTCCTGGGAAATTGTTGGTGTCCATGAGCAAGACACCTAACCCCAGCTGCTCCTGGTGAGCCTGCAGTCGCCTTGCATGGTAGACGCGGTCGTCAGTGTATGAATGGGTGAATGAGACGCAGGATCTGTAAAGCGCTTTGGATAAAAGCGCTATATAAAAGCGCAGCATTTACCATTTATAATTATTATAATTATTATAGCTGGGAGAATGCAGAGTCCAATACTTAAAAAATGAGAGTAAAGGCAGAACGTGAAGATGGTCCGAAACTTCACAATTGTCTTGTGAGACACTTGGACTGCTAGTTTCCAGTAGACCGCAAATGCCTATTTAAGACCCCGGCCCTACAGCGGTCAAAAAGTATGTAAGTATTGGCCTAATGCATGTCATACTTGGCTGTTTTTCTAAAGCTCAATGGAACAAAGGAAGAATATTAGTTTACATCTATGCTCCCACTTTCATTTGTTATACCACAGAACCAATTCATTCGAAGCTCTGAAAACCGAACTGAGGAAAACATCAAACAGCCGTTATAATTCCATTGTCAATTACTCCAATATCTGTCATGCTGCAGCGCTGTCCTTTTGATTGGTTCTCCATGGTACGGGCGTAGCCAACATCATGCATTAAAGGACAGCGAAGTGCACCGGCCGTGCACATGCTCCTCCCAACAATACAAATCGCCCGACATTAGTCGTTTGTTTGTAAGCCAGATCAAACAAAAACAGCGGCAACTAGACCGCTACGCTGTTCGGATATTGCACAGTAATGGCATCGAAGGCACAGAATGTCAAACTTTGTGCAGTAAAGTGCAGCCAAATTAAGGGGACAAACGGCATGCTGGATCGGGATCCTGATGACAAAACAAATAAAAGGAGAGGCGTGTCACCATAGAGACGCCATTAGAGAAGAAAACCAAAGAGGTATGAAGATGGGGAACAGATAACGAGAAGCTCATGTAGGTGGATGGCTCCCATAGAGACCACAAAAGGACAGTAGCCCCTAAAGGGAATGATTACTTCTGGTTGGAAAGAGTGAGGGGAGGTCAGGCATTGGTAAGTAGAGCAATAACCTGACATAACCTTCCTTGCTTTATGAGTGAAAGGCTTAATTCCCATGAGTGGAGGGGGTCAAGCAGGGAATGTAAAAATTGTTACTACGCAGTGAAAGACACTCAGTATTGCATGAACGAAAGGCCACAATAGAGCGGAGGCCTTGGTACATTGGCTGTGGATAAATGTAGAAGGTTTTGCAGAAAATTGCATATCTGGAGATGGCAAGGCATAGGGGTAACAAACAAATAAACGGTAATTACAAACAAATAACTGCAGATTTTTTTTCAAAAACAAATTGCTCACCGCGAATAAGACTTCCTACAACTCGTTTCTGGCTTCTTTTTAAAACGCACAATTGCTTTGATTTCCGCACACTTCTAATGAACGCTCAAAACAAGCAGTAGACACGTGTGGTAAACAGCAGACACGTGTGGTAAACAGCAGACACGTGTGGTAAACAGCAGACACGTGTGGTAAACAGCAGACACGTGTGGTAAACAGCAGACACGTGTGGTAAACAGCAGACACGTGTGGTAAACAGCAGACACGTGTGGTAAACAGCAGACACGTGTGGTAAACAGCAGACACGTGTGGTAAACAGCATTAGGATAACCCAATTCAATTGCGACAAGACAAACTGTGAGACGAAAAGAACATGCAGAATGCTAAAAAACATGTCAAATGCTCGTTTCCATGCCTAGTCTTAAGCCACTCTGTTGCCTAATAGACCACAACCTGTCTGAAGAAATCACAGCCGACCATGAGTATTTAAATCCTCGCCAACACACAAGTTGCAATGAAAGGCATTACTTCAAGACTGCAGAATTACTAGTAACAGAGAGAGGAATGAAGTGGCTGAAGTGTTTCAAGTCGCCGGCAGAGGGTAAATTGAAAGAGAGGACAGAAACATTGTGTTACTTCATGTGCTGAAGCTAGATGGTCCACGGTTGCCCACTAAGTTCTTCAGCAAGAATGCGCTCGGCTATACCACATGTTTGTAAAGGCGTGTCCAGGCTAAATCCACACATTGCTATGGCCATTTTGACGGCATTCCCCTTTGGACAGCTCTCGACAACATGATTCACCCAGCCTTGTACAACACTGTGGTTCTCTCACACATTCCCAGAAGTCTCCAGGCCAACCAAAATGGCATATGACCTCAAGGGAGGAGTGAGCAGAGGTTGGGCCTCCAGGGTATGCTGACAAAAAGCCTTTGGATGAACAGAACTGCGCAGACAGCGTGAGGCCACTGGTTTAGGATGGAGGGGAGAAAAAGATGGGGAGAAGACGTGCAGCTTACGAATCCCAATTCCTCTCCACGGTATCGATCTCCTGCAGACATAATCAAGCCACCACAGAATGGCTCGTGATTGGTCACTCGCAAAAAACGATAAAATTGAAAACTAACGTTTTTTTCAGACAGTTGTGTTTAGTCCGGTGAAAATATTTCTTGAGACAGAAGTGGCACGCATGCTTAAAGTAAACGGCGCTTACAACACCTGCTGGCCTGGTTGACAACCCTGCCCCCTCCCTCTGTGGAAGATGGTAACACCGTGCCACCTGCCCAACTATTCAATACCCTTGTGTTTGGCCATTAGCCAATCACATGTTCCGAGGCTCCTATTCAACTTCACTCGACCTTATCCTGACCCCCGTTCTTGACACGCATATTGATTTCCATCAAGCCCAATTTATTTACTCCTTTAGGGCAATGAGCGTTCATTATTAACTAAGGGAAACCTATTTCCTAGCCAAGGTGTAACTGCGGTAACACCATACGCCGTTCTTCCATCTTGTTTTCTTTTCATGTGTGCTGTCTGGCAGTGTATTGCAGGTGGTGGAATGGATCTGTAATATTATGGTGCGCCTGTTAACTAGTAGCCACACTCTGTGAGGCAGGAACTGGGCCCAGCGTGGAGACGCATAACCTGGCACTCACCTCTGCGGACATCCGACAAAAGCAGCATGTACACACACACACACACACACACTTGATGCTCCTTGATGTTGCTGCACAAATCCAAAACCATCACACAGCCCGTTCATCTGCCACATTCCTGACCACTGAGACAACAGCCGTTGAGAATGAGGTTACGGAAAACCAGTCATCCTACGAGTGACGCCTAGCTCAAACGTTTCACAAACGCCAAAGCTCCATGACAACATCTACTTCAGAGTTGATGGAAAATCTAGTGCTAGTGGAGGGGATTTTCAACCGCACGTTACAGCCAGACGCATCACCGATTGAGATAAAAGCATGTGGATCGAGTGCTGTGTGGAAACAGTTGTACAGCCGCCGCCACAGCCAATTACACACGGAGAGAAAACAATGGTCATTCCCTAAAAAAAACATCAAAGCAAAAATCAAGCACTTTTCAACGATTTCACAATCTTCAAAAAATTAGAACATCCGACAGAAGGAATGAACAGGCGGACAAGTATTAAAAAGGGTTGAGCACAGGCGGACAAGTATTAAAAAGGGTTGAGCACAGACGGACAAGTATTAAAAAGGGTTGAGCACAGACGGACAAGTATTAAAAAGGGTTGAGCACAGACGGACAAGTATTAAAAAGGGTTGAGCACAGACGGACAAGTATTAAAAAGGGTTGAGCACAGACGGACAAGTATTAAAAAGGGTTGAGCACAGACGGACAAGTATTAAAAAGGGTTGAGCACAGACGGACAAGTATTAAAAAGGGTTGAGCACAGACAGACAAGTATTAAAAACAACGGTAACGCGTGGAGCGCTGGATTGGCAGAAATGTAGCTCGACAAGTTTATATGGTGCCAGTTAGGGGCCGCTCAACTAAAGCAGCAGATCGCAGACGGTACATTTCCAGTCTAACGAAGACGGTCAAAAGGTGCAGTCTGTGTGTGTGCCTGGAAATCTAACCATAGAAACAACAGTTTAACCCGTACCGGGTCAGTCAACCATTTCCTAATCGGATAGAAATGGTACATTAGGCAGGAAGCAGACTAGAGTTTCAATCAAATTACATCTCTGAGAGCTTGAGTGGACTGTCTCACATCCTGAGTGCGTGGCCCATAGCGTGGCCCATAGCGTGGCCCATAGCGTGGCCCATAGCGTGGCCCATAGCGTGGCCCATAGTATCCGCATCGAATTGTAAAACACACTTCAGAATGTACCTTTGTACATTAGACAGACGTTCATATCCAGAGCGACTAACGAGAGTGAGCGCAAACTCTTGTCATACTGGCTTCATGTGGGAATCAAACCGCCAACCACGGCACCCTACTGGCCGACTCTTAAAGCAATACGGCGAATGTCCAGTTACAGTAACTGTCCAGTTCCATCATCAGGGCCATTTTACAAAATAAACATCTGCAGGGATCAAGACACAGTGGTATTGTGTCTAGCTTTGACACATCCAAGCCAATAGAAACCCATTCAATAACCCCTGCCCTGGAAATGGGGGGGGGTACTGTGGCTGGAGTGCCCCGTCTGGGTGACAAAGACTTCTGTGATCCAGACCAGTGTCATCCAGCAAGACTGTGGCGGGACAGAAAAGCTCTCTGTCTTTATTTCCGACAGTAATTCAGGCTGCTGGAGAATAGAGGCCTAAATATAACAACCGACCACGATCCACTAATTCCACGTGGAGCCTCTTCAAGCTCTTTGAGTAATCTGCAGAGTCAGGCTTTAGGTGCAGAACATCTCCTAGTACCTTGTTGTGTGATTGCACTGTGTGTTGCAGTTGAAGAGGGGTTACTTCAGTACAGTAAAGTGGGCTACGGTTTGTCCCCTTTTGAGGTCATACAAACTCGAATCGGCTTTGCTGTATTACTTTGCATGCATGGTGGTGATGCAATTGCAAATAGGCTGCCTTACCTGCTTGTCTTGGAAACAGCCGTCCTATTGGGTTTGGCTGCAGCTGTGGTCGCAGGTCTTGGAGCTAAAGGGGGTTAAGAAAGAAAAAATGGATGGGTTAAGTCGAGCGATTCAACACATTGTTTCTCAAGCAAAACACAGGCATTTGTCTAAACTCACAGCGCTAAACTACACATTTAAAAAAAAGTGCCTTTTTGTATTGGACCATATGCGTAATGACCAAACAGTCATCTAAATGGAGTCCGTTGTAGTCTACCTCACCTGTAGTTTTGGGTCGGGCCCCAGCCCCGTTGCTGGGTCCTGCTGGGGAAGCTCTTTTGGTCGGAGCCCCTGAGACAGCAGCCCGGGTTGAGTTCGTAGAGTTATCCGGCTTGGCCGCCCCGGCAGGCTTCCTGTCAGCCACCTTTGTCTGGGTCCTGACAGTGAAAGCCACTCCCACTGGCCTCTTGGCCACAGCAGCAGACGTAGATGGTCCAGTGGCGGCAGTTGTTTTCTTCTTGTCTAGCGCTGCTTTCTTGGCCAAGTCATTGACTAAGGGCTTTACTCCATTGGCCGTGCGGTTTGGGGCAGTGCCTGGGCGTGAGGTGCTGGGCATTGATGCCGGACCGGTTGTGGTCTTGGAGCCGGCTGTGCCCGGGCGCGGTTTAGCCATGCCTGGCCGCGGTTTAGCCACACTTGTGGTCTTGGGCTTCAGGTTAGCGGCTCTCTTGCTGGCGGCCCCATTGGTCTCCTTGGAAGACGCTAGGGGCGCTGTCCGGTTTGCTGGCAGCGCCGCAGAAGGGTCTGGGTGTGGGAGGGTCTCGTCCGGGACTGTCCCTTGGGCCATTTCTATAGAGGGCTCTGCAGTTGCCATGGCAACCCCATCCGATTTCATTCCCTTGTGGTCCTGGCGACGGTCTCTCTCACTTGATCCAGCGGCTCAAACACTCACTAAACCGTGGAGTGAAACAGACTTCCTGGCTCCAACTTTTACAGCCTGGATGGGGAAAGAAGAGGGTCATTATGAGTCATAGGACACAAATATCCTCAATTCATCAAAATGCGTATCACACAGCTAAAGGCCTCATTATGCTTCTGCGTCAACTCCATGGCGTAGCTACGCCGTCACTCCTACGGCATTGTGGCCGTTTTATGGTTCTGCGTCGGATTGTGTTGCATTTCACATCCAGATGCATAATCTGACCAATCACAGCTCTTGTGGTCTGCGTCGCCTCGACGCGTAGTTACAATTTTTTGGAGGTGCACGTCGAGCTACGGCGTAGGGGTCGGAGAGTGGTTCGCGTCGACGCAGAGGGGTCTGCGAGGGTACGCCGTCGATTCGACGCAGAAGCATAAAACAGGCTTAAGTAGTAGCAAAAATATTCAAGGGAAAACTGCCCTCCAGGAAAACTTAAAATGCTTATAAAAACAGGAAAAAACTATTGTTTGTAATGTGCACAGACGTTGCTTTGATCTTAAATAACACGGAGATCATGATTCATGACCAAAACGGACTTGTCACAGTACAATAAAAATACAATAACTATAACAAAAAGGAAGCCTTGAAGAGGCAGTGCAGAACCTTGACCCCACCAGGGCTCTGCTGACTTCAGTCAGCCTTGCAGTTCTCATCCTACACTTTCTACGAATCTTCCAATCGGCTCTTACAAATTCCTATAACCAAGATACAGAGCAATCGGAACACAGAAAGGCCATTGCAACAGCACACGCACCCTCCAACTGAACGTAAGAGGTTTGTGTGAAAGAAATGGCCTCAATCTAAAACCATTTCAATGCAGCATGCTAACAAATGGCTGGGAAGCCCCTTGGGCAAGCATACACAGCATCACATAGAGAAGGCATCCTCAGGGACTAGCAAAAGTGTCTAGGATGCCTGCAAGGGTAACTGTGCCATGTGACCCATGGCGATATTGAAAATACCAATTTGGCAGATGCAGATGTTTTTTTAATTACCATTTTTGCTTTTGTTGTTATTTATTCCCCCTTGTGTCAGGGGGAAAAAAGAAATCTTCATTACAAAAAAATAACTGAACGGTTTTAACGTTATTTAGCACCTCATAACACTTTCAATTCAATCATACTCCGCGCGAAATTGTAACTGTAAAAAATTTGCTTATATGCCAATGTCAGTCAACAAGGCTATGATGTGATGCCCCATTTACACAGTAGATAAAGAATGCTTCAATAATCTTCTGAATGAACTGGACAAACCATATAAAATCCTACACCCAACTACTTCACAGGTAACTATCCCGCAGCAAAACGAACAACGCAGAAAGGCGATGTAGGCAGAGTTCGGAATCGGACAGATCAAATATTTTTCATCCACGACTGTCATGTGATCAATAGCTTTTTTATAACTAAACTTTAAACTGAAGAGACTCATTGTGATAAAACGTGTTGCTATGCATTAACATCGATAAATAACGTGTTCGTACATGTTTTATGCCATGTGTGACCACCATTCCTTAATCAACATTGGCCAAAGTGTGAAGCTGACTGTTTCGTCAGCCAGCTGAGCACTTTGCAACACTTTAGGCTAAATCGCGTTAAATATTGCCCACATTTTGGGAGAATTTACCATACAGTAACACTAGAATTGTTTAGAAACCTCTTTCCAACAACAGACAGATGGGATGTTTTGGCCATCGGCAGACCACTGGTCAGCTAATGCCAGAAACGTACCAAAATCGAGCCGGTGCCACATTCCCTTCTGCCAACTGGATCGGCTGCTGCGGGAGCATGCATTGACATTCTGCCAACCACAACCTGGGAATGGCATGGTACAACCTGTAAAACCCTACATTTACAGAAGGCATACCAGGGCTTAGTTAATCTGCAATGAGACAATTTGAAAGACACACCTATTCTGAAGCAGCTAGTTGCGGAATTCCATATGAAAATTATTAAAATCATACGAGTCTTAAATGTTTATTTAAAGGGTCAAAACCACACATCAGTAAATTGCAGCACGAATTTGAGAAACTTCTGCATTGGTTTACCGTCGCTGGTGACACCGATAGCTGATACCCAATACATTACAAACACCCAATTGGATGACTGAAAAAGGAAACGCCCAAAAGACTCGGTAGAATAGATAGCCTGGCCGATAGACATGCAAAGCTTCATGCGATTCGATCAAACACAAAAGGGCCACTGTTCCCTCGACCCTTCTCCAATTTGCATAACAAATCCCAGTTCGAAAAAAGCCCAACACCCCAACCGGGACGCAGCATGCCTCTTCACTAGCTAACGCCGAGGCTAATATCACAATTAGCGCAATAGCACTGGCAACAATCAGTGTTTTGGAAGTATGCAAATTCATGAGCTGGTTAGAAATGGCTCTCCAGCTGCAGTCTGGCTCAGGGCGAGTGTTAGCGCGGCTGGCATATGCCGGATGGGACGGGCCGTCTAGACTAGAGAGACTCGGTTCCCCCCTCAGTCCGTTCAGTGAGCGTCTCTTACAACTGCACCCCCTCTTGTTTGATTCTCCTCCCTTTTGAATATTTAATCATATCATACATTATCCCTTGGGCAGTTTAATAACAGCTGTTTGCAGTCCTGAACATAGCGGGCGCAGTCGTCTCGGGGATGAGGGGGCTGGGTTGAAGATGCTGTGTCCCTGAGAACCGGATATTTCCGCCAACACGGGGCGCAGACATGACCAGCAAGAATCAGACCCAACAGACAGCGCATGCCACTTTTAATACCCCGTGCAATACTATCAGTGGAGGATTTGGTTGCATGAAGAGCAGGTCAGAACTGCAGGGCGCTGTCAGATTAGTGTCATGGCACAGTTTAAACCCAGGCATAGAAAGTGGTGTACATGCTCCGAAAAGGGGAGGGTGTGTGTGTGTGTGTTTATCCCCCACGAAACGTCTGCTGTGACGGAATGAGACTGTCAGGGTCATGGCGGTTGGGTACAGGAACGCCTGAACACTGGTTTGAGGCGCCCGCCGGCGAGACAAGCCTCCCTATCCATATTCCAGATCTACCACTCCTAAGGGCAGCAGCATAAGAACAGTTGTCAGGTGGTGTGTGTGTGTGTGTGTGTGACTGTGAAGATCGATGTGTATGTGTGTGTGTGTGTGTGTGTGTGTGTGTGTCATCTTGTATGTAAATCAGGCGGACATACCACACACCCTTTAGACGGCCCCCGACATGCAGGGCTCGAAATAAATGCCATGGCAACCAGTTGACAATAAACAATGTGTGTCTGGGACAGTTCATCAGGAAAATGTATCAGCATTTTTCTATGTAGAGGTTTTGGCTAAGGGCTATTGAAAAGAAGCTACGGTAGGCTATGCAAAACGCCTATGTTTCAAACAATGATATCTGGCTGGACATCGTTATGTAAAGTAAATCCAACTCAATCAGCCTAAAGAAAAATGAAAAGTTGGACGTAGGCATATTACAATTCATATTTTACTTGCTCCCTGCCTGTTTGTCTGCAGGCTAAGGTCAAGTTTTCCGGGGGTTGCCTTGGCATTTGAATGGTCTGTATGATATCAAGAGAATATGGTTGTATGATCTACCTGGCCTGAAAATAATTCACACTGCAATAAAAATATGCAAAAATGGTGGCTTTCGACAGCCAATATTGACAATTCATATTGACCTTCCTTACTGTCCAAATACTGAGTCATTCAGACTAGTGGAATCTGACATTGTGACTAGAAGATCATTTGGAACCAAATGTGTGACTCATCTGATAATTAAACACACTCCGGAACACTGTTAGTTTAATTCTCGATCAATTAATAAATGAAGTGATTAACCATGTAATGGTTGTTTGTTTATATAAAGATTCATTGTCTTTCTAAACACATTTAGTGTATGATCTCTGACAGAAATACAGAAAATGCTTAGTGACACAAATAACAAAGACGCATGTCAGAGTGTCAAAACGCAAAAACAAGTATTTTAATTTTGGGGAAGGTCAAGTTCAGTTTGGAGTGGTTGAAATTGCATACCGGGATAGCGAGGAAAAATGCAAGACCACCTCTGCCAAAACCTCACCTCTCCCAATTGTCCTGGTCAGACTTGTTATGCATTACACAATTGTAAAATCACTTTGTGACAACTACGCCAGGAAAAAAGCTTTCTGAAATAAAATTGATTGACTGAACCATGTCTGACAGACGAGGCAATTGAGCATTAACACAGCACAGGTTTGATAGATAATAGCAGGCCTGGGGTGTAGACTAGGGTGTAAGCGAAGTCATTCAAAGGTGCTCAACAAACAAAACCTGTGCCTTCTGGCTGGTTGTTAATAGACTCTGCGAGTGATACACAATGATACACGGAGGACGGAGGTTAAGAAACCCAAACTGCATTGTCAGCAGGGTAAGCTGACAGAAGGGGAGTAGAGAGAGTGGAGGACTGGCTCATTGAGTCCTGTTTACTAAGGAGGAAAAGTAATGTAAAAAGGAGGGGTTATGCATGGGAAGGAAGGGGCTTTCCAACATTCTGGAGCTGGGACTTCATCTTGGACCAATGCCCTTTCAGACAGGATGTCACAGGGACCAAGTTCAACAACTGTAGAACACTGGAAGTTACACTTCAATAATGCAGCTTGACCACAGTACACACACCATAGGAAACCAACAGTGGTTCAAAAAGAACTTCACCATTTCAGTCCATTTCACAAGATTTGCAATGTTAGTTTAGCAGACGCTTATACCAAAGTGCAATTTGGTTTTAATACTTTGCTCGGGGAACACATTTAGCACCTTGTTGGCTTACGGTTTCAAAGCAGGAATCTAAATGTAACCCATTGGCCAATAAATAAATACAAGCCAGCAAACAGTTCACTCATTTAGCTCACCACTGAATAGCATTGCAGAAGTCAGCCTCCTCAATACTTCTTAAGCACGAAGGGGGAAATAGTTGAGCAGGGTAAGCCAGGACAAGTGGCCAATCTAAACTGCTGCATTGCATCCAAAACAAGGGAGGCGTTTAGTATGAGTGGATGTAACTGAATGAACTGTTGGTAGAGAGGACGAGTTGAGGACATGGTGCACGTGTGTGTGTGTCCTGCTCCAACTGCCCATACAAAGCAGTATTGGTACACTCTGCATCAACACAGTGTTAAATACCCACAGAGATTCAATGGCCTGAAGAAAAACATGTACATTATTTTCCACAGCTTAATAAAATGCTAGTGTCCTTAAAAAAGCTGAAGGGGTCATGTTGTGTACGACAGACTGCATGTTCGGTCCGACTTATGCAGTGTGTTTACACCACAACACTTAACCATCACAGCCAGGAAATCAGCAAGCCTCCACACTAGGGGTGGGCGATATGGGAAAAATATCATATCACGATTTTTTCAGGAAAAATCACGATTCACGATTTTATCACGATTCTTTTTCATGTTGCTTTTTAAGACTATTTTGCTAATTACTGAGCTGCAATACAAGCAAATTATATCTCCATTTAAAGAATATAGCGTTACAAGGTAACAAAACATAAAAGGGAAAAAAAAATTAAAGTAGCATATTTTAATCACGTGTATATTTAAAGGAAGTGCAATGGTGCAAAGAAGCACCTTCATTCTCATCCGCAGCTTCACCATCCATTCACTGTGTAACCTGCCATCCATCTACAGCATCAGATGATCTACTGTGTTATCATCCTGAATTAAATGAATTGTGAATTATGCAGTAAAACATTTTACAAAAATAGTATGTAGCCTATTTATTGTCTTATGTAGCCATACAATACAAAATTAAAACCATGATTTTAAAATGCACAGGCTATGATATTTAAATTTCTAAAGATCGAATAAATTAAAATCAATCAAACTGTATGTCCTATTTTGATGTAATAAATGCTAAAACATTTTAGATCACAAGCGACGCGCAATCAAATGATTTGCGCATGATTGGCCGTATATATTGCAACACAGACTGTTGAAATAAAAACATTAGGCTACAGTGTATAATTTGATCATTTACATTTGTAAAATGTATTATAGTAATTACAGCCCAGTAACTAAGGCACTATAGACAATGAAACACGTATTTTACAACACAGTTTGTATATTGGTCACGGTCGGGTATATTCTGCTGTTACCCGGTAGATACATTAATCAATTTCGTTTTATATTTTCGTTCTGTTTATTTAGTAAAACATATATTTCTTTATAAACGTAGGCCTACCTCTTTTTCTAGTTCATTCAAATTCAACCAAGCCAATCAATCTATTATCTATGTATATCTCGCAGCTTTTGTCTGCCTGAGCAGGACACGCATACTAACCGGTTGCACTGCGCAGAGTGTTCATTAGTGATGTTATGAGTGCACATGAGACCGCAGCAAATTAATCGGTTACATATATCCAGTTTCATATAGATCGGACCAAAACGCGTCAAGTTTCATGTAGACCAGACCAAAACGCGTCAAGTTTCATGTAGACCAGACCAAAACGCATCCAGTTTTATATAGACCAGACCAAAACGGATCCAGTTTCATATAGACCAGACCAAAACGGTGTCCAATATAGATCGGACCAAAACGAGATCAGACCAAAACGCATCCAGTTTCTGAAAACGGGACAAGGTAAAATGCACGTATTTAGGAAAAGTCATGGAAGAACGAGGCTGTAGCTTTTCAACATTATATATTTATTTTAATTACTAACTGCAACGCCCGCGGGCATGGGCTGTTGGCGCTTCTAGTGTTAACACGCTGACATCTAGCGCACCGCGCATTGCATGTTGATACGTAGCTGAAAAAACGCCATAGATCTGCATCTAATTGAACGTGCACTGGAGTGCGATTCTACGATATTTCCGAAAAAGTGAATCGTGGAGACATTTTAATCGTCCACGATTAAATATCGTCATATCGCACACCCCTACTCCACACTGACAAAAAAAACATCTAGCTCCTCTCCGAATTACTTTTTTTGGACGCAGTAAAAGAGAAGAGAGCGGTCCCTGCACTGTTCCAACCCACACTGCCTGTCCCCTGCACTGGAGTTGATTCAGAGATGTCTGGAAGCTTCCAAAAATGAAACTGGTGCATAACAGCTTGCAAATATAAGACAATGACTTGCGATAATCCCATATGATCTGCCCTGTAAGGTCTCCCTTCTTGGATGACTGATTAAAGGAGCAGACCAAAGATTAAAGGCAAACCCTTATACCAAGGGGAAGAGGCATTGGTCCTAAAGCTTCTGGCAACCTGGGGTAAAGGACATCATCCTTTGAACAACTGCAAGTAACTGCAAACTGCTGACAAGTTCACATCAGAGGTGTGTACCTCCGGTCTTGTCTGGAAGGTAAACACTGAGTGCATTCTTAGGTCCTAATCCGACTCCCGGTGAGTAAACACCTACTGCGGTCAAACAAGTTCACAACTGGTTGATTTCTCGCATAAAGTATTTGTACGCCTGCATTGACATAGACATGCTAACAGATTAATTAGCCGGACAGCGCATGTTAGACATGCTGATAACGCCTATTAATTAAGCTAAACCCAAAACTTGATAACGCCCATAGAGGGGGACTTTGAGCATGTGCTAAGCGACGTCAAAGCGTTAAATAATAGAATGAAGAGTAGCAGGTGCAAAGTGGTGCCAAAGGCTAAACAGAGAACGGATGGGTGGACTTAACACGCTTGTCAGACCGAGTACAAGCCACGCTGTAGGCGGTCAGCGCAGCCGGCTCTAGCTGGCGTACATTCAAACTAGCTACGAGCCAGACTTGGTCCGATACGAGGTCTCATCTGGACGGGGGCACAAATGAGGCCGAGAGCTTCCGGCGGGGTGGGAGACAGAAGAGGGGAGGTGTGGGTTGGCCAGTCGCCCCGACTGGGTCATTTCAAGATTAAGAGGATAGCGGACAGGTCCCATTGCCTGTACCCACAGAGCCCTCTTTGGCCTGGGGCACAAGGGGGTTGATTACCTCAGTCATCAGGCAGGGGGAATAGGGATAGCAGCTGGCTTGGCTTCACCCAAAACACCATCATTCCACAGCTTCTCAAAACTCTTGTCGATTGGCTTTGAGGAGGGGAAAGGGTAGCTGTGACGAACCACATGAGGCTGTGGAGAGGGTGAATGGCGCAGAATGGCAAGACTGACAGCCGCACAGCGGCAGCTCCGCCACGGTGAGCGGGCAGTAATGTCAATACTGGGGACTGGCTGCGCTTTGAGCTGCTGGTGCCTCAGGGCCAGATATGTTACCAGGGCAATGAACTGCCAGGGTGAGCCCGAGCCAGATGGACACTGAGAACATTTTGCATGACTGGCACTCCCTTGGGGTTGGACACATTCACACAATCTTATACTGAGCACACAGCTGTGGGTTCCTCGTAGGCCAAGAGCCAAACCAGAGGATAACAGGATATGTGTCAGCAGGGACACACTGTAAAACCATGGCGTCAATGACCAATCTATATTACTTTAAAGCACACCGCTCAAATTAACCAGACATGGTTTTTGCCAAACTGCAAGATCACCGTTTGAACAAATTTGCCTAAATCCTGATAGGGAAAATACAGCGTAAGAGCCGAATAATAATAGTTGGCATGGCAACTTGAGTTCCAACCAGTAACGACTGGAGATGACCAAACTAGATCCCAGAATGCGCTGAACAACCAGATCGGTAATTACAGCCCAGAACCTGTTGCGAACATCGTGTCCATGGCTAATAACAGAGGGGACAACGCTGAGTGCAAAGGCAGACTCCAAATCCAGTAGGCCAGCTATGCCAGACTGGAATAGGGCACCCTACAGAACCCTGTGACCGTCCAGTTAACAGCAGCTGACTGACGAGTATTCCGGCAAATGGAAGGATTCTATTATTGTTGATGTGGCAGATGACATCTGGGCTTGGTCGGCGAGAGCCGTGGCAGAGTATCATCTGCTTACGATGTAAAAAAGTGGATCTGAACTCAATGACCTTGACCTCAGTAGCATAATAATCGGAACAGCTGTTGCATTAATGCTTTCACAACCCCCCCCACACTAATGGAAAATATTTCAGGGGGGCAAAAACAACCACAGAAGTAGCCATTTGCTACACTATCATATTACAAAAACAGGCCTTTTGAAAAACCAGACTTCCGCTTTCTGATAGAGTTTTCATAGAAATCCATTTAAATCCATGAGCCCACATGTACCTCGTTAGCATTTTTGGGACAGCGAAAATGTCTAGGCCATAGTTTAGGTAAATTGGTCAAAGGCTTTTAGTGAAATAGCTGAGGTCCTGCTGTCATAGCATAGATGACAAGTCGCTGTGTTTTCATGGCTGTATCCAATTCAAGCAAAGGGTCTGGTCACACTCAGAAAACAATGCGCCACCAACCAACCACCTGTGTTTTTGTGACTCCTACCTGAAATAGACTATAGCTGTCCAATAACGTGCCATGCTTACTAGCAATGACACACGTGTGAGAGACCCACTTACGCTAAAGCAAAGCTTTTATACATTACACGACTATGCCATTGCCAATCATGTTATGTGACTAAAGCAGGAATGTTAGTTTAACAAGACACAAGGTAACTTGATGCAAGATGAATTACCCCCGACCAGACCTGGTTCCATGCTACTGATTGGGGGGGGTTCAGGAATACCAAACCTAAAAGGCACTTAGCCGAATCCTCTGATGTCTGAAAACAGAACCGGCTCTCAATCTCTAATGCACGTTCAGAGGAATACACTATAGTCCATTCAAACCCATACGGTCTGGCTTCACATGGAAGTATTTACCTCCCACGGCTTAATCTTGTTTTTTATTATACATATCGGCACCAAAGTATGATGATAACGTCATGTAGGGAGGTCCACGGCAACTCCCAGTGCCACACAAACGAGGAATAGTAGATTTCAAAGGACATGGTGAGACAGGACAGGGGAAGTGATGCTATAAATACAGTGATGCGTGAAGGAGTCCTGATGTGTAAACATAGCCGCCTGGTGGGTCTGGATAAAGTTCGCTGCCCATCTCCAGTGTCAGTGTCTGGGTAAGATCACATAAACAGACCCATATTTGAATCTTGGCGAGCAGTATAATCTAGCAAACATATCCAGACCTGGAGGAGGGTGAGCCTCCAGACAAATGCAGGCCACTCAAAGTAAACATGCCAATTATTCACACATTAGAACCGCAGCTGTATCCAAGATGGCATTGGTGTGCGTTTTAACAACGCAATTAACGAATAGATTGTCAGCATCGATGGGAAAACCTACAGGGGGTTAGGCCTACCATGCATTGTCAATAAAGATACATCGATTATATGCTCGTGCGACACCTGCTCGCACAGCAAAACGCAGTTTCGCAGAGGAACTGGTAATACAGATTACGCATATAGAGGAGACCAAACATACACGGTCACAATGAAAAACCGTAAATGAACCCTGGGTTTGCAGCAGTCTCGCCATTTGGGGCCCTCGAGTCACCGGAACAATGGTGTCTGCGCTGGTCAGAGACCAAACCAGGCGATGACGAGGGAAAGTTTGGTACCCAGACCGGTCAATAAATTAAAAAAAATCGATCAAATTAACATGTATGCATGAGTACAATTGTGCCCAGTCACAGCATGGTCGTCAGCGAGGGTGTTTTGGGGGAAAACAAACCAAGAAAATAATTTCCAAACAACCGCTCAACCATACATCTATTTTGTAGGCATCGCATCAAATGCGGTTTGAAAGCATCGGCTTTCAACAACAGGAAAAGTAACGTCTAATAAACAGAAGCATGTCATGCTTCCAACACCAAACAATAATCAAGCACGATTTGTTACAATATTATATACAACTGCAACAACATACAAATACATATGTTATTTTCATACATTTGCCAGGTCGTGTTACGACTCACCGTCTGAATATCCACGCACGCTTTATGGCGTTTGACGTAATCCTCCAGTAGCCTACTAGTTCAGAAACCGGCCAAAATAATATGTCGCCAAGCCGCCTATTTGGAGGACAAACAAAACGTGCAGCTCCCTATACCGCCAGGCTTCCCCGTTTCACAATGAAGTATCGGCCGTAATTTATATTTTTCAAACGTCGTGCGTCCCTCCTCTACAGTCACGTTGTGTGGACGCCAGACGCAATTTCAACATGAGGACGGGAATAATGGGAGTTACCACCAAGCCCCCAGGAAGGACGCAATTTTTACAAGCCACCATGGGCTTATCGGATAAGGGTGGTACTGCACCCCATGGCCCAAAAATACTTTTTTTATAGATTTGCATGGCGAAAGAAACTTCTATATTTCAGCGGATATTTTTTTGGGGGGGTAGATCAACTTACCAGTCTGAACACATAAAGGGTTCTTGTTTAAAACATTTTTTTTTTTTACATTTTTTACATTTACTAGTAGCCGAATCCAGAGTTATTAAACTATGCATGACGAACTCGCATGTTGCTATCGGTTGCTACGACAACACAAACACATTATTGCTAGTGCGCATGTCCATAATGACGTCACGGGCCAGTCAACGCGGAAAATCCATGCTCCATGTTGGCTTTATGCGCGTTTGAGTACTCTCATTGGAATGTACGGGGCTTCCAGCAGAACACTGTATCCAGTTCTCTTAATACATGGTTACCACATAGTCGCGCCGGGGTGAAATTGAAAGAAAAGCACGCCCCCAAAATGCAATTATTCTAGCTACCAATCAAGACCACGAACCAATGTTTATTCAAAAAAAAGAATGATGTCATATGGAAATCCAACTCCCCTCCTTTCTTCTTTACTCCGCTTGGGGTCCGTAGACCCAAATGTCCACCTAGACTCCTGTGGCAAAACAAAACAGGCTACATTGGTTGAAATTAATAACCGTTTTTAATGTTTACATTTAGTTTGTTTGCAATGAAAACATAAAGTACAGTTAAAAAATGTGCATGTTGTCACTTGAATGTCCTGGTTTTCCAAAGGAAAGAACATATGTCAGTTAAAATAACGTCAAACTGATCAAAAATACAGTGTAAGCATGTTTAATGTCATAGATTACAGTTGTTGTTGTTGGAAACACAGCTAAAATATTGTGGTGCTGGTTAAAGAAGCTATAAAACTCGCTTTTTTAAGACTAGATGTGTATCTGCAGCATCAGCAGTTGTGGGTTTGATTTTTAAAGAGGTGACTTGGGGATGCAGGTCTTCTAGGCAGAGATGCAAAGCAAAAGCCATATTTCCGACTGGCCAAAAAAAGAAAATATTTAGATAGGCAAAAGTACAGACACTGAAGACATGTTATGGACAGACTAATCTAGCATGTCTAGCATGGTGGAGGCAATGTAAAGGTCTGGGGGTGCTTTGGAGTTGGTTGAGGGGGGGAGATTTGTACTGGGTTAAAGGGATCTTGAAGAAAAAAGGCAATTAGTCTATTTTGAAACACCCTGCCATACCCTGTGGACAGCGCTTGATTGGAGCCATTTTCCTCTTTCAAAAGGACAATGACTCCAAAACAAACAGTCAGCTATAGTCATCTTTTTTAGGTATTTTGTCTATAATGGCCAGGACGGTTACAGATCTTTACCCTTTGAGCTGTTGTGGGAGCATAACCGTATGGTACATAAGAAGTGCCCATCAAGACAATCTATGTTATGGAATGTCCTAAAGGAAGCATGGTGTGTGAAATCTCTTCAGATTACCTCAACAAAAAGGTTGGAATTGCTTTGATAATAGAAAACTTTCAAGAACACAGTTATTATTTCAATTAAAAATCAATGACTACATTTCCATTTAATTCAGCCATATTTCCGATTGAAATTAATTTAATGTATGTTGTCATGGAAATCATGGACATTTAGAATTTACCCCACATTTTAACAGTGGTTGTGTATTTTGAATGGTATTGCGTGTGTGTGAACGTGAATGACTCAAGTCTGTCTGTCGGTCTGTCATCGCTGTCTCTTCACTATTCACAGGGTCCTATACTTCTGAGGCGATTGTCAGAACAAGCTAACTGAAAGCCTTTCTCTGAAGCCATACATGTTCTAATGTTTGTAATAATCCACAAAGCAAGACCTGCCATTGGATTGATTGGATCATTAAATCCAGTACACTTCCTAGTCCTGACCTTCCACACCTAGATGATCTGATAAATATTCTATTATCAGGGTGTGGCTCAGTACTGGTCTCTATGGGAACGCCTCTGGCAATGAAACTGGGATTAATTGTTAAACCAGAGGGGCCTTATTTCACCTGTTTGTCTCGTAGGTCCAAACCCTTTTGGTGGAATCATGTTGTTTATCCCCATCTGCAAAAACAAAACCAACCATACCTTGTGTTTTCAGCGCCAAGGACAGCTGCATATGCTGCCCGGGGCACAAGAGCAAACAATTAAGCAAGCACACATGTACAAAGGCAGACTAGATTAGGGCAGCCAGACATGAGGGCAGCCAGACATTCACCAACACACACTGATCTCTCTGCACAAACACACAGAGAGATCAAGGGTCACTGTGGAGGAGATCATTTTAGGTAGCAGGTCACAGCGACAAAAATGAGAAGGACCTCAACATATTATGGACGTCTCATGCATCACCAGACTCATTTTCATTATTGCTTGACAGTTTGGATTTTTTTAGTAAACACCAGGCCGTTTAGCATACCGTGACACTCAATATCAAACAACATATTATATACTACTGATATAACAACATCACACACATACACATACACAAAAGACCACATATACCAACCCATTGAAAGTCACGTTTGTGTATAGCCTTTTAGTTCAAGTGTAGTAATTGTCCATTGAGGGCGGTCTGGAACAAGCGACGTTCATAACAGGTTTCTCAATGAGAATAGAATGTACAAATAAAGGCTAGATGAAATCTGATAGAAACTCATCTCAACCTTTTAACAGCACAGACAATCACACAGCGGACACACCCAGACAACGGCTGAAATACAAGCACATATGCTGCAAATGAAAGCAATGCCTCTATTTACAATAACATATTCGGACACACACCCGCTTCAAATTCTGAAAAGTTAAAAGATGAAACAAGGTGAGCATTGTGGATTTTCAGTAGTGAACGCCAGTCTGTGAGATATTTGGAGCGTGGCAAATAGAATTGCTAGGGGGATAGGCATAAGCAAGCTCTGGTCATAAGGATTAATAAGACAGCAAGTACATTAACCTAAAATGGATATTAGGTTTTGAGTACTGGAAGGAATGACGTGCACAACATTATGTGAGCACGAGCGGATTACATCATCAAATTACATGATCAATATCCTGTATTTGCCAAATATGTGAATATCAATGTCTACATGTATTCATTTGTAAATGTGCAGGGCTGTGGCATTCCTCATAACACACATGGTTGTTAATATTATTATACTTCCATTTACTACTTTGTTCCATCTCTGTTAATTAGACAGATCAAATATAGACTGTAGATTAAGGTGGTCTGCCATTCTTCTACGGGAAGTCAGCGGATCTCCAGAGGTTGGAGACATAAAGACCCTCTTCTGGCCAAAACACGTAATTACATCCTAAAGTTAACTAATGCGTTACAACCTCAGTCATCCGTCTTCAGACAGCTGGAACTCAATTTCAACATAATATTGACTTGAAGCTCAACTCTAATCCTATCTAACCCAAAAAATAACAAAACAGCTGTACTGAAAATAATACAATTCTACAACCCATTTGTAAAGTGTACACTTGGCACACTTCCTGTCATGAGTTTGAAAATGGAAGAAATTCCAATAAGTGTTCAATCTAAAATGTAATAGTGTGTACTACGTGCAAACTGTCGTGGAAATTTAGACTTTAATTGCTGAATTTGAACTTAAAGTAAGACGCACGAGAGTATGTTACAGTTTGACACTTTTAACAGGTTTAATTGCAAGTAAGAAACCATTTCTCAAATACAGGTTTAAGCTTTTGCATTGATCAGGTCAATCCCTATAGCAAGCTTTAAAGAATAGGGTTGAGAAAAGTCTTCATCAGACAACAGGACAATAACCTGTGCTGGATCAGACTGACCTGATGAGACAGAAGTTCACACAGTATTTATAGAGAATCAGTAGCGCACATACTTGACACACCAAAACCTAAACAGTATATAGGGTGAACAGATGGTTCTCTTATATGACCACAGGGTACCTTTGATAATTAGATAGGGGAAATAAAGAAGTGTCTAGGCTTGTCAAAGGAAGATACACAATGTCCCATACAATTCCTAACAGCCAAGCCGGCACCGCAAAGTTGCTTAGTGACATCTATTTCCTCCCCATATCCTTTCTCGAAGTCATCAGATCAATACCCATGTATCCCCTATCATAAAACTTAATTCCAGTGGAACAGAAGGTTTATCCTAAACATTCTTTCCTCTGTGCCTTTTGACCTAAACAACATCTATAAGACTTACATGTTAATAAACTTCTTGAGTGATCATAAAATTCCATAACAAAACCTCGGTAGATGGTTGGAGATTCTGGAAGACCAAAAATTATTATGTAATCCACAGAAGAATCTCCCACCAGAAAAGTTGATAAGCATTTTATTTGTTGTTGGTTACACATCATACTGATTGTGGCACAGAGATACGGTATACTCAGGCATTGTTCAAGTAAGGTCAACTAAACTCAGATAAAGTCACATAATGAACTGTGTGTATGTCTAGATTGGGACAACTTCAATATCCTAAGGCATTCATTTGCAGTATTCAAAGAAAGAAAAGTTAAATAGGAAAATAAATCATTTAAAATGACAACATAAACGCAACAGGGCAACATAAAAGCTATTTACATACAACTCAGACAGCGCTAACAGTGCATGAAGGTGTACGACACATTCACCAACAAAGGCAAAAAACAAGTGTGCGCGCACTGCATAGGAAAGAACACACATTTCATTTCAATGTGCCATATTATTATTGTCAATAAACTGAGAGCATTGTGTCACACACACACACACACACACACACACACACACACACACACACACACACACACACACACACACACACACACACACACACACACACACACACACACACACACACACACACACACACACACACACACACACACACACACACACAGGCTAAGGCTCAGTACTATTTTGGCCCACTTACAACATCCAGCCATTTAAAACCCTATAGGACTGAGGAGTACGAGATATAGTCAAAACGCTGCTTTGGCGTGGTGGGCCTTCCGAAATCACTTCCCTTACACAGTGTGCAATTCTTCAGACTGTATCAATGCCAAAGGTTTAGTGTTCAGGGAGCAAATACATTTAAAAAACAAATGTTTGTTTCAATATTGAGCCATGGAGGACAAAGCTCAATGCATGACCATGTTCCAGACTCTCAGCCTGAAGGCCAAACCCCTTGTGCATTCTCCCAACGATAAAAATAAAATTAAAATAATTTGTCATTGGTTAAGAGTTTTAAACTAGACAGAAATATGGAGAGATAAATCGGCTTCAGCAGAGTAAAGCATAAGAGAAGACATCTGGGTCAACATAGCAGACATTCTTGCAGTGATCTCTTTCCCCTGGCCTTATTTAGCGGTCCTGCCTGCTTGTTATGCTATAATTATTAACTCCCATTCAGCTAAGAGCTGCGTTCTTTAGAATAGTTACATACAATTTGAGGTTCCAGCAGGGTGCTAGAATTGAGAAGTATTGTTAAAATCCACAAATAAAAAAGAAACCCTTATGATTGTCATTCATTTGGCTTCCTCTCTTATAAATGTTCCATTTAGATCAGGCAAAAAAAGTTAGAAACAATCGACATAAATTCAAACTCTTGCGATTCATTGAGCATGAAAATAACATTTTGGCAACAAATGCATCTCAAAGAGTGTTAAAAACCTTAAAAAGTAAGAACAGCAAAACAAAACCTTTCAAAAATAATATAAAATCAAGATTAACATAAATACAAATTAAGAATCAAGAAATAAAGTAATTGTTCAATGGCAGTCAGTAAAAGGAGCAAAATCTATTCAATAAATAAAATACACCGAAAAAATAATAATAGATAACATTTAAAAGCACTGGTAAAAAAATGTTGCCTTAAAATCATCCAAGTGTAATTCGCTACGATGTGTATAAATTCAATGTGTAGCAATTCAATGTGTAGACATTTTGTACAAAAATCTAAGATATTGTGTATGTGACATGAAGTGTGCAAACTGACAATCACAAAACAGTATTGACATGTACCCTGTGTGCCATTCAGTTGGACGAACAACTTCAACTCCTACTGTAGCTCTGACTCAGACATGTCTACAGGACTTTGTTGTTACTTGAAACTAGATAAGCCATTGAATATTTATTCCTGGAGATGTGTGGTGTGAGTGCCGCTCCAATTGCCAGGATATTTGAGCAGAGTTGATGGCTATTTTGGCAGAAAAGGATGTAAAAATGGACAGTTACAGCAGCCTGTTTCTAAGTGCCTTCTTTGTGGGTGTTGTTAAACTAGAGATCGCTGGCTTAATATAAGATGCACTTGATAAACAGCAAATGTAACACACATTTGCCTAAACAGAGAAAACTTGGATTTTATATCTTGATTACATAGACACAAGTACCTTAATTTGTGAATACCTCAAAAACAATATCCTAACTAAATGTTATTCTTTGCTGAATAGCTAGTGGTTTGAGATAATATTTGTATTTGTTTTACCTAAAAACATTTTTGTATTTGCTTTACCTAAAAACATTTTTGTATTTGCTTTACCTAAAAACATTTTTGTATTTGCTTTACCTAAAAACATTTTTGTATTTGTTTTACCTGTATTTTTCTTGTCGTCCAAACCTTTTCCGTGGACCCCGCCACCCCCTGCTATAGACATATATTCTTATGCTATGCTTATCTATTTCCTTTTGTGCTGCTTACTAAACACTAACACTGACCGATCAATAAATGTCTATAGGCAGATGTGGCACCAAAATACTGCTTTCATTCTTAATGTGGAATGCTGGGTTGAATCGCGTCACCATGCACCGTTAAACGCTGATACAATATACATTGACATGGTCAATGACACCACTCCAAACATGGTTATTGTGAGGGTTTCAGCTCATTGTGTTCTCTCTGTACACCATTTGACCTGAAGCTCCTAATTCAAGTATATGATCAAGTGTCACCCAGATTCAACGGTAATTAGGATGGCAATCTGGGTGCAGTGTGAGGCTATGACCAGCAGAGAGCGCTGTAGGTCCATAGCTGGACCCGCTGTCGAGTCAGTTCACCATAAGGACGTCGTCGTACGTTGTCGTTCTGAGGGAAGAACAACAATATTTAAAGCATTTGTTTACACTCGCAAAACCACCTTGCTAACCGCCTTCACCTGGTAGGTTCTGGACAGGGCTGTCATGACTTTGGCCCTGGGTTTTGACCAACTCACCTGTCACAGCAGCAAAAGAAAGAGCAAGGCGAGGTCTCCAGACCACGGAACTTTCCGGAGCATGGCGAGTCTGTGCACTCTGCAATGAAGGCATGTAGGTCTGTGATGTGGTAGGGCTCCTGGGTTTGGTGCTGAAAGAGGAGACAGGCATCCATGTTTAGGTTACTCACTAGTCATTTGAACTAGGAGTTCAGTTGATATTGTTAATGAAAGCATGTGAATACATGCATATACATATAGAGGGTGAGTAGAGATCTGTAACGCTTGCCTGATGGCAGGGGGGCAAACAGTTTATGGCTTGGGTGTGATAATGCCACGCGCTCTCCCCAAACTGCGCTTGTGCTGGATGTCTTTGATGTTAGATAAAGTTTTTTATCTTCCTGTAATCCACAATCAGTTCTTTGGATTTCTTGGCATTAATGGCCAGGTTGTTATCTGCACACCAAGCTAGGTGCTTGACCTCTTCTCTGTAGGCTGCCTCGTCATTGTCCCTGATAAGACCAACTACTATGGTTTCCTCTGCAAACTTGACAATTGTATTAGAGTTGTGTAGAGAAACGCAATCATGGGTGAAGAGGGAGTACAAGAGTGGGCTAAGCACACAGCCCTGTGGGACACCAGCGTTCAGGGTCAGGGAGAAGGTGAAGATGTCCAACCTGACAGGCTGAGGTCTGTTGGTTAGGAAGTCTAGAGTCCAGTTGCAAAGAGAGCAGCTGATCCCAAGGTTTTGGAGTTTAGTAACCAGCCTAGAGGGGATGACTGTATTGAATGCTTAGCTGAAGTCTATGAACAGCATCCTCACAGGGGTTAGTTTTGTCCAGGTGGGTCAAGGCAGAGTGGAAAGTTTTGGAGATGGCGTCCTCAGTAAACCTATTAGGGTGATAGGCAAACTGATGTGGGTCCAGAGTTAGAGGGAGGCAGGACTTAAGGTGAGCCAATATGAGTCTTTCAAAGCCCTTCATGGTTGTGGGGGTGAGTGTAACAGGTCGAAAGTCATTTAGGCATGATGCGGTCAACTGCTTTGGCACTGGCACAATGGTTGTGGTCTTGAAGCACATGGGTAGAATCGCTAGGGACAATGACAGGTTGAAAATGTCCGTGAAGACCCCAACCAATCATTCCAAATGATGTCCGTTTTGTGCCATACATTTTATAATGCTAATGTTTGGAAACAGTGTTGGCAAAATAAACCCCAATTCATATCAAACGTTTTCTATAACCTGCTTACAAGGTTAGTACACCAATTAAACCATGGTTATTTGGGTGACCTACCCTTTTTCTTTGCCAGTTGTCTACAATGATTGGATATTCTGTTTGAATTCTAATATGTTTATTAATATTGGTGTGCCTTCATAGGGCAATTGGTGGCTACAACAGTTCAACATGTATTACATGTTAAACAATTAAACAAGTCAACATGACGGCGCACTATTGTATTTATTTACATTAATTATTTGTCTTTTTATGTGAAATGTTTTGGCACCCTATTCCCATCTATTATAGATGTTGCCAGTCTACACGCATTTTGTTTTACCTTGATGGTCTCGTAGGCACCAGTGATGAGGGCGATGAAAAGGGAGAGCACCATGTAGATGAAGAGGGAGATGAAGGAGTAGAGGTACACCTGGCTGAACACCCAAACCAGCGTGCTACTCTCCTGCATCTCCGAGAAGGTCACAAACATGTCGTCACCGTTGATTAAAGAGAACAGACACTCTGACACCATGGAGAGAGAGCGGAACTGAAAGAGGAAGAGAGATACACATAGCATGTCTCAACAAATGCCAAAATGTGTTCAACATCTCACAGGCAAAAAACACTAATAATCATTTTGACAAAGGCCCAGGAATAATACCATAATTGCATTTTCATATTAGGTCATTAATGTTCAAAAATCAACAAAGCAGCTTCGAGTGACTTTAGCTGAATAAAAGTCACCTTTCGGATTTATGAGGTTGTATTAAGTTTAAATATGCCTACTACGTTACTCCCTACAGCTAGATCTGAGCAGGTTTGGCTCTGTCATCAGAAGATCAGCTGTCTCTACCTTGACGTGGTAGGGCCCCAGAACTATCCAGCCACAGAAGCAGTAACCCAGGTAGATGACAGCAACGCAGCAGGAGAACCGGATCACGTTGGGGAACGCAGCTCGCAGCGTTACGATCAGGATCTGAGATGGACAGGAAGGCATGGAGTGTTTGAATCATTGTTAACGTGTGTGTGTGTGTGTCTGGTGTGTGTGTATGTGTGTGTGTGTACTGTGTCTGGTGTGTACTGTGTGTGTCTGGTGTGTACTGTGTGTGTTGTGTGTGTGTGTATGCGCACTAGGGGAGCACTTACATTATACTTCTGAAAAAAGGTGAGGTATCGAATGACTCCGACCCACACCAACAACGTCGACGTTCCGAGCAGGATCCCGCAAACATCATACGACGACGAGTTCTGATGGGAAATAGTATTTAGACAAAAAAACGGGAAAATACTTCACTAATATGATAATTTCACTGAGTGTTCGTCTACATTTTGTGGAAAACCGGAAAGAAAATAAAAATATTTATATACATTTTTAATGGGTTTCCGATCTTGGCCTTCATTTGTACTTTTTGCACGTGTTATTTGTAGAGGTACAGAGAACGCCAACCAATGAGCAAAGCAGAGACCTATGGCACTGACCTTCGATTCGATGCAGATCTTGATCACGCTGCCAGTGATGGTGAAGACGTCGCTGACGATGAGGAGGATGTACCAGCCGTTGATGAACTCCATCCGTTCAGCCCAGCTCACCTTACGCCCCATATTGGTCTTGAAAAACTCAACAAACTCCTTGTCCACACAAAGAGGGTGAGGGAGGAAATGTAACCGTCAAATCAATAGAAGTGCAGTCACTTTCATTGCAAGCGGACTGAAAGGAACTGCCCAGAGATGATCTCACTTTCCACAGAAATTCCTATTCTGTTAAATTACTGTTGACTGGACCAAAGCATGAATTGAAGAGGAAAAAAAATAATCAAAACGTGCATGTTAAACAAACAAATAAAAAAAGCCCCTTGGCATTAAACAACACCCTGAAGACAGGGTGTTCATTAGAGACGCTGCTTTTAAGATAGGATAACCATTTCACCCAGAATTATTATAAATGGTAATTCCAAGAACATCTGAAATTGCCTGGGAATATATTGAACAATTTACATTGAACCTTTCAGACATCACATATATATATATATGTATCCAAACATAGTCGGAGACGACAAATAAGCGAATAAGAAGTGGTAAATTTTTGCATTTGCATTATGTCCCTCTACCCCCCTTCTGGCTGCCCCTATCCCCCAGGTATCTACCCCCTCCCCCAGGTACTTACTGCTTGCAGTATGAGGCCTCGCAGGATGGAGCGGCCACACAACACCAAGGACAGCATGCACACAATCGCCACAACCACGTCGAACGTTAGCCGCGCGTAGTTCTCCGCTGTGGGAAAAATGCCGATCACAATGAATAGCGAGGCCAAAGGCGTGTCTGCCTCTCCGCTTGGTAGGGCTGGTCGGTTAATTTGGCGATAGTCAGGCGCGTCCACAGCAAGTGGCAGTTCGTAAGTGTTTACGTTTCAAGGCGAAATGAAGCAAAATGCCACAATAAAAGTTTGTCCTCTTACCTTGGCCAGACACACTGGGGTCTTTACACTCCTTTATGAAAGCCTGGTTGTCCAGACTGATCCTCACTTTACCACTGTGAGCCCTGTTGTCAAGAAGTATCTGTGGAGAAACAGACGAAACAATAGCAGGGGTCAGACAAAAGACCAGCGCATAAAGAAACAAGACATACAGGCTATACCAGGGGTCAGACAATAGACCAGCGCATAAAGAAACAAGACATACAGGCTATACCAGGAGTCAGACAATAGACCAGCGCATAAAGAAACAAGTCACACAGGCTATACCAGGGGTCAGACAATAGACCAGCGCATAAAGAAACAAGTGGCACAGGCTATACCAGGGGTCAGACAATAGACCAGCGCATAAAGAAACAAGTGGCACAGGCTATACCAGGGGTCAGACAATAGACCAGCGCATAAAGAAACAAGACGCACAGGCTATACCAGGGGTCAGACAATAGACCAGCGCATAAAGAAACAAGACGCACAGGCTATACCAGGGTCAGACAATAGACCAGCGCATAAAGAAACAAGACGCACAGGCTATACCAGGGGTCAGACAATAGACCAGCGCATAAAGAAACAAGACGCACAGGCTATACCAGGGGTCAGACAATAGACCAGCGCATAAAGAAACAAGACGCACAGGCTATACCAGGGGTCAGACAATAGACCAGCGCATAAAGAAACAAGACGCACAGGCTATACCAGGGTCAGACAATAGACCAGCGCATAAAGAAACAAGACGCACAGGCTATACCAGGGGTCAGACAATAGACCAGCGCATAAAGAAACAAGTGGCACAGGCGATACCATGGGTCAGACAATAGACCAGCGCATAAAGAAACAAGACATACAGGCTATACCAGGGGTCAGACAATAGACCAGCGCATAAAGAAACAAGTGGCACAGGCTATACCAGGAGTCAGACAATAGACCAGCGCATAAAGAAACAAGTGGCACAGGCTATACCAGGAGTCAGACAATAGACCAGCGCATAAAGAAACAAGTCACACAGGCTATACCAGGGGTCAGACAATAGACCAGCGCATAAAGAAACAAGTGGCACAGGCTATACCAGGGGTCAGACAATAGACCAGCGCATAAAGAAACAAGTGGCACAGGCTATACCAGGAGTCAGACAATAGACCAGCGCATAAAGAAACAAGTGGCACAGGCTATACCAGGAGTCAGACAATAGACCAGCGCATAAAGAAACAAGTGGCACAGGCTATACCAGGGGTCAGACAATAGACCAGCGCATAAAGAAACAAGTGGCACAGGCGATACCATGGGTCAGACAATAGACCAGCGCATAAAGAAACAAGACGCACAGGCTATACCAGGAGTCAGACAATAGACCAGCGCATAAAGAAACAAGACGCACAGGCTATACCAGGAGTCAGACAATAGACCAGCGCATAAAGAAACAAGTCACACAGGCTATACCAGGAGTCAGACAATAGACCAGCGCATAAAGAAACAAGTGGCACAGGCTATACCAGGAGTCAGACAATAGACCAGCGCATAAAGAAACAAGTCACACAGGCTATACCAGGAGTCAGACAAAAGACCAGCGCATAAAGAAACAAGACGCACAGGCTATACCAGGGGTCAGACAATAGACCAGCGCATAAAGAAACAAGTGGCACAGGCTATACCAGGGGTCAGACAATAGACCAGCGCATAAAGAAACAAGTGGCACAGGCTATACCAGGAGTCAGACAATAGACCAGCGCATAAAGAAACAAGTGGCACAGGCTATACCAGGAGTCAGACAATAGACCAGCGCATAAAGAAACAAGACGCACAGGCTATACCAGGGGTCAGACAATAGACCAGCGCATAAAGAAACAAGTGGCACAGGCTATACCAGGAGTCAGACAATAGACCAGCGCATAAAGAAACAAGACGCACAGGCTATACCAGGGTCAGACAATAGACCAGCGCATAAAGAAACAAGACGCACAGGCTATACCAGGAGTCAGACAATAGACCAGCGCATAAAGAAACAAGACGCACAGGCTATACCAGGAGTCAGACAATAGACCAGCGCATAAAGAAACAAGTGGCACAGGCTATACCAGGGGTCAGACAATAGACCAGCGCATAAAGAAACAAGTGGCACAGGCGATACCATGGGTCAGACAATAGACCAGCGCATAAAGAAACAAGACGCACAGGCTATACCAGGAGTCAGACAATAGACCAGCGCATAAAGAAACAAGACGCACAGGCTATACCAGGAGTCAGACAATAGACCAGCGCATAAAGAAACAAGTCACACAGGCTATACCAGGAGTCAGACAATAGACCAGCGCATAAAGAAACAAGTGGCACAGGCTATACCAGGAGTCAGACAATAGACCAGCGCATAAAGAAACAAGTCACACAGGCTATACCAGGAGTCAGACAAAAGACCAGCGCATAAAGAAACAAGACGCACAGGCTATACCAGGGGTCAGACAATAGACCAGCGCATAAAGAAACAAGTGGCACAGGCTATACCAGGGGTCAGACAATAGACCAGCGCATAAAGAAACAAGTGGCACAGGCTATACCAGGAGTCAGACAATAGACCAGCGCATAAAGAAACAAGTGGCACAGGCTATACCAGGAGTCAGACAATAGACCAGCGCATAAAGAAACAAGACGCACAGGCTATACCAGGGGTCAGACAATAGACCAGCGCATAAAGAAACAAGTGGCACAGGCTATACCAGGAGTCAGACAATAGACCAGCGCATAAAGAAACAAGACGCACAGGCTATACCAGGGGTCAGACAATAGACCAGCGCATAAAGAAACAAGACGCACAGGCTATACCAGGAGTCAGACAATAGACCAGCGCATAAAGAAACAAGACGCACAGGCTATACCAGGAGTCAGACAATAGACCAGCGCATAAAGAAACAAGACGCACAGGCTATACCAGGAGTCAGACAATAGACCAGCGCATAAAGAAACAAGACGCACAGGCTATACCAGGGGTCAGACAATAGACCAGCGCATAAAGAAACAAGTGGCACAGGCTAGGAACCTGGAACTCACCGTTATAAAAAAGGTGTAACAGTCGGGAATCTCGTTGTTGATGATGGTCTGAATGTTGATGGCTTTCAGTTGGAACTGTATGGTCACATTAATGAGCCTAGACGACATCAGTACGGAGGGACAGCGGGGTCATGTTCAGCAGGCAGGGAATGCAAATGCATTTTCAAACAAAAAATGAACAGTTCAAAAATGCCCCTTTGTGTTTCGGTACGTTTGCTTCTGCGTGAGACCTAATGGCCACCGATAGACACCTCACACGTCTTAGTGGTAAACAGTAAACACACAAGCATGTGAGAGATGAAACAGTAACACTTCTTACTTGTAAAACTTCAGGGTGAAGTTCTTGTAGTTATGAGTTGAGGTAATCGGCACTGGGGGAATTGACATTGGGTTAACCCCGACACAGTCTAGGAAAACAACAGAGAAACAAAAAGAGGTTCTTCACATTTCAGGGGCAGATAGGGTTAATCGAACAAAAACAGAACAGTGCCAGTGAAAAAAAAAACATTGATTTCAGTAATAACATCACATGGTGTTCATTCCTTCCCTTGTGATCGTGTCAAGATCAGAATATTTTTGAACACAGTGATTTTCCGTATACAATTAGTTTCCTCTGTCAGTAGTCTTGCCCATATAGTGTCAATGCATGTAGGGAGTTAGGCATTTCTAAAGGGTTAAATCAATTGGGGTACAATACAGTTCATAATCACTGTTTTTAGAATAAGTAGCTTGCATCTTTTTGTACAGCTCCTATTGTAACTGTAGGCTAATAAACAGAGCAGGACAAATCTGAAGGGCGCATGCAGCAATAACCTATTAATTAAACTCACACAGAAAAGTGACAAGGCGTTCAGACTTGTGGCAATCTGGTACAAAATCCGACCTCATAACATTTTGAACAATTCAAAAAACAGCAACTAGCGCAGTGGGCCGGTTAACACAAAAACAGGAATGACCTAGCGACACGTAGTGCACTAAAGCCATAGGGGCGCTTGTCAAACAGTGCTTACATGGGGTTTAGTGGGAACCCGGAATCCACAGTTGGTACCCCTTCAGAACGATCGTGTACTGTACCTGTGATGACATGAGGGTCAATGTTGAATGTGTCGTTGGCCGGATCGATGCGGCCCTTCTTGTAATAACGCTGGCAAAGAGAGAGGGCGCTCTTGTTGAACCCGACCCCGTACACGTAGGCATAGCGACCCACCGTTGTCTCTGGTAACGCCAAATACTGAGGGGGAGAAACAAAAAGATACGAGTTATAATATATCCCTCACCTACATCGTGTTTGATTAATAGAAGCAATGCATGGTGGGATAGTCGTACTATAAAAACAGGGTCTGGTAGTTTTTGAGGAAAGAGAACCAAAATGTCAGTTGAAAGATCTCAATGTTGAATCTCCCAAAACACCAGAAGGAGCTATGCCGCAACCTGTCTTTGCACGACTTTCCTGGGTTCATTATGCAGCAAATGGAGGAACAGATAATGATAAACAATTGCCCGGAACAGTTAAATACAAAAACCAATTGTTCAAATGTTTTCTATTGCGCGGCCTAATGAGCAGGTCCTAGCTGTTGTTAATGACCATCACCTGGTCTACGGCGTAGAACATGTGTTTGTAGACGTCGATCTGTGTGTACACAGCCAGGGTGCCGTCGGAGCCATCGTCGTAGTCCTTGAGGAAGAGGTTTTTGAAGGACATTGTGTTCTCCTCCTTAAACGTCACCACCATCTGGTTGCTAAGGCCAAACAACACCAGCTACAGCAGGAGGAAGAGTAGAGAGAAAATGTTGATTTAATTTCATCATTCCAAAGTAACAATTTCAGAACACATCAATAAACCATTTGGTTCTAGTTGAAAATAATAGAACGTAAATAAAACCAGTTGTTTAGCAATTGGCAGTGCCTGCAGTAGCAATGGCAGAGACCGCCGTAGCAATGGCAGAGACCGCAGTAGTAATGGCAGAGACCGCAGTAGTAATGGCAGAGACCGCCGTAGCAATGGCAGAGACCGCCGTAGCAATGGCAGAGAACGCCGTAGCAATGGCAGAGACCGCCGTAGCAATGGCAGAGACCGCCGTAGCAATGGCAGAGACCGCCGTAGCAATGGCAGAGAACGCCGTAGCAATGGCAGAGACCGCCGTAGCAATGGCAGAGACCGCCGTAGCAATGGCAGAGACCGCAGTAGCAATGGCAGAGACCGCCCGTAGTAATGGCAGAGACCGCCCGTAGTAATGGCAGAGACCGCAGTAGTAATGGCAGAGACCGCAGTAGCAATGATAATGACGTATTATTTATGTTTTGTTGAAAAAGTAGGTAATGTTAGGATTTAGAGGTTAGGATAGCCTGAACATGTGAATGTTGGTGTGGGGTCAATATTTCAAAACCATTTAATTTGTTATTATATAGACTGCATATGCAAATGTTTGGAACAGATGATATACATTTAAGAACCTGGTGTTGGGTCAGTGTAAACATTTTTGGGGGAATTTTTTTTTGTTATCCGGGTACATTTACACAAAGTATCCACATTTTCGTTAAATAAAAATGATGAATTAATATTTTAGATTAGGATTACCTTAAAGCGTTAAGGTTGATACTGAAGCTTAACTGACCAAGGACCATGACCATTCTGAATAAAAACTGTTGTATTAAAACCCATGTTATTAAACACACATTTAAAATTCAAATAAATCCAAAAGCAATGTGAAAAAGAGCAATATAAATGACGGCGGTCAGCACATTTATAAATTGGTTGTGTGTTGACAGCTTAGACCGTTTGAGCTGTAGAATGGGTTTTGCTTTGACTTTGACACCTGATAGAATGTCAGCTGTCCGGGCCGACTTGTTTACCTGCGCAGTGACAATGATAATCTTGAGGAGCTGAAGGCCAAGTTTGAAGGGCATGCGGCCTTTGGCGTGGTACTTGTCACAGGGGCTCATGAAGAAATACTTCAGCTTACGGCGCAGGGCCTCTTCTCCATGCTCCGGCCCCACCCAGTCCCCTGACGCCCCTGAGGGCACATGAGGGTCCCCATGGCTGTGTTCGTGGTCACTGTGCTCTCCGCTGCTGTCGTGAGAACCATAGCCGTGAGACACAGAAGAAAACAACCTGTCTTTCTCTAAGAGATTTTGAGTGGGAGAGAAAGAGAGGGAGTGAAAACGTTGGCAATTAAGAATTTTTTTATGCATAGTAAATGTGTTATTTTAAAACTAGATAAGTAAACAACAGCAAATCAAATTATGCTGCCATGTTCTCTATATGCAGAAACTGTTTAACACACGTTCACTTCATTGAAAAAACAAGAATACACAATAATACCGGTTTCCTCTTTATGTTAGTTTTATGTTAATAAACACAGTCAGCTGACTCTCTAGAACCTTCTAGTTTTAAGGTTTAGCACTTAGTCAACACATACAATCTCCAGTACATCTCTGCAAATAGATAACACAGACCAGTAAACCAAAAAGCACACCTAGGTCAGAGGGTTTCTAGGCAGCTGGGCCAGACATGATTCACAGACAGCCTTTGTGAAGGAAGAGAGGTGTGTGACTTGAATCTCATGAATGTCAAAACTGTCACTCAAAGCGGACTGCACTTGTAAAGATGGAGCAAAGATACAGCCTGATTATGGCAATGGTTGGCCTAAAGCTACACAAACACCTGTCTGGCTAGGTTGTTGTTATGGAATTATTTCTAATACCACGTAATTAATGTTACTATACCTATGTCTCTAGAATAACATTAAGCAAATACACACTGAACTCAGACTCGAAATAAGAACAGACAAGAGTATCTCTCAAGTTAACTCTAACAGTTTAATTGATAGATGAGGAAAACCTTAACACACGCGCTCACGGTAACAATGCGGTGGCAGGTTATTTCCTAACTAATATGAAGACCAGTGCGGTTTATATATGCTTGATAACGTACACACTTCCATGCAAACTTAAACAATACTTGAAGGAGAACAGATGGGGCCGTCAGATAATCTCAACAAACTATACAGTATGATATGGGTGACGTATAGAGCTGTCATAAAACCCGAGGTTCATTCCCCAGTCAAGTAAAGGGGAGGCCTGGTACATATCCTTTTATGGTGCTGTCATCCCTTTCTGGCCTCCCCAGGCCTCACTAATATACACATCTTCTATCACATGTTTATCTCCACTATTTTCTGAACTTCACAGCCGACATGTAGAATAATCCACAACAATCCACCCTAAGTTCAGAAAAAGTGGGATAAGAAAAGTACAGTCCTTTATTATCAAATAAGCATGCTATGACTTTTAATAACACTCAATAGAATGGATTTCCCGGAAGCTCATTCATCCAGTTTGACACCTTGGCATCAGGCACTTGAACAAGGACCTGAGCCGCCACCCTGGAGGCACACATCTTTATCAAACATGAGATTAACATAAAACCAACAATCAGAAATGTAACAAAGGCTAATACATATGCTAATATTCTAAAAATTGACCATCCATATGGTCCTAATGCAGAACTCAATCCATCAACTGGGTCCCATCCATGAACCTCATGGAGCTCCTTCACTCCAATTTTAGTTTCTTTCACCAAGTCAACGACCTCTTGCGATGCATCAGAAATGAAGGTACAACATTCCGACTTTACAATTTTACACACTCCTCCTTGAGATGCCAAGATCATATCTAGGGCCAATCGGTTCTGTAAGGCGACTGCACGGGTCTCATCTAACTCTTTACCTAATGCCACAATGGCTTTAGCTGTAGTGTTCATGTGTTTCTCTAGTACTGAGGACAGAGCTGTTATTTCCTGCTGTGAAGAATACACTCCATAGCCTGGAAATAGCACACTGAATATACGCTGTGATAGTGTCAGAGTTCGTCTAACGCGATGTGGATGCTGGTACAGTTTCCCCATTTCAGTCTGGTTTACCCTTCGTATTAACGGTACCAGGTATGCCATATAGCATGTTCCTTCCGCATTAGGTGGAATGCAACTATATGCATTATCCCCGCAGACAAGATACACATGCTCGGGAAGGTCGCCAAAGGCCGTGAAGTTGGCGAAACTTACTTCAGAACAATCACTTGTCCCCAACTGTAACTTGGCCTTTTCCACCCTATTGGAAATACACAGGGACACATTCCTTAGCCCATAGGTTGGAATTGTTGGCCAATATTGAGTACAGTTACGCAAACGGTGACTTTTTGATGCTGGGCAGTCGATTGTTTCATGACTTAGAGAGAGAATATGTATCATACGGAATTGCGGTCGCCATTCAGCTCGTGCATACACAATAACAGTGGGTGTAAACGGTATAGGTTTACAAAGTGGTGATAGGGGCACTACTCTACCTGCCGTTTCATACGAACAATTCGTTTGAACCAGAGTCATCTGTATGTCCAGCTCTTCCCAAAAACGATGGACCTTCCGGTCATATCAGAACAGTGCTACTGATACTAGGGTCCTTAAAGCTCTGATCAAATGTCTTTATTATGTGCCATAATACTTCCTGCTTGTCACTTTCCTGCCCCTCATCTGTGAAAACAGTCGTGGGGTTGGTAAAACAGTCCTCATCTTTTTCAGTGGGTGTTGGCGACCAGCCATATTCTTCCCAATCTGCTTTAGAGAAGGGAACTGAAGTTAACATAGGAGAGCGTGATGAGGTTGGTATATGTTGGCAGATCCAACAGTTACTCATGTTAACATGTGATGCATAGTCAACCATCATCCTAAGGGCGATGTTCTCAGGTTCTATCAGCCCTCTCCTCCTCCGTTTCTCAGTCGGTGGGCATTCCCTAGCAGGTCTATCTTTTGGATGATCTGGCGGTCTACAAGGAGTGTGGAATTCACTGTTGTTACTGTTGAAACACCAATAATCTTTGTTTAAATCAAGATCATCAGAAACATTCACATGACAGATCATAGAGTCATTATTGCAAACACATTTAGTACCGTTTATAAGTGAAGAAACATCAGTCCATAACTTCCTTGAAAAGTGTACAATAACATTCACACAATTTTGTAATTGCCTCCTTTGTGGTCTGGATGACAAGTTTTTCATGTCCTTGTTTCTGGTTTGACCTCCTCTGTGGTCTGTACCTAAAATGATTTAGTTAGCTTCTGATATATGTGTGTGTGTGTGGTAGGGCTCAGATGCTCTGCTCCAGTTGTTCATGGTCCAACCTGTTGATTTTTAATGCAACACAAACTTTGCAAAACAGTTATTGCATTACATGTGTCAGTTAACATTTCTTACAATAGAATTTCATTGTGTTTACTGTTCAGCTTTAATTTTGCTAAGCCAAATACATTTGTAATAGCTATTCCCCTCAATCATTCAAATGTTTATACATTCTATCAAATTAGACACTTCAATTGCCTGAAATCCAAATTTAACAAATGCTATATTCCTGAATATATTTATTACGTCACATCCCCTCTTGGTTTCTCCTTAAGTTCATCAACAATGGAGAAAACAAACTGTCATAGACAAACTTGTTAAATTTATCCAAGATAAAACACATGACTAAAATATGGTTTATGACCAGCCATCTGTTAGCTCTGGGCTGAGCCACCTCACAATCACACAGTAAACCAGCCTCCCCTCTAAATAAACAAGTTGGGTGTGCCCCCTCTTTTTGAGCCAGAGAAGCACCCCAGGGAGGGTCAGAGAAAAGTTCATAAACACCCCTAAATTAACAGAAACCATCTCTAGACAGGCAGATAAAGAGTTACAATTAACTTTCTGCCCTTTTAACAGTGAAGAACTCAGAATGTCCTAAACATGTTACTCAAATATAGTCAAAAGCCAATAATAAAGATAAAATAGTGTATCAGAAATACACTTAACCCATATGGTGATTATTTTATCACGCCAATATTCATAGGAACAAATCCAAAATGTCCTTAATCAATTATTAAGAAAAACAAAATCACAACAAAAACTAAAATTTAGTCTTCCTACATAACATAGTATTTCAAGTAAAAACATGCCGAGTTATAAACGGAAATACTCTTAATTATGCCATTAGCGCAAATTTTACATAAGGCCTAAAAACAAACAATAATATAAAATAGGAATTCCTCGTGCACAGGAAAACCTGAAAATAAATTTGTCGACAAAACTTTGGCCTGGGACCCCTGTCCCAACTTCATGAAGCTTTACCCAAGATCATGCATGAATCACACCTATAGGTCATTTTAATATGATATTTGCGTACGCGTACGAACGACCCTGGACAGCAAAAAACAAGATCTTTCATTAACAATGAGTTGATGTCTAGCAAGACTTAAACCTGTTAGCAGCTATGCAGTCCCCTGGTCGACACAGGGAACAGACAAGCACACCAACATAATTCAACTCCAAATACCAGCATAATCAACTAATTACATAATGGATTGATCTCACAAATTAATGTATTATATCTACAATCCCCCCTTTTTGACACATGAACATCTCCATGTGACAAAAACTAAAATAAACCTTTTGATAAACAAAACATTATCATAATCTCCTCTAAATGTTTGTAACAATATCGTGTGCGACGAGGTATGTGATGGAATTCTCTCACCCAGTAATGATGACGACTCCGGATTGGTCGTTCCCTCCTTCCGTACAACTCCACCCCACGCATCCGCATCACCACAAACGCCTCTGGGATGGTTCACGTAGGTCCACCACGGTTGTCAGTCATCACAACGTGAATTTTCCATTTGTCCATTGAAATAATGTCTCAAGTCCGGTTCGGGGCAAGCCCGTACCCAGTGGTCAACTGAAGCACAACGTAAACACGCATTGCTTTTAGGGGCCGGGTGGAGTTATGCTGTCCCCGAGATTGATTCTGGTCGATGCCTCGTCTCACTCCACATCCCCTTCTTTCACCGTTTCCATCTTTTCTGTTCCCATGGTAATAGTCTCTAGTGTCCAGCACAGTGCAGTGACGAGCCCAGTGTCCAAAAGCACCACAGTTGAAACAGCTATCAGAGTTGGGACTTTGGCTGGAGTTATTATCACCCTGGTGTCTGTAGGTATCACCCTGGTGTCTGTAGGTACCACCCTGGTGTCTGTATTGTCCTCTTCTGCTTGCTCTCCGTCTCCCTCCTGAGTAGCCTCTGCTGTAGAAGTCCAGTTGGGCCATCTGAATTTGCGTTTCACGCTCCTGTCTTTCTTCGGTCTGTTTGTACAGCTGGTCGTCGTAGACTCTTTCAGCGTGTTGAATGTGTGGCCAAACAGTGGTCATTCTTCCATCGTCTAGAGACACACAAAGTGTGCGGAAATGACGTTCAATGTCCAGTAGAAGTCCTGTGACGACTCTCATATTGTCCTGGTGTCCCCAGGCTGAATCACAGTCTTTCTTTCTCATTTCACCATGTAGCTCAGACTCTGAAGTCTTTCTGAAGTCTGCAACACGTCCACCTTTTCCCTGTTCACATTCCGATCTTTCTTTTCCGTTTGCATTTGGGACAAATGGTTGTGTCGCGCGTTCCTCTCGGGCCGGACCCACGGTGTCAGCTGATGATGCGGGGCGATAGGTTGTTGGACGGCCGGATGGAACTCCCAAATCCTCATTATGCCTGTTAACACATGCTAAAACACACTGATTAGCAGACTTTTCTCCATTCTGTCTCTCTCTAAGCGACATTTCCCCTTTCTACAAATTAAATTCGTTACTAGTTTTTAGTAGTTTGCTTTCTAACACGCGTATTTGTCAAGGACTGAAACTCCCATCATCTGGGAAACCTAATACGTTTAATTGATTACAAGTCCATATTTAGGTCATATATTTAAGTCATATAAGTCATATTTCTCGAACATTATTTTTGCGGGACCCTCCCTCGGGCGAGGAACCGCATTGGATTTACTATAAGACTTTCCCATGGTTAAGGAAAATTAAAACCTTAAAAATAAATTTTGGTAAAAAGCAATGATCTGTCCAACAAGATCTGTAATTAAAAGCGTAAATTAATTACTACCACCTTGTGGTACCTATCAAATAGGATTTAAGTCTCAATCAAATGAAGAAAGAGAATGATCTGTCCAACAGAATCTGTAATTAATGAACGCAACCACCTAGTGGTACCTATCAAATAGGTTTTTTTAGTCTCAATCAAATCAGCCCAGCGCTGTTTGACAAACTCGTCAGTTTCTTAGTGAGACCGGTCTCTGAGACCTTTGAAAAATCCACCTAGTAGATTTGGTGACCTGTAGAACAGATCAAAAATTAGTAACGACCTGCCTAGCAGATCTGTAATTAACAAGTTTATATTATGCCAATTACAACCACCTAGTGGATTTTTGTGATCTGTAGAACAGACCAAAAATTAGTAATGACCTGCCTAGCAGATCTGTAATTAACAAGTTTATATTATGCCAATTACAACCACCTAGTGGATTTTTGTGATCTGTAGAACAGATCAAAAATTAGTAATGACCTGCCTAGCAGATCTGTAATTAACAAGTTTATATTATGCCAATTACACCCACCTAGTGGATTTTTTATTTTTGATCTATAGAACAGATCAGATTATGGGCCTGGCCCTTTTAATCTATCAAAATTGTATACAAACTGTTCACGTTCTTACCGTCTGAAATTCAGTATGTATTTGGTCCTCTAGGTTCAAATTCTGTCCTGAATCACTTATCCTCTTTAAAAGATGGTCCTGGAAGTAGCCTTCTCTGGAGAAAATATGGATTACTTAAGAACGACGGACGAGCCCCCAAGTGTTATGGAATTATTTCTAATACCACGTAATTAATGTTACTATACCTATGTCTCTAGAATAACATTAAGCAAATACACACTGAACTCAGACTCGAAATAAGAACAGACAAGAGTATCTCTCAAGTTAACTCTAACAGTTTAATTGATAGATGAGGAAAACCTTAACACACGCGCTCACGGTAACAATGCGGTGGCAGGTTATTTCCTAACTAATATGAAGACCAGTGCGGTTTATATATGCTTGATAACGTACACACTTCCATGCAAACTTAAACAATACTTGAAGGAGAACAGATGGGGCCGTCAGATAATCTCAACAAACTATACAGTATGATATGGGTGACGTATAGAGCTGTCATAAAACCCGAGGTTCATTCCCCAGTCAAGTAAAGGGGAGGCCTGGTACATATCCTTTTATGGTGCTGTCATCCCTTTCTGGCCTCCCCAGGCCTCACTAATATACACATCTTCTATCACATGTTTATCTCCACTATTTTCTGAACTTCACAGCCGACATGTAGAATAATCCACAACAGTTGTCATTTGTCAAAAAGAGCTGAGCTTAAAGCTAAATTCCTTAACGGTGAAACAGACAAGTCAATTTGGGATTATTGCTAATACTTTACAGAACAACCACTAACACTTTGGGCCCCTCAGACATAACTAAAAGTACAATTAAGCTGTACACATTACAGTTGTTTATGTGACGATAAAGCACTATAACAAAGTAATAGTAGAAGTTTAATAGGGGAATTGTTTTTAAATAGTTTAGCCATTGATGGCCATTTATCACAATATGGATTTATAAACTAGATCGCTTAACAGGAATAGAGAAAGTGGAAGTGTAACTTTGTTCTGAAGGGATTTGAGAGCGGACACTTCTTGTAAACGTGATAAATGTTTACCAGAAATCACCATCTTGACAAAAACACTACAATAATCTGACACTGTTTTCGAGGACTGCAATATTGTTAAGAATTGTGTAGACAAGGCTTCCATCTCTAATGGTTATTTGAACACAACTTGAGTATAGAATACAGAATGATCTATCGTGAATAATCTTTAGTGAAATCTGACTACTAGCTATCCACAATTATCCATTCCATATTCAAACCCACGCTTGGTCAAGTGGCATCCGCTTAGTTGCCAAACAAACTAAAATGTATTTAAAAAACACAGTCACAGCCTACTTTAAATTTCTACAGAACATTTTGTGAGAGCACATTCAGCACATTTCAAAAACATTCCAAATGTAATGTTTCGCTACGCAATAAAATCACAATACACCTCAATGTTGTTTGTGACCAGTGATTATGTTTTCTGGTAACTCAAACAAGTCTTCTGAAAAATACACGGTCAACTAAATAACCCCATTACTTTGAGAAAAACATCTCTGGGTTATTGAACCACCTAAGAGGATAAATAGCTGGCAACAGCATAGATGACTAAATATCAATAGAATCAAAATCCATATCATATTGATATTAGGTTTCATGTGATTTTTGGATAATTATGCATCTTTTTTTGGCAATTTTTTGCCCTCGTTCTAATGTTTCCAACTACAATAAGTGAGCATAATTAACACCTGGAAACTGTATAATATAGAAATACATAATAATGAATGTCATTATCTTATAATGGTGATGTGTCGTCCTTCAGTGTGTGCAGCAGGCTACTGCTGGTGTATTACCGGTCTGTGGTAGCCTGTGGCCTCTTTATTGCTGAGGTGTGCTAGTTGGCAACTCCAGCAGGCTCACCAGCTCTGTTGTAGGAGTGACATTTCATAGTTGTAGGACGAGTGCGTCAGGCGAACTTTGTGCTTAAGGCCATCAGATTGTACAGCCTGTGGGGATGACACTTGCCTAGAACGGGTGTTAATCCACCACCTAATCCTACAACCACCATGGACTCACAACCCCACTGGACTCAAAACAGCCTCAGCCCGCCTCCACACTAGACATACAATAGCGTGAATAATGTCATGTATTCTTGATTTTCATGTACATTTTATTTAGACATCATATTCTTGTACGTTTGTAAAAAAAATATTGTGCTAATTCTTTTAATGTTTTTAGTGTTCTTCTTATTTTTTGTGTATTCTATATTGTGCTATACTACTGCTACATAAAACATTTCTCTGAAAATAACACCAACATAATGAATAGTTGCTTATTTGACCATTATTCTACACACTGGATATTATTTTGAAAGTAAGCCCTCAAACATCATCATAAATGTCTGTTTCACAAGTCTGCACATTGAATTAGAACTCTGTGCAGTTTAGTACAGAGTACTGTAGAGTTCAGTATAGGTCAGTACAGCTACATTAGAGGTCAATGCAGAACTTGGTACAGTAGAGCTCAGTACAGCTCAGTAAATGAAAGCTCTGTATATTTGAGTAGAAGTCAATACAGCTCAACTGTCTAGCTCATTTTTTTTCACAGTATTGCTCTGAAAATCCGGCAACACAATTTGAGAATCTAGTTATTAGTTGAACAATGAACATAACAGCATGTCAGTGGAAAGACAGACAGTAGCATAAGAAACAAGTGTGGCTAACAGATGCAGATGCATTGATCATTCTTTGACTACCATGCTGCTTTGTAGTATCACATAAACCCAACATCAAAACCCAACAAACATGTACAAAGCACATCACTATCAGACACCATATTACATTTACATTTAGCGCATTTAGCAGACGCTCTTATCCAGAGCGACTTACAATAAGTGCAGGCATTTCACATATAGCTAAAACACACATCAAAAAGGCATGACTGCTGTTATTTTTTTCTAAGAACTGGAATATTGTTTTGCAGCACACCCGTGCTTCGACTGGATAACCCATGTTCGGTACTTTGACTGGTTAATCCGTGTTTAGTACTTTTACTGTAAAACCAGTGTTTGCTACATTCCACCACGTTCTGGTCATTCTGTGGCTAATTCCGCACAATATAATCCAGCACAAACCAAACTGTTGTCTACACTATAATTGTTAAGCCTAAGTTAAATTGTTAGTTCTGAGCATAACTCTGTATTGTTTATTGGAAGTCAATACAGAGCTCATTACAGTAGAGTATAGCTCTTTACAGTAGAGCTCAGTTGAGTATAGCTCTTTACAGTAGAGCTCAGTTGAGTATAGCTCTTTACAGTAGAGCACAGTTGAGTATAGCTCTTTACAGTAGAGCTCAGTTGAGTATAGCTCTTTACAGTAGAGCTCAGTTGAGTATAGCTCTTTACAGTAGAGCTCAGTTGAGTATAGCTCTTTACAGTAGAGCTCAGTTCAGTTGAGTATAGCTCTTTACAGTAAAGCTCAGTTCAGTTGAGTATAGCTCTTTACAGTAGAGCTCAGTTCAGTTGAGTATAGCTCTTTACAGTAGAGCTCAGTTCAGTTGAGTATAGCTCTTTACAGTAGAGCTCAGTTCAGTTGAGTATAGCTCTTTACAGTAGAGCTCAGTTCAGTTGAGTATAGCTCTTTACAGTAGAGCTCAGTTTAGTTGAGTATTGCTCTTTACAGTAAAGCTCAGTTCAGTTGAGTATAGCTCTTTACAGTAGAGCTCAGTTCAGTTGAGTAGAGCTCTTTACGGTAAAGCTCAGTTCAGTTGAGTATAGCTCTTTACGGTAAAGCTCAGTTCAGTTGAGTATAGCTCTTTACGGTAGAGCTCAGTTCAGTTGAGTATAGCTCTTTACGGTAGAGCTCAGTTCAGTTGAGTAGAGCTCTTTACAGTAGAGCTCAGTTCAGTTGAGTATAGCTCTTTACAGTAGAGCTCAGTTCAGTTGAGTAGAGCTCTTTACGGTAGAGCTCAGTTCAGTTGAGTAGAGCTCTTTACGGTAGAGCTCAGTTCAGTTGAGTAGAGCTCTTTACGGTAAAGCTCAGTTCAGTTGAGTATAGCTCTTTACGGTAGAGCTCAGTTCAGTTGAGTATAGCTCTTTACGGTAGAGCTCAGTTCAGTTGAGTATAGCTCTTTACTGTAAAGCTCAGTTCAGTTGAGTATAGCTCTTTACGGTAGAGCTCAGTTCAGTTGAGTATAGCTCTTTACGGTAGAGCTCAGTTCAGTTGAGTATAGCTCTTTACGGTAGAGCTCAGTTCAGTTGAGTATAGCTCTTTACAGTAGAGCTCAGTTCAGTTGAGTATAGCTCTTTACAGTAGAGCTCAGTTCAGTTGAGTATAGCTCTTTACAGTAGAGCTCAGTTCAGTTGAGTAGAGCTCTTTACGGTAGAGCTCAGTTCAGTTGAGTAGAGCTCTTTACGGTAGAGCTCAGTTCAGTTGAGTAGAGCTCTTTACGGTAAAGCTCAGTTCAGTTGAGTATAGCTCTTTACGGTAAAGCTCAGTTCAGTTGAGTAGAGCTCTTTACGGTAGAGCTCAGTTCAGTTGAGTATAGCTCTTTACGGTAAAGCTCAGTTCAGTTGAGTATAGCTCTTTACGGTAGAGCTCAGTTCAGTTGAGTAGAGCTCTTTACAGTAAAGCTCAGTTCAGTTGAGTAGAGCTCTTTACAGTAGAGCTCAGTTCAGTTGAGTATAGCTCTTTACAGTAGAGCTCAGTTCAGTTGAGTATAGCTCTTTACAGTAGAGTTCAGTTCAGTTGAGTATAGCTCTTTACAGTAGAGCTCAGTTCACTGGAGTATAGCTCTTTACAGTAAAGTTCAGTTCAGTTGAGTATAGCTCTTTACAGTAGAGCTCAGTTCAGTTGAGTATAGCTCTTTACAGTAAAGCTCAGTTCAGTTGAGTAGAGCTCTTTACAGTAAAGCTCAGTTCAGTTGAGTAGAGCTCTTTACAGTAAAGTTCAGTATAGCTCATTTTTTAATGTTCATGGGGATAGATGTCATGAAAATGCACTATACCAAGTAACATATACAGACCTGCAACGTCCCAAACCCTAAAAGATGTGACAGTACAGAAGCTGCATGTATTCCTCCATCTAACTAAATTTATAAACGGAACGAGAAAAAAATCTATATTTTACCTTTCCTGTCAGGTGTAGGTGACAGATTGACAGATTAGAGGGCATGTTGACTTCCAAGTCTGATAGCAATCGTTGAAACCCATAACAGCAACGACGACCGAGTCGCCGTGTCTGACACTACAAGATAGAGTCAATCAAACTGAATAAATCCACTGAAAAATCTTGCTGTTCCAGTGCAGGGCAGTCAGTATCGTGTTAGTGCATGCGTAGAAAACAATCACTTATCAGCCTATCTGTAAATAATAACCAGCACCGTGAC